>CM032642.1:885438-1481756 GCA_019097785.1 Fraxinus excelsior
CAAGTCTGAGTCGTACATTCATGTGCGGGTCGGACTTCGAAATATAGGATGTCAGTAGGTGGGATCTTACATATTGCCCAAAAAATGCAAGTAACTCCGATAAGTGAGGACTAACGAATTGCCTCGAAAATATGCTTCGATCCTGAATAGACGAGGACTTAAGAATTGCCTCGAGAATATAAATTATTGTGAATCGCCTCAGAAAATGTATGTGCGCTCGCCTAAATAAGCGATGGCTTACGAATTGCCTCGAAAATATCAGCAGCTCGGATAAGCGAGGACTTACGAACTGCCTCAAAAGATGGATGTGCATATAATTTGTCGAAATTTCGGCAGCATCTCCTCTATAATATGGACCAAACCAATCCTGTAATACAATACAATATATCC
The DNA here is from genome assembly GCA_019097785.1 of Fraxinus excelsior. Taxonomy (NCBI): domain Eukaryota; kingdom Viridiplantae; phylum Streptophyta; class Magnoliopsida; order Lamiales; family Oleaceae; genus Fraxinus; species Fraxinus excelsior. The sequence goes on from CM032642.1 coordinate 885,829, forward strand.
ACTGCACATATACCAAATAAATTTGGGGTCCATTTGCCCCTCATATCACTCATGACAATGAAGTGAATAATGACATCAAATTTCTTCAAGATATAATGTGTAGAGAGCTTATCATGACATGCATACTTGCACAATTCAGTGTGATAGTAGTGCTATAGTGAAACAACATATTGATAATGTAAGTAACGTGACATATGTACTGGCACCAGTGAAAATAGTGTCCTGACATGCTAACAATGATGCGGCGTGCGTACTTGATAGCAATAATATAATGCATATGACAGTGTAATAATACCAAGATACACCAGTATCACAATAGTCCCCTAAATCTGAGTCAAATATTAATATGATGGGCGGACTGAGAATATAGGCCACTGTGATGAAGTTGATGTAGAGACGAGACTAAGTATAAGCAACTGTGATAAGTTAATGCAGAGACGATGATCTGAATCTGAGTAGCAGAGGGGATGCTCTGAATTTGTAATGGCAGAGGTGATGATGCTCTAGACAAAAATAGCAGAGACGATGCTCTGAATCATAGTAGTAGAGGCGATGCTCTGAGCGTAAGTAGTAGAGGCAATGCTCTGAATCTGTAATGGCAGAGGTGATGATGCTCTGGACAAAAGTAGCAGAGACGATGCTCTGAATCATAGTAGTAGAGGCGATGATGCTCTGAACAAAAGTAGCAGAGGCTATGATGCTCTGGACATAAGTAGCAGAGACGATGATCCGCTTCACCAGAAGTGGCACCCGCACCTCTCCTAATGAAGCGGACACCCTTGAGGTGGCCCCGCCCGTGAGGGCGTAAACACTTTTGAGAGGGCATCATGGTGTCTGATCCAGCCATGGAAAGAATGTATGAAAACACTGTCGATCCGCTTCACCAGAAGTGACACCCGCACCTCTCCTGATGAAGTGGACATCCTTGAGGTGGCTCCGCCCAGGAGGCGTACACATCATTGCAAGGGCATCATGGTGTCTGACCCATCCATGGAAAGAATGTGTGAAAACACTGTCGATCCGCTTCACCAGAAGTGACACCCGCACCTCTCCTGATGAAGTGGACATCCTTGAGGTGGCTCCGCCCAGGAGGCGTACGCACCATTGCAAGGGCATCATGGTGTCTGACCTATCCATGGAAAGAATGTGTGAAAACACTGCTGATCCGCTTCACCAGAAGTGGCACCCGCACCTCTCCTGATGAAGTGGACTTCCTTGAGGTGGCCCCGCCCAGGAGGCGTATGCACCTTTGCAAGGGGAAATAATTGAACTATCGTAGTCTTACAAACTAGCCTCGGAATGACAAGGACTTACAGTTCGTCTTAGCGATAGTAAGTAGCGAGGAAAAAACATCTCGCGAATAGTCAAACTATCAGAGTCTTGAGAACTTGCCTCGGAATGACGAGGACTTACAGCTCGACTCAACGATAGTGAGTAGCAAGGAATAAATATCTCGTGAAGCCAAGAATAAGCATCTGGCGAGGCGGGGAATAAACATCCCGCGAAGCCAGTAATAAGTGTCGGCAAGGCGGGGAATAAACATCCCGCAAATAGTTCTCAAACTATCGGAGTATTATAAACTGACATCGGCATGACGAGGACTTAGAGCTCGGCTTGACGATAGTGAGAAGTAAGGAATAAACATCTCACGAGGTCAAAAATAAACATCTGACGAAGCGGGGAATAGATATCCAGCAAAGCGAGGAAAAAACATCTCGCGAAGCCAGGAATAAACATCTGGCGAAGCGGGGAATAGACCTCCCACGAATAGTCAAACTATCGAAGTCTTACCAACTGGCCTCGGAATGACGAGGACTTACAGCTCGGCTCGACGATAGTGAGAAGCGAGGAATAACCATCTCGCGAAGCCAGGAATAAGCATCTGGGGAGTAGCCTCTTCCTTTATTCAAGGAACGAGGTCTTATGATAATCGTCCATTCCTTTTTCAAGGAACGAGGTCTCATATTATCACCTCTTCCTTTTTCAAGGAATGAGGACTTAGGATAATCGCCTCTTCCTTTTTCAAGGAACGGGGACTTTGGGAAAATTGTCTTTTCTATTTTCAATGAACGAGGTCTTAAACCAGGAATAAACATATGGCGAGGCGGGGAATGAACATCCCGCGTATAAATCTTAAACTATCAGTCTTATAAACTAGCCTCGGAATGACAGGAGGCGAGGTATACCAGCTCGCGAGGCTAGGGATAAGCATCTGGCGAGGCGGGGAATAAACATCCCGCGTATAAATCTCAAACTATCGAAGTCTTATAAACTAGCCTCGGAATGACAAGGTCTTACAGTTAGGCTCGACGATAATGAGAGGCGAGGAACAAACATCTCGCAAAGCCAGGGATAAGCATCCGGCGAAGCGGGGAATATATATCCCGCGAATAACCTCTTCCTTTATTCAAGGAATGAGGACTGCCTCTTCTTTTATTCAAGGAACGAGGTCTACCTTTTCCTTTATCCAAGGAACGAGGTCTTCAAGATACCGCCTCTTCCTTTTTCAAGGAATAAGGACTTCATGATGTACCGCCTCTTATAATAAGAAATCCACGAGATTGGGTTCACCTTCGATAGTGCGAGGTCTTACAAGCTGGCCTTGAACGTGCAAGGTCTTAGAGCTTGCCTCAAATAGTAGGGGTAATCATAAAAAGAGGTTTTGAATAAGAGAAATTTGAGTAGAGCATTTTTGCCAAATACATGGTGCGTGTTATCGGCCATTTTCAATATATATGGGGGCAATAAAATGATAACAATTCATTTACAGAAATTAATTCAACCATGTCTTTCTTGAAATTTCTCAAAAATAATCATTCCGCAACGTGGAAAATTATTTTATAACTAACAGATAAGAGAATAATTTTTGCAACCCCGATATCCTTGAATGGGAATTAAATCATTTCAATTGGTTTCTTCTATTTTGAATTTAATACACTTCCCATGTAGTTTAAATTCGAAGACCAAAGAATATAATATATTTATGCATTTTCCAAAAGAAGTTGGCAATAGGCTATGTTGATTTTTCATGTGAAGTATATCATTACAAATAAGCCCACTTTCACATAAATCCATGAGGCCAAGTAGAGTTGATAAACTTGGGAGAGAATATATAGCAACGGCCCAAGAAAAATTTAGCACCAACTAAAGTATTAAAAGGGGCCCAAACATTTTAGGTAAATAGAGGTTAATGAAGCCCAATAAGAGTTAATTCTTTTGGCCCAATAGTACATACCAGTAAGTGGGTCTCAACAAGATGCCATCCCATTATAATGTGATAAAAGTCAACAAAATCAAGCTGCAAGTAGGCCTGCAGATGGCTGAGGAGCACAAGTCTTTTCTCCAAAATAAAAGAACACGCCACCATCAACAGGCTCCATCACATTAAATGCTGAACCAATGGACAAAAGCGTGAATTCCATTAGCACTGGCGGTCGCTCAAACGGTGGTCGCCGGAGTGAAATTCAACCGAAGCTTTTCATGAAGCTATGTATTTGCCATAATTCACCTCTTTGATTCTTCATTTTCTTCTCTGCTTTCATAAATGTAATATCAAGAATCCACCATTTTCATGGTAATCCATTCTAGAAGGTTCCAGCAAATGACTGTTTTTGGCAAATAGCTATATTATATTATATATAATATTTGTAATGGTGAAAATTCATGTTTGGGATATTTATGGGATGTTCAGGAAAGATGATTCGATCTCCTTTGGCTTGTGATTTGTGTTTGGTGAAAAGGCATAAAATTTTTGTGGTAGGAAGGTAAATGAGGTGATTTTCCATGGCCTCTGTCTATTGCCAAAACCATGATGAACGCTGGAAAAAATCGTTGCTAGCAGTAAAACCATGTCGTCTTTTCTAATTTCTCTCTTCTTCCTGCTGTTGGCTTTGTGTCTCTTTTGGGTTTGACTTCTTCCAAAAGATTCGTGCATATGGCCAAACACAAGGAGCAAAACAGAACCCTTTTTCGGCCAACAAATGCCGTGGCTGACTTCTTCGTTTTGGTAGAGAAATTGCTCGAAAAAATTCCTCATTTCTGGTTGATGTCCTTACCTTCTTCCAGTAGAAAATCGTCTCGGAAAAATCATATTTTCCGATGGCCATTTGGTACGTGGTAAAACATGGTTAAGGTACCGTTCCCACAGACAGCGCCAATCTGTTGACCTCAAAAAATGGTCCAACAGAATCCCTGTCACGTCCCCTCAACGCTGACATCACCTGCACACGGAACACCCCGTCAGGAGGCAAGGGTAGCCGGTCAAAGAAAAATGTTCGACGACCATTTGCACTCCGACGGCCAAGTCAACTGCCGGACGAGAAAAAAATAAGTGCAAGAGAAGAGACGGGAAGGGGAATTTGGATAGGGTTATCCAATCCTCCCTTATAATGAAATGGATTCACATATATATAGAAAATGGAAATGGGCCAAGCACGCTAATGGGCCTCGTCTAAGCCCGCATCGTCCAAGCCCAATAGTAATATTTTATGGGTGTAACAGCCTACTTATCCACTTGACCAGTTGCTGCCTAAATCTTTGATTTATTGAATTAGTTGGACCGACTACTTTGATAACCATCAGCATCAATTAGTAGCATTAAGTTTTTGTTTGGAAAAGCCTAAAAAGTTGATATCAAAGTCACTAGTTAATTTTAACTACACATTTTATGTGACTTGCAAATTTAATCAACTTTTATCAAAATTAACTAAAACTTTTATCAAAGCTTTGTCAAACAACCCTTAAATGATGATTAAATTCTATAGAACCTGTTGGAAAATATTGGTTTAATTAGTTGGTTTAACCAATTTTTGACCAATTGTTTTAGTGGATCCCGTTAGTTGGATAGAAGATTTTTTTTTTGGCCAAGTGTGTTCTACTCCATGAGTAGATTAATGTACTATATTTATTTTCTCAAACCAATTTAAGGTGAATGAGATATTAAGGCCAAAAGGTTCACTTGAAATTGAAATAAATTTAGAATAAAAATTGGTGGGAAATTGGAAAATGATAATCCCACATAAGAAAACTAGAAGAATATAAACCATTTTATATTGCTCAAGTTTGAGATTTGGGTTTGGGGCCGTCCGACCGACTGGGTCCGGTCGGGGTCTTGGGTTTGGACCAAGTTGGTATATATATTTTTAGTAAAATAATACTTGAATTATATTATTATTTAAAATAATAATAGGTGGTTGGTAGTTAAACTCCAAACGGGTTGTGTCTGTTGAAAACAAAATTTTTCGACTGTTGTGTCTTTTGGACATAACTTTTCAACTTCTATATAAAGGTCCCATACCCTGAATTTTATTCATTCTAAAATTATTTTTGATTTTTCTCTCTTGCAAATATATTCATTCATCCCTACATTATTCCATATTTTACATTTCGGTCTCGAAAGTTAATTAACTAGAGTTGCTTATGGCCCGATTTCTCACTTAATGAACGACTCATTTGGCCCACTCTTTGTTTCCTTGTTAGGCCGGCCCATCACTATGCCCTAAGTGATCCATATATTTCCTTCTCTTGTCTTGGTCATTTGAGAAGTGTGCTTTGCCTTTGCAATTGAGAGAACACGGCTGTCTTCACCTTGCTTTGTGCTTCCGATTTTGAAGTGAGTCTTGTTATCCTCTCCTTGCCCTTTAGCCTTTGTGGCTCCGCCGTTGTGGCTACAAATACCTTCCCCTTTCATGTCCTAAGTGGGCAAATCGATAGCAACCAAAGAGAGAAGAGTTTGAAGATTGTGTGTCATTTACTTGGGTGTCGATTGTTTTGGGGGAAAATTTCATTTCTAAGAGCTTAAGGGCCTATTCGGTACGATTTAAAATCCAATTAAAATTGAAAATATACCCGTTATTAGGTCCTACTCGTCTAATAAAAGTCAACAATAATATCTAGTTTTTAAATTTTAATCAGATTTTAATTTCTACCAAACACGCCCTAAATATCACCTATTTCAAAACTAAAAAATCAACTTTCAAATTTCAAAAATTAGATTATTTTAAATTTTTATTTATGAAATGATAAATTATTAAATCAATTTATTATTAAATATTTAATTCTAATATAATATAATTAACCCACATCACCTCCACTTATGGGTGGGCATTTGGGTCGGGTTTGGCCCAAAACGACCCGACCCGACCCGACATACTCGATTTTGGGCTCTTTCACGACCCGACCCGACCCGACCCGAATCGAATCGGGTCGGGTCGGGTCCAAAGTTTTTTTTTTGAACATTGATTGACTTAAATATAAATAATACTTTTGCCATTTTAATAAGAAATTTTCAATAAAATAATATTTGTCATTCATACAACATAATCAACTAAAATTGAGTCTAAAATTGCAATGACAATTGTGGGAGGTGAAAGTGAGCACCAAGGATTGCACCAGAGGGATAATGTGAATCCGAACTCGAAATTGAACGTAAACTTTCTGCTCCCTTCGTTGGACTCCGATGCTATTGCAGATACTATAAAGTCCTTCCCAATGGGTGCTTCGGCCGAGTCCAATTCCTCAGCTATGCAGTTTCACAACTTTGGAACTGATGATTTGTTATCAAGAACCAATAGCCAGAGCCAAGATCTAAGGCTCTCTTTGCAATCATTTCAAGATCCAATTTTGCTCCACCACCATAACCAACAACAACCTCAGCAACATCAAAATCCCATTCACCACAATGAACAAACAAATGTTCAATCACAAGAACCAATAGCCAGAGCCAAGATCTAAGGCTTTCTTTGCAGGCATTTCAAGATCCAATTTTGCTCCACCACCATAACTAACAACAGCCTCAGCAGCATCAAAATCCCATTAACCAAAATGAACAAACACATGTTCAATCACAAGCACAAGTCCTACTAAGTTATTACGAAGCCAAGAAAAACCATGACCGTCCCCCTACTTCTTGCGTCAATATCACAAACATTAGCTACCCATTTCGACTTAGAGGCGACCCCCAAAATTCTTATGTAATGCTTCTACAACAACGTTTATTCTCTCTCGATCGATCCTGCAACAATTCCAAGCATTCTATAAATTCGACTTGTAAATTTTATGATATCAAAACGACAAAGCATCTTCGAGCAAACATCCCTACCTTTCCATCAAAAGTGACAACAAGAGGTCCTTTTCTTGATTCATGGTAACCTCCTTCGTATCCCAAGAAAGCTACTGACTTTTGGTTCTAGAGCTCACTTACGTTGACGTCCAAGAGCAACCATTGATATCTTAGGAATAATTGTCGAAGAGGGAGGTTGAGTTTTGAAGCTGGGAGAATTTGATAGGTTGGAACTTGGAAATAAGGTTACAAATAACGGGTTGGGTCAGTTTGAAAATATTTAAACCTTGAACGGACCCGACCCGACCCATTTTAAAATCAAAATCGACCTGAACCGACTCGATAAGGTCGGGTCAGGTCGGATCCACGGGTTTCGGGATCTTGGGCCCAATCCTACCTCCACCATCCCTACCGCTTCGGGGACTATTTCGGCAGCCATTCTAGTCATCACTCTTCTTCGACGACTATTTCGATAACTGTTCCAGCAATTGCTCCAATTTCGGCGATCGATTCTAGCGACTATTTTACGATCACAGATTTCAAAATTAGTTGGTAACAGATCAAAATTTATAGGTTACACAGTCACAGACTTCCAAATTAGTTGGTCACAGATTTTATCATGGTCACAGATTATATAATTTTCAGGTCACACATAACAAAATGATTGGTCACAGATTATATTTTTAGTCACAGATTAGTGAATTTTAAAGTCACAAATTATATTTTTAGTCATAGCAGGTCACACGAACACAGATTTCCAAATTATTTGGTCACAACTTTTTTCACGGTCATAGATTATATAATTTTTAGGTCACAGATAACAAAATTGTTGGTCACGGATTATATTTTTAGCCACAGGTTATTGAATTTTAAGGTCACAGATTATATTTTTAGTCACTGAAAACCAAAATGACCAGATCCACCCCACCACATCTACACTATCGCCATGACCACTACCACCGCCTCCACGACAACCACCACGACCAACATCACCACTACCCAAACACCACAACAATCAGTAGTAACATCGCCATTTCCAAAACCACCACCAAATATCACCAAATCCTGCCAGATCCGCCACCACAGTTACAACCACAGAATCGGTGTCGCACAAAACACCACCACTCGCAGCCAACTTTACATCCACCAGCACCCAACCGCCACCTTATCGCCACACCACTACACTAGATCCATCACCACCGCACTGCACACCAACCACCCGTTGCACACCACCACCGCACATCACCACAGACAACTTGTTGCACCCCCATCACACACCCACCACTGCACATCACCACAAACCACTCGTTGCACAGCTGTTGTACACCTACTAACATCGTCTCCACCACTACCACGTCACCATCATCCAGTCGTTCTCACACGTACATGAAAAAAAATGCAGCGCCACTCAGACAGCCGGTGGGGAAGAGGAAGACAATCTGGTTTTGAGATCCAGATCTGATTTTATGAAAATATATCTGCATTGTCGACCACCGTAATTTCACCATAAACACTTCAAATCAACAAACAAATAGCGGAGAGGAAAGGGAAAGCAGTGACAACGCCACCGTGCGAGGCGCTACTGTCTGAGTGATCGTCGGAGGGAGAGGTGAGTCTTCTTCCACTTGTTGATGTCGAAGCCATCGAAGGGAGAGAAAAGGGAAAGCAGTGGCAACGCCGCCACGCGAGGCGCCGTTGCGCCATCCAGTGTAGCTGCTGTTTGAGTGATTGTTAGAGCCAGAGTCGAAGCCGGGGCAGTCTTCTTCCCCTTGTTGTTGTCGAAGTCGCCGGAGGGAGATGGGGAAGGAAGATGTGAAATGATTGGGATGTTTAGGGTTTGAATAATTTTAATTTAGAGAGAGAAAATAGTAAAAATATTTATTTTATAAAAATATTAATTAAAATAAAATATCTGATTTTTTGAAAGAATAAACTTTCCACCTGATTTTAGAATGTTGAATACTTAAAGTAGGGATTGGTTTAATTTCCACTTGTTTTCGTAAACTGAGCCCGATTTTGGTGAGATTCGAGGCCAATAATCAACAAACCCAAACACCAAAAAGATGAAGTCTAAACTTGAGGTCAATACTTTGTCTCTCCGAAATGACAAAATATAACTATAAACAAAGCTTGGGAGAAAAGAGATACAAAAACAAGCTTTAGATGAGAAGAAGAAGAGATAGGATAACAATTTGGCTTTCTTGTAACGATCATGTTTTAAATGGAAGTCAAACAATATATATACTTGCATCCCTTCAAAAAGTTGCATCCTTCAAAGGTGGCTTCCCTATTTAATTTAGAAAATCAAATACATGAAAAGAATCTCAAAAAATTAGGGCAAGAGGAAAAATGACCAAAATCTGAATGTACACCATTGGTGTTTGTTCATTCATACTCCATTGGGCTTGTCACCTCGCTGGAGTGGGTGTCACAGAGAGGGCTCTAGTAAGCTCCTCTAGGGATGGCAAAAAAGCTCGTCTGCTCGGACCCAAAAAAGCTCGGCACAAAAAAGCTCGAGTTGAGCCCGAGCTTTTTTCTTTAATTTATAATATGTATAAACCGTACAAATTTTAAATTTTTTAATTAAAAAATGTAGATTTGATATTAAAAAAAATAAAAAAATTGAGCCGGACCGGGCTCGGCTCGGACCAAAAGCTCGGGTCGAGCCTTATTTTTTTTTTTACCGGGCTCGGCTCGGCTCGGCTCGGGCCAAAAAAAGCTCGAGCCGATCCCGAGCTTTTTTTTTTCGGCTCGGCTCGGCTCATTGACATCCTTAAGCTCCTCTGCTTGCTCCAACGAGCATTACTTCTGCTGGAGCGAAAAGCCTCTTTGGTCCGGTTGCACCAAATGTATCGCCACAATTTCCCCCAAATATTATTCCTCTACTTAGTTCCATTTATGACTTATAAGTTACAAGCCTAAACTTATATAATTTCCACTTTATCTACCGATGATGAATCAAACAACACCAATTTTTGAAAGTGTTCTAACAAAACATGCTTTTTGAAAATAAACAATAGATCTTGTAGTTTAAATATAGTTTATTGACCGAATTTATGCGGATACATAATAGTACAAAGACCTTTTAGCCCAAAAGATCAGAAAAGACAATTTTACATGGAATTTTATTCTTTAGACAAACTCCGTCAACAGTACATCAACCCAGTTTTTTTGTGTACTACACAAAATGTACTTTCTTATTCTGTTTCCAAAAGCAAGCCTGAAAACTTTCGTTTATACGTTACAATAAATTGATGCTCCATTGGCAAGGTGAAGGGTGCAGCCCTTCTGAACCAGGCAACAGTTGCAAGGCGGTGGGCGTACTGTTGTACCATTGCAAGTCATGGATAGGACATCATAGCAAATTTGAGGGCATGCCTCAGTTGTTTGAGACATTAGATTGATGTTAAACAGAAACATGCCTGTTTTCAGGAAAAAAAATAACATGTAAAATGAATGTCTCCACAAATATGTATGACATGAATATTTTTGGTCGGTTAGGACTTGAGTAACATAGAAACATAGTACAAGTTGACCCAGTCGTGCTTCTTGGACCCCCTTTCTATCTTGTTCTTCATCAAATTAATGCGCTCCTGCATCAGTTAGTTTACTTACTGATTTGCACGTCTAAGCTATTATGTTTTGAATATGAATACTAAATCATGACTGGAAGCTTCCAGTGATCATGGGAACGTCCTGATTTACACGTATACGCTATCGTGTTTTGAATATAAATACTAGATCGTGACTGGAAGCTCCACTGATCATGGGAATTGGGTCAGATAAACAATGATAAATGTTTATAATGCTCTAGGAAGTCATTTATAAACAAGTAAACAGAAGCAAACACCAAATATAAAACTAAACCGGTCCATATACTTTAATCCGTGCTTGCAATTATGTTTTGACATAAAAATTCCAGAATCAATTTTATTTGAAAAGGGCATAGAAGCACGTACTGCTCAAAAGAAAAGCCATTAGCTGAACACCTTTAACTGCAGCTATGTTTCCTGCTCTATACTGATGTACTAATTACACAGAAATCAAAGGTATTTATCCAACTACTAATTGCAACTAGCCTAGTTATCTACTCGACCAGTTGTGGCCTTGTAGTCATAGTGACTTGTTGAATCCGGCAGACGTAAAGAAGTAGAACAAAGTTTTCAAGGAACGAAATGTTTAAGAAATCAATGAAAATGAGATAGTATTATTTGCGGACTTAATTGAAGAATAAAACGAAAGAAACTGATATGGACTGACTAATTTTTTTTTTTTTTTTTATAAAAAAGGCTAATTTGCAGTAAGCAACTTAAAAATGGACATAACACCCATTTTTTGTAATAATTATTAATCTAGTAGAGTGGTAAGAAAGATCTATGTACATGTGTTCGAATTAAAATCTCATGCTACTTGAATATGAAAACATTAATCAACATAAAAGATCTTGACATACTCGTTTTACATTTTTTGACAATTTAAGATGGAACCGGAAGACTCAATAACTAATTATGGGTGTACATAATTTCGGAAAAAAAAAGGGTACTTCAGCTGAACATTCCCCAAGAAAAATATGTATATTATAGCATACAAGAATATAATGTCAATTTAGTGACAAAATCATCTGTTTATTGCTTCTGTTTCTTAACAAGTATCCAAAGACTAAATTTAAATGTAAATGTATCCTATTTCTAATGGTTTAAGCTTTCAAACAACTTGATTCAACATTATATTAAAGCTAGCTAAAGACCTAAGTTTGAGTCTCCCCACTCTTATTTATGAAAATTGTACTCATGTGAATGATGCATTTTAAATATATAAAAAGAAACCTGGCATAGATATGAGGGGATGTGTCGAAGAATAGACTTAAATGAATATATGTGTCCATTCTCTAAAGTTTAAACTTTCAAACAAAGTGGTTCACAGAAGAAATTATAGTTATTTAGTTTGGCATGAAGTGGAGGAGGCTTACCACAGATTATAACGAGAGTTAGGAACCCCATTCTGGTACCTGCCCTGCTTCCTTATCCCTTAGTTATGCTTCACCCCTGAAGGAGCTCAGATTATACTATTTATAACCAACAAAGTAATGATATTAAACATATAATACACATCTTTATTAGTCTTTTGAAAGTCAATCGAATAAAATACTATAAAGATTCAAAACTAGCAATGAAAAAGAATTCAAGTGTTAGAATAAGATTAATAAGCCTATGTTGCAGTCGAACCCTGGTTCTCTCTTTTTATGCTCCCAGAATTATTATTGTTGAAATTTTGTTTTGGAGAAACACACTTTTATTAGTGTAAAGCGTTTCTCTTGGATGATTGACATGTGTACTATTTCTGGCAGTTGGATGGTGATACGTTTTATTTGGGTTTGATGACTCTTGGGTTACTAGAATGACGATCTCATTAATCTTTTGGTCTTCTGGTGCTCCTTGCGTGTTTGAGAGAAGAGGGAGAAAAGAGAGAAAAGAAGAAAAAGGGCTAGAGTTTGCTTCCTTCGTCTAATTCTACTTAAAATCTCTGATTTTAAGTGATTGTGTGATAGTGTAGACCTTCATTGTGTAATTTTCTGAGTGAATATTGTGAGAATCTGTGTGATTTTTCTGTTGTTAGTTCTAATTTTGTTCGAAAGGTTTTCGTGAAAATATCTTGGTAAATCTTTGTAGATATATTTAAGAGATAAGTCTCTTGTTTCCTCTTTGAATATTTGTAACTTTTGTTGCCATTTTGGCCTGTTTTAGTGCAATCGAGCATAATCATTTTCTTGGATGCTTAACGGGGGATGTAGGTGTTAGAAGCGGTCATCGAATCTCCGGGGCTTCGGCTAAAATAATTCTTTGGAGTTCAACTTTAATTTTCTGCAATTTATTTTCTGATTCAATTAATCTTGTTTCTCGACACTTAAATCGTGTGGTCGTGGCTTTACAACCTACTTAGGATAGTTTAAGGTACTTGAAAACGCTAATTCAACCCTAAAAAATACTTAGAGGGGGGGGGGGGGGGTGAATAGGTAATTAATGCGGAATTAAAAGCAAATATGAATTAAACAACAAGTCACTTTTAATTCTTATCTAGATGGTTAATCAAACAATCCAATTTTCCTATGTTGAATTACCACAGTTTGAATGTAATAAACAGTAAAATATAAAACAGTAAAGAACACAAGAATTATTCACGGAGAAACCCAATTGAAAAAAAATTTCAGGCACTTTGCCAGTCAATCCACTATAAACGATTCAGTACTTACAGTCTACCAGACTAGACGAAGACACAAACTATTTGATCTCTTGACTGCAGTTTCAACAGCTCTCCTGAATTCTGTGCTCCCCTACACTAATTCTAACTGCAATAACCAACGCTCTCCTGAAACGCCGCTATCCTGCAGCAGCCCATAGCTTGGTAGAATCGTCTATCTCGCGTGAATTATGAAGAACAACTCGTTCTTCACAAACTGGAACTCCAGTCGTTTTCTTTGATTTTCAACACTCTCAGACCGATATGTAGGAAGTAGCAGTTTGGTATTTGAATATTGGATTCGATGTTTTTCTGACCAAAACACTCAAGCAAGATGAATGTTGAAAGAAGTAATCAATAGATCTCTCAAGATGAAGCTCTCTCAATTATCAACCTTAGAATTCTCGTTCTTATATATATATATATATATATATATATATAGGTCAAGAAAACCATGGACCAGGAAAAAAGCTTTTAAAACGCGAAAATAAAATTTCTCGTATAAAGCTGTCGCTCGAGCGAGAGACTAGCGACAGTCGAGCGACAGGGTGTCGCTCGAGCAAAGGAGGGGCGACGGTCCAGCGATAGTGTTTCTGCTTTTGCAGCTCGAGTCATAACCTAGCGACAGTCCAGCGAAAATTCGCGCCGTTTTCTCCTTTGTTTCAAACTCGAAACCCTAGATCTATTCAACTAACTTTTGACATATTTGTATATTACTCCTTGAACTTTTTTCAACAATCAATTGAAGTCCTTTTGTCTACATGATAAGCCAATTACAAAATCAACTAAAACCTAAAAGTACTGATCACATATGAACAAATTCTATAAATATATTTTTTACCACCGGAAATCCAAATGGGAACAATAGATTTAGCCACCATGAAAGCCACAACGAAAACCTCCACATTCAACCATTTATTACTTCTCCGAGCTAAAAACTCTTTTCATATATCACAAAAAAACTTTGTCGATTTTGATTTAACTTTATGTTTCAAGTTGAGACAAAAATCGACCTTACCAATGTTTATGCAACTGATGACTTCAACTGGCAATTCCGCCAGCACTAAATAATTTCATGGCTTCGCCGTTGCCTCTTTGTGATCTCATATAATGTTGAACTACATGATTTTAAATAGAGATACCGAGTTCAAGTATCGTCATCTCACATGAAAATTTGGTACGTACCAAGAAATAAATGAAAAAAATGAATTTGGATTGCATGAGTGAGAGCATGTTGAAGAAATAATTTGAATAAACAAGTTTGTCTCCTTCCCGAAAACATAAACCATTAGAGGTATTCCAGTGTAGACAAATATCCTCAATTCAAATAACATATTTACGAAAATTGTGCACGTGATATTTTATTGTGTGGGGGCCAAGTCGGAGACATGCATAATTTAAGTGCATATTTGTCAAACAGGTAATATTTGTCAAAATTTATAATTATCTATTTGACAAATATGAACTAAATATAAAATTTTGTGTCCACTCTATAATCTTCAAATTTGACATAAATTGGTTCAAATATAGCTAAGCATAAGATCAGGTCCTACATATCATAATATATATTAAACATGCTATATAGACATATATTACGAGAGAGAGAGAGAGAGAGAGAGAGAGAGAGAGAGAGAGAGAGAGAGAGAGAGAGAGAGAGAGAGGAATTTGGATTGCACGAGGCATGCAGAAGACATAATTTGGATAAATAAATTTGTCCGCTTTCAGAAAACTTAAATCTTTAGATTAGTTCGTTCAATGTAGACAAATGTCCTTAATTCAAATAACATATTTATGAATATTATGTTGGATAAGATAATGGTAAAGTGCAGAAAAAAACTTATCAATAGATCGAGTCTCGTGACAGCACGATGTCCTAAAGCAAAATTGCCCGTCGATAACTGCTGCGACCTCCGTGGACAATCACCTCCAGGATACAACGATCAAATAAACCAATTGTGCAGCAATCACAAAACGTTTTCAGAACTCTCAAGTGTACTCCAGAAAATATGAAAAAACAATTTGAGTATAATATTTTACTGTATATATGAAGAGACAATTTCGTTTTTGTTGTTGTA
The DNA here is from genome assembly GCA_019097785.1 of Fraxinus excelsior. NCBI lineage: Eukaryota > Viridiplantae > Streptophyta > Magnoliopsida > Lamiales > Oleaceae > Fraxinus > Fraxinus excelsior. The sequence goes on from CM032642.1 coordinate 901,201, forward strand.
GTAATTTTCTAAAGTCCAGAAGTGAGTTTATATAGCCAAAAAATAGAGGTAACTGCATACCCCATGATCTACTATTAAATTATAGTTTTAATGACCAATGGTAATGGGTTGTAAATACTGGACAGTTAAAATAATAATGTTTTACTGGCTAGTTGACCTAATCAAAGACTTTTTAATATAATGCGTGAGGCGTGGCTCGAACCCCTGACCTCTCACACAAATTCCACGTTTTTACCAGTTGAACACTTTATCTTAATTATTTCTTTCTTTTACATATTATATTTATAGTATAAATATATAACATATTATGCATGTGATATGTCTTTAATTTAAAAACGAAGTTTGTTCTCTATATGTGGGCACGTAGGAGACATGCATACATGTTTGTCAAAGTTTATTATGTACTAAATATATAAGTTTGCTTCAATCTGTAACTTTTAAATTTTAGATAATATGGTTCAATAGTTATGCACACGATTGGGTTGAACATTTAATAATACATATTAAAGACATATCCTACACGAGAAGGAAAAGAAAAAATGTGTAGAAGGCGCCACTGAACCAGCTATAAACCGAAAATTGTGCATAGTCAAAGTGAACTCGATCCAAATTCAACACACCCTATAAGATTATTAAGAATGTTTAAAGGTGCTTTCAAGGGCGAAAAAAAAAGGCAATGTTTGAAGGGATATTTAGGGTAATTCTACAAGTCATGTTGCATTTTTTATATCAATATTCAACGCTCCAACTCCTTCCAAAGATTCTTATTGTTCCAAAGATTCGATAGAAAAATAGCTCACTAGGCAAAGTTGTTCTTTTTTCTCTGGAGAAATAAGTAATTTAATTCAGTATAGTTACATATATCAACACACTTTGTCGTCTACTCTATTTTTCTATCCATTAATATCATTTAGATCCAAATTATAAAAATGTTAGTCATAATCAATTTTTAGATGGAATGGTAACTCAATGAATAAATTGAAATTTTAATGAAACTCGAGTGACTAAAATGGGGCTTCAGTGACATCAATCGATTTTTTTACCCTTTATGGATTTGGACATTTGGGCCTGTTTTATTACACACTATAAAGGCCCATATTCTGATTTTGAATTGACTCCGCAAGTGTCAATAACTGAAATCCCTACATGAACGGAAGATAAATAAATTGCATGGTATTGCTTCTGTATTCTCTTGCATTTTCTTGGAAAGAATAAAAAATACTACAATTTTTTTCTCTGCAAATTTCTATCAAACAGGTATTTATAATTTTACCTCTATACGATTTTCTTTTTATTAAATATATATATTGTTTCTCTTTATTTGTATTATCTTTGATTGGACCTGAATCCTAATGTGTAGATTGATATCTGATATAAATTACTTTGTTTCTTGAATTATAATTAATATTTCCTTGGGTAATGTTTTCCGGGTTTTTTTCGGGTTCTTCGCAAAGCTAACATTATTGAAGAGTTCTCAGGTTGAAATTAAATTTAAATAAATACTTTTAGATAAAGTGGTTCAATATTAAGGAAAACCCATTCATGAAATTTGTGAAAATGTTTTGTCTTTGATAATATTAAGGAAAACCCATTCATGAATTATTGAGTACGTCAAAGGATCGAATATATATGTGGAGGTAGCATTCATTCTATCATTACTGCATTCACGTAGACAGTTTTTTTTTAAGAATCCTTTAGGACATGTTTAGTACCTAGACAATACTATATAAGACAACAAACAAGGTTTGAACTTCTTTTTTTCTCTTTAATTCTTTTCCATAATGTTTTACAATCTTTACAGCCACTAGATTCAATTGATTCCTGTAGAACTAAAAGTTTTGAATTGTAAATACTTATTGGTTTCTTGTAGTCCTGAAATTTGGGTTTCCTCTAGGTATCTAACTCGAAATCAGACGATTCTGTTAAACTTAACATCTTGTTATTGGGCTTGTAATTCTAAGTGAGAAATCCAAAATACGAACATTGACAACTAATGTTGAACTATCTCGTTGAAAAGTTTCAATTTCATGAGAAGGGACAAATTTATTTCCTATGGAATATCTTCAACATAACTTTTATCACAGGGCCCTAAAGTTTACGGTCGGGTAATCACCTCAGTGGCCCTAGGGATTCGAATGGGATTCGATCCGGTGAAGAGACTTGACTTCAGTCTTTTGTTTACTTTGATATATGTTGAACAACCTTATCTAGAAGGTTAAGTTATTAAAAATGAAAGATTATTTATTTAGATTATCTTCAACAAGCGATACGCTCTCCCAAGAAATTAGTGATATATCCTTTCTATTCATACGAATTTTGTACTTTATTTTCTTTCTAGTTTACTACATCTCATTGTCATTTCCATTTGTTTCATGGGAATTCTTTTTCTGTTTGAATAGCTGAAATGGATTCAATGAGAGGACAAGGAGGTATTCAGATGCTACTGAGCGCGGAGCAGGAGGCTCAACAAATTGTGACTGCTGCTAAAAACCGTGAGCTCACCAAAAATATATGTTTTTTTGTCGATCAAATCATTTATTTTTCCTTTCAAAACAATTAGGAATTGTCTCTTTATTTGTTTCCTTATGAATATCACATACTAACGGTGGAGTCCTTTTCCTTCAGTGAAAATGGCAAGGCTGAGGCAAGCTAAGGAAGAAGCTGAAATGGAAGTGGCGAAATACCGTTCTCATTTGGAAGCCGAGTACCAAAAGAGTATTTCTGAGGTGGTTGCACTAGACTTAGAACATGTTTATTTATGCTTAAAAAGAAGTAAAAAATAAAAAAGTAACTTATTTTGAAAATAACTCTCATCTTAATGTTTAGCTTATTTTCAATTTTGAAATAAAAATTATTTATTTTATAAGATATTCACTTATACCATATAAGTTAGTTTAGCCAAACATTCTCTCAGCAATGTCATGCTCGTCTTTGTCATTTCTTCTTCTTTCATCATGTCGCCAATATTTGGGATTTCATTCACTTGTTAAATGAAATACAAGTAGTCCCCTAATTGTTCAATCTTTGCAGTCAAGTGGGAGCTCGGACTCAACAATTAAACGGCTTGACACAGAAACTGAAGAGAAGATTCAAAGCCTAAAAGGAACAGCATCAAAAGTATCTCCGGAGATTGTCAAAATGCTCATCAAGCATGTTACGACTGTGAGAACATGATGCATGAAGGTTTGCGAAATCAGTGCATTTTTTTGCTTCTCTTACTTATAAATCCTTACCTTTCATATTAGTTGATTAAACCATAGGCGCTGAATAAAGCCTATTTGGTAAGGTACGTTGAACAGTATTTAATAATATTAAAAAATAAAAAAGTAAAAATTTCGTTAATAGTAGGGTCTAGTACGATGTAAGTGTAACACCGTGTGGTACATACGCCTTATTTGAATATAATCGTCAACATTGCTTGCATGTTTTTGCTCCCAGGGTATTCGAAAGTACAGATGTAGTGACATCAGAGCAATAAAAACTGGAGACCAATATGTCAATTAAAGAATTTCTTGAAGTTCGAGGATTGCAAGCTGCTGAACAAATCATTCTTTGATTCATCTATAAATTATTGGTTTTTCTTTTCGTCATTTCCATTTTTGGTACTACACAGCAGATCTCCCAGTAATAAATTTAAGCAATGGAATCATATGAGAGCTTTGCTTGTTCATTAATTAGGCGAGGGCCATATTTTGGTGAATTCGATTATTAAAGTTTCATATAATGCATGAAATACGTTCCTCACACCAAACATAATACGATCAAATCTTCATCGTTGGGGGGGGGGGGCTGAATTATGTAAAAATTAAACAATAAAAATAATATTAAAAATGTAATACTTTTTTTTTTTTTTACAATTGTTTTTTATGGCTTCTCATACTTTGAAAACGCCGTATAATAGTCTCGTTAGTAATTTCATTAAATACATCTTTTTTAATGTACACAACTAAACTTTCATTCATTCATTGGTCTCCAATTTGATTACGCGGTCGATTCTTCACAATATTCACCAATTCCCTTCAATTCTCCGAACTCTTTGTTAGAGCGCATATCAACAATATAGTTTTGAAGTTGATCATCAAGTGTCATGAGCTGAACCATTAAGGACCCTTGGTCAATCCGGATTAAATAAATTTGACTTGTTAGAATGGATAGAAATTTTCACCAATTCAATGAAGCATTGAGAGTTCCTCTAGGTTGTTTGGACTAATGGACTTGTCTTTGGGAATGGACTTCAGTTTGAGAAGATGTTACAAGCCAGAATTAATCCTAATATTCTACTCATTCCTTTAAACTAGATGGCTTGCTTGCTTTTTTTGAATCCAGTAAACTTTTCCGCAAGTATGTAGTAAAATTCCATATTATTTCAGTTGCTCTTAAGATTGAAAACAATATCAGATTCATCAGCTATAATTCTTGAGAAATGACATGTTCCAGGCATTCCTCAAAAGAATATATGACTGGATCCTTCTTCCCATTCGAATTTTACGCTTGGGACTCAACTCTTATGTTCGAAATGTCTCAATAATAGGATTTGTATTTCACAGAAAATACAACTATTAGGTTCAGCACACCGAGTCCAGATATAAAATATTAAAATCATCATAGTCCCAGATTTCATTTATAAATAAACTTTTATTTCATTAAAATCCATGAAATTCATAGAGATGTCCATAGATTGCCAACTAATTCCATAACCACAACCAAAAAAACCTTCGAACCCATTCCAAAACTAAACAAATAAGTCCTTCAAAATTAACAAACTATCAAAATTTTAAATCATAAAATATACGTATATAAAAACAAAAGAATAATCCAGGCATACAAGGAAAATTACCAGTTTTGACCTCACCGAACTCACCTAGTTCCACTCCTTAAAGCTATTACTAATTTACTCAATCAGCGGTTCAGCATTCAGCAACCAACATGACCAACACCGTTTGACTAGTGACGTTGAGCAGCCGCTAATTGGAAGGGGAAGGGATTAAGGGAATTTGGGGGAAAGGGTAGGGATTGGGAATTCGGGGGAAGGGGGAGGGGAGAGGGAAAGTGAAAGGGAAGGCTGAATTGGTGGGCCTCCTCTTTTAGGGAAAATTACCAAAAATCAGATATTTTAAAAAATCAGGTTTTTCTTTTTTTTTTTTTTTTTTTTTTTCATTTATTAGGTTTTTTATCTTTAATTTTTTTTATAATTTTAATTAAATAATTAATCCTTTAAAACCCTAATTTATCAATTCATCCACACACACACACACACACACACACACACACACTCTCTCTCTCTCTCTCTCTCTCTCCCCCCTCCGCCGCTGCCTCCCTACCCCCTCATTCCTCCCTCTCCCTCCTCCTCGAAATACTGCTAATTCCCAGCAACGTCGCCGCTAATGATTCTCAGCAGTGTCGACGTTGCTGTGATTCTAGCAGTGTTCGCGACATTGTTGATTCACTTGGATCAGAATGTTGGTTTCGATTTTGTGTGTAGATGGGTGGCGGGTTTGTGGTGGTTGTGGGAATAGGTGGCAGCGGTGGCTTAGGGCGATGGTGGAAGGCGATTTAGGTTGGTGGTAGGTTTTAGGGTTGATTGTTGATTTCGGCAACTGGTTTTGTGACTGTGGATTTGTGGATAATGAAGATGGTGACTGATTTTGCGGTTGTATGCGTCTATTGCTTGTGGGGTTTGGTGGTTAATGTGCTTGTGGGGATGTCGTGGTGGTAGCCGGCGGCTGTGATGATGTCGGGTCGGGTTACGGGTATTTCAAGCTCTGTGTTATGTATGGGTGAGGCTGCTGGAGCGTGGTTTGGTTATGTGAACAATAGCTGTGGTGTGTAGGGTAGAGGTGTCAAGACGAACGGGCCGACCAGACCAGTGAAAACTAGCCCGGATCGACCCGGGATCGCGGGCCGACCCGTGACCCGAACGGGCGGTTCACGGGTCAAGGAGGTATAACCCGCGAGCTTCGCAGGCCGCGGTTAACCGTGGCCCGTGGAAAAAAATTAAATATTATAGTTAAGTATGTGTCAACCTAGTTGAGTGTACTTAAACTATAAATTATAGTAGAAGTAGGTACCAACATAGTTAGGATGTACTTATACTATAAATATTTGATAATAGTAATTAGAAATACATTTAGTTGTTATTTGTTTAAATTAAATTTAACTTTGCAAAGTTATAAATAATTCATGTAATATTAAATTTGAATTCTATGTAAACATTTATTGGTATAAATATGAATTTATCATTTTGTTCAAGTCTTAGTTTACATTTAAAAAAAAAAAATTTTTTTTGCTATAAATATGAAAAATTCTATATTTTTATAATTTTATTATACAATCATACAGGCCAAACCGGAACAAACCGCGACCCGTGACCCGTATGGGCTCGACCCGGATGGGTCAGCGGGCGGGCCTGAGTTGTAGTCTAAAATTGTGGACTGGCCCGAAACCCATAACGGGTGTGTTTTTTTTCACGCGGACCGTTACCAGGCTCATATGTTGGTGGGCCGATCCGGCCCGGACCACCAGATTGACACCTCTAGTGTAGGGGAGGACTGGTGGGGTGTAAGATGAAAGTGTAACTTGGATACGGTAAAGGTTTGTGATGAATATGATGCTAAGGGGTGAACTCAATGGCCAATTGTGGTGGGTGGACGAGGAAATCACATTGAAGCAGTTGGGTGGAGTGTGATGATGGTGTCTGTGCTTTGTCTAGCTTAGGATCTGGTGGCAGCTGTCGCGAAGATGGGGTCTAGTTTTGGAAAATGTCGTAGATGTGGTTGTAGAGGTGGTGGATATGTGGTGGTATGTTTTGAGCGATGGTGGTGGATCTGTGAGTAATGGTCATGTGGTGGGGATGGTGATCCGTGTGGTGGTGGCTTTTTTGTGTGTCTGTGACCTAGCTATTGAATTGTGGTGATTTTTTTTCTGTGACCTAGCTATTGAACTATATGGTTTTTATTGGTATCCGTGACCAAGCTATTGAACTGTGGTGATTTTTTGTGGGTGTTCGTGACCTAGCTATTGAATTGTGACTTTAAAATTGATAATTTGTAACTAAAAAAGGAATCATGACCCATAAATTTAAAAATACGTGACCTGTGACATATAAGTTTTTTTTTATTTGTGACCAATAAAATAATCTGTGACCAACAAATTTTTTTAACTTGTGCCCAATTAAAAATCTGTGACCTATAAATTTTTTCATTTGTGATTTCAAAATAATTTGTGACCAATTAATTTGATAAGTTGTGACCGAAATTAAATTTTTAATTACTTAATAAGATATCCGTGACCTTGGTATCGGAGCAGTTACCGGAATTAAGCGGCCGTCAACGGTCACCGGAAATAGTCACCGAAATTAAGCATGGTCGGAAAACAGTCGCCAGAATGGTTGCCGATCGTCGGAGTAGTCGCCTGAGCAGTGGAGGTGGAGGTGGAGGTGGAGGTGGAGGTGGAGGTGGGTGGAGTAGGGAGGGGTCAATTATATTATATTACAGTTAAATATTTAATTTAATAGATTAATTGTAAAATATAATTAATTAATTCATGGAAAAACCTGATTTTTGTAAATTTAAACCTTGGGGCCTGATTTTAATTTCGTGAAAGATAATCTCTGACTTATGAATTTTTCCCCTTCTTTTAAGCATATACATTTCTTCATGTGTGGGCTTCGGTGGTTGAATCACGGGTGGGCTTTTCTTTTCATTTTTTTTTTTGGTAAGGCAAAAAGTTAATGGCCAAGTGGGGGCAACCCCTGCCTAGTGTTATATGATTATTATAATAATTTTCAAAATTTGGATTGAAATATGAATGAATTAATAATGAAATTGGAAGATAATATTGGACGAAATTGGAAGGCAATCTTGGGTGATTTCTGTTTAACCATGTGTAAGAACATGCCAAATAACCTTGTGTACACAAGAAGTTGTCTACAGGAAACTGAAACAATTTTGCTTCATTTCTACAATTGATTTTTCCCATTCTAATACATATTCAAATTAACCTTCTTCAAGTTATAAACAAGTTCGATTAGAAAGAATTATTTTTGTTTTTGTGTTTCTTTCTTGAAGGTCTGTCAATCCTTTAAACTATTTGTTAGAAATCCTAAAAGCATACTATAGGAGGCAAATATTGTTTTTAAGATAACGTATCACATACATGTTCGAGCATTATTCTTCATTTGTTTCCATCTCCTTCTCCTCTTCGATATTTCCAACACTTAGGCACTCATTTATATTAGAATGCCGACATGGTAGATGGAGATCTACATAGGATCTAAACAGAGGTATTCCAGATCATCCATTCTGTTAAATAAAAAATAACAATAATGGACGCTCATTGAGTGAATTAACTGAAATAAAATGTAATATTACGTTGAGAATTTTACGTAGTCAATCGACCTATAAAGTGGCATCCTTACAATCTGAATTGTCAAATCATGCTTATGGGCTTTATTGAAGAAAATCTTCTATTTTGGTAAAATTGAAATTGCTATTTTTTTTTTTTATATTTCTTGAAAGAGTGACGAAAATGTCGTCTCTTATTTTTTATGTTTCATCGAAAAAATCTTGTTAAGTGAGGAAATGCCAATTTTTATTCTCTTCAGAAAAGGGCATCGTTTTTATATATATATTTTTAATAACAACTTAATTTCTGTGTGAGATTGTTTATAAAATATACATTGCATTTCGTTGGTAATATCTTCGGGAAATCGTTGGGTACTTACGTTTACATCGCTGAACATTAGCGCCAAACAGGAATTTCCTTTGGTAAATCAAAGTGTTAGGTGAAAGCAAGATCTGTGAGTGGTGTAGAAATCTCCGGAGGTAGAGTCAGAGCTGAGTAACAGTTCGAACGCTCGAGATAGAACATTTGGGATGAGCAAATTATTGTTAATGCATGGCTTTAATTTCCCAAGTGTTAGATAATAATATGTTGCATCATGAAGGACGCAAAAATGTAAAGTAAATAAATTATTGGTGATGCTTGAAGGTTAATTTCATAGGTCTCAGGCCACGATTGAAATAAGAAGTCAACTCCACAATCAACCCAAAAACTAAGTGTACCATTTGAAGCTACATTTTAAGTAATGGTTGTTTATGGCACATTCATTAAATGGATGGCCCATTTTATATATATATATATATATTACTCCTCCTTTCTTGTTGGTTATGTGTGGCAAAAGAGAAATCAATAGCAGCCGTCTTCTTTGTGAAGCAAATTGTCGTGATTTTTTATCCCTTCCTCTTTGTGAGTGAGTAGCCACCTTCTCCTTCTCTTTGTTAAGGGATATATATCCCACATCGATAAATGATATTGACACAGACCAATTAATAAAGATCTTGTGCTACTCCTGTTAACAAGGTTGACCTTTTAAGATGGACATCCAAATCTTAACATAGTATTATGTGAGATATTATTCTTTGTGGGGATATACGTATACTTGGACAAACTTAGTGAATGTTTTGTGGGTTGAGTTTTGGATTTTGGAGGATCTCGTTGGTGTTGATATTGGTTTTAAAACTGAGCCCCTTGTGTACATCAATTGAAAGCAATTGGTAAGTACTTGTATCACAAATTGGTTTTAGAGCTTGGTGTGTACAAAGATTGTTTAAAATCAATACAATCAAACCTGCAAATCCATTTCTCGACGAAACTAGACACCTGACGGATGAGCGGACACCATATTTCGACTCAAGATGACAACGCGCAGCTGCTTGCCAAGCGAGTGGAGTAGAAAAGGCAACGACGTGTGCAGCCCACGAGCAGAGACTGAGGCGGTGCATGGCGGCAATTCTGACGAAGTTCCTTGAAGGCATTTGTTTCGGTTGTATTTTGGACCTGTTAGTGGTGTTACTTTTGTGTTTCATGCAGTATGCTTAAATTTTGATAATTTTGCCCATGAGTGTTTGGTTTTCAGGTGCTTTTTTTGTTGCTGTAGTTGGTGAAATTTTTAGATATGCCCTCAGCATCAGCACCTTCCCGTCTCTTCTTCCTTATTCCAAATTCTTCTAGCTTCTTCTTTAGTTTGTTATGTTGTTAGTTTGTTAGATAGTTTTCTCTATAAATAGACTAGTATGCATTGTAATTTTTAAAGTTGAATAAATGAAATATTCTCCTTCTTCTCTACCATTTACAGTAGGTTCTATCCTTTTATTTTTCTTAATATGGTATCAGAGCAAAATGCTCATTTCGTCTGTAATGAAGAAAGCTAAGACTAGAGTGAAGAAATCTGAAGATCTGTTCCAGGTGCTCCTGATTTTGTTATTTCCAAGCCTCTTCCTTCTCATAATGGATTCACAAATCAAGTACGTTATTGTGGTGAACAGCAACCTGTTGGAGTCGGAGAGAGAGGCGAGAGGTCAGGAGATTGCACTGGTGGCCTTACTTAAAGTCTCTGCTCAAGTTGCATTTCCAATTTTTCTTTACTCATCAATGTTGACGATGTTTTCCTTCAGCAAATGCCCGGTTTCAGAGCCATGGGTGCTCACCAATTCCGCTGAAGTATTTTGTTGTTTTTCGATCAGAATCTGATCTACTTTTTCTCTATCTGGAATGCTTCTCTGTTGGACATTCAATTGTCGACCCCAAGCATCTCTTCCAACGCCTTTTCTTGTATCTCTGCTCTTCTTCATACAATTCAAGATGTTCCATCTTGAGGAGAGGAGTGTTAGAATATGCCCTCAGCAGCATCACATTCCTGTCTCTTCTTCCTTATTCCAGATTCTTCTAGTTTCTTCTTTAGTTTGTTATGTTGTTAGTTTGTTAGATAGTTTTCTATATAAATAGACTAGTATGCATTGTAATTTCTTAAGTTGAATGAATGAAATATTCTTCTTCTTCCATGCCATTTACAGCAGGTTCTATCCTTTTATTTTTCTTAATAGGTGTCCTAAAGCTATAAATTTTACACATCTCTCCTTTATTTATGGAACAATAGATTGGTTCACTCGATAAATTACCCGATCTTTTTTACATTCCTATAGTAGCAGACTATCATGTTAGGAATTATTTGTCCCATTTTACGTGTTTGAAAATTATTTATTTTTATTGCTGAAAATTGTTCATCAATTCCATTGATATAATTGCCAAGTAAGTTATTTTGTGAGACTCGCATTTAGTGAGAAAATTTGTTATTGTTGGCATAACTCTATTGTTGCGATATGGGGACGACTTTGTGTGGTCTGTTTGCGATAATTGTATATTTGTGCTTTTTACTTGATTTGTATTCTAAAAATGATTACTCATAATTTTGATTTGGGAATTTTCAATGAAAATAGATTTATCTATTTGGAAACAAAATATGAGAAGGATTTTAGTTAAACAAAAGGTTTAAAAAGCTATAGATGACAATTTTCCTGTTGATTTAACAAAAGAACAAGAAAAAGAATCTGGTGAACTTGCTTACACTTTAGTTATATTACACTTTTCAGATGTTGTTTTGAGAAAAGTTATTAAACTTAAAAGCACAAAAGAATTTTGAAAAAAGTTAGAGGACTTGTATTTGCTTAAATCTACCCCTAACAAACTTTACTTATTTTATAGGTTTTTCAGTTTCAAAATGGATTCTTCAAGGAATCTAGATGACAATTTAGATGTGTTTAACTAGTTTGTGCAAGATATTGTAAATTGTGATAAAGCGGTGTCTAAAACATATAAGGCCATAATATGCTTAATTCCATGCTAACACTCATAAAGAGGTTAGATTTGGACATGGTCCGATTCTGTTCCAAGCAGATGCGGAATGTTTGAGTATTTAATAAGTGGAACCGTCAGGTCCAAATTTAATTATGGAACTGTTCGCATTTGATTTTATTCGGTTAAGTTCGGTTCGATTTGGTTCTATTCAATTTTCGGGTTTCGTACAATAATTAATTTTTTTTATATTTACAACAACGCTACATTGATTCGACTATGACATGTTTAATCTTAACTCTTACAAAACTCAATCTTGTAATATCTTTTGTGCTTCTCTTTGTTGAATTCTTCATAAATTTGACTTTTAAAATCACAGTAAGAGGAAGATAGCTAGTTTATAATAATAGAACAGTAGAAACGGCACTACGGTAGATAAGAGATTTGGATAAAATTTAGGTTAATTTGATTAAGTTAGGTTTGGCTGGAAATTGGAATAGTAAAATCGTATTTTGGGTTTGAGCTAAATTAATTAGTTAGCAAATTTATTTAGACAAAAATAAAATAATTTGACTTATTAAAAATAAAAATATATTAGGGAGATTCGGTTCTTCGGTTCTAAGTCTAGAACAAAGAACCGAACCCGTAAGTTTTCTATTCAAATAACCGTTTGAGTATTTAACTTAAGAAGAATTGTATATTATCATTGATTTAACACTTTTAACACTTGATATAGTCATTGATTTCCCTAAGAGTAAGGACATGAAAATGAAAACTGAAAAACATGATTAAAAAATGGTGAAATTCACATGATGAAGGGTAGATCACAATTCGAGCAAAATAGTCATGAAAGACATCAAAGCAGTGGTGAGTCAAGTAGTAATTAGGGTAAATGTTGGTCTAAATCTAAATATAGGACTAAAGTTTAAAAAAAAATTCCTATGGCTATGGTAACATGGGACATTTTATAAAAGGCTGTCGTAAAGAGAAGAATAAACAAAAGGATAATGAGAGAGATGAAGTTAATCTTTTGCCTTCTTTTAATTTTGATGATGGTGAAGTCTATAGTAAGAACAGTGCGAACCGTTCTCATTTTGGTAACAGGGGCAAAAGTCTTTTCATAATCCACACCATATTTTTAACGATTACTAAGATTCGCTAATCGAGCCTTATAGCAATCTAACGATCCATTAGGACAGAACTTAACAGAATAGACCCATTTACACCTAATAAGTTTGATGTCATGAGGACAAAGAACAATATTCCATTTGTAATTCTCCTGAAGAGTTTGAAGTTTCTCTAGCATAACTTTCTCACAGCAAGGTTGGTCTAAGAATAAGAAGTATGAACTTTAAAGATAAGGTTATAGAGAAACCATACCAATTGGGAGGGTGAGTAATGAGAGTGGATCGCCTAAGAGGTCGTTGTCCTTTATATACCACACGTGGATTAAAAAGCTCAATAGATCGAGAGACATCGTCAAAGCTAATGAATGGAACCAAATCGGAAGAGGAGCACTACATATAGTTGGAAGTAATATTGATTCTAAAATAAAAAGTACATTTAAGGTGTCAATTTGGCTCGCATGCTCTGGCAACTCGTGACTAGGCCGAGGAAAAGTTCCAGCCGATCGAGCTTAGATTTTTTGGCTGAGAAAAAGTTCGGCTCGGGCCAAAAAGGTCCGAACCATTTTTACTCGAGTCAAGCCCGAGTCTCAAGGTTTAGCTAGCTAGCCGAATCGACTCGACTCGTTGACATCCCTAAGTACATTTCAAGATATATGAAACGATTAGGAAAATTATTATAACAAATAGTAGGGGTGGGCGCGGGTCGGTTCGGTTCGGTTTTTTCGGTTCCAGAAATTTTCGGGTATTTAGTAAATGGAACCGTCGGTTCCAGATATAATTTTGGAACCGTGCGGGTTCGGTTCGGTTCGGTTCTATTCGGTTCCGTACTATAATTAATTTTTTTAACATTTAGAATAATACTACATAAATACACATGAAAGTAAATACTAATAATAATAACAAAAAGTAAATACAAATACCAAGTTCAATCTTTGCAACTAAACCCTAAACCCAACCATGAGTGGCTGAAATAGCAACTAAAACCTAGCCCAAGACTGAAACCAAACCCAATCTAAACTAAGTCCAATTGGAAACAAAAGCCAAATTATAAACCAACCAAAAATTAAACTCGTGTTAGGTTAAAGAATATATAATCAGCACTAGTACTCATCTTATCCTAAACACCGATGATGTGTCATATTAATTCATTGATGAATAAAAATTTTGTGAGTTCCAATCCACCAATAAATTAATATGGTACATCATCGGTGCTTAGGATAAGATGAGCACCAGTGCTCATTAGATCATTTCTGTATATATATAAGATTTGATCCCCTAAGCACCGTGCTTAGTGTATGCCAAGCACCATACTTAGTGTATGCTAAGCACCATGCTTAGGTGTCAATAATACTACCCACTAATGTAGTGTGCCACCTAAGCATGGTGCTTAACATAAACTAAGCACGGTGTTTAGGAGATCATTAATATATATAGGTCAAATAGTTAAACAAAAAATTGTTAATTTGTTTAAAAAAAATAAAATAAATTGATTTATCCAAAAAAAAATCAGTTCTATTCGGTTCTTCGGTTCTAGGTCTAGAACCGAACCAAAACATTTCGGTTCTTTGGTTCTCGGTTCTTCGGGTTTTTAAGTTAAGAAAATCCGCTCGGTTCGGTTCGGTTCGGTTCCGGTTCCGGTTCCGGTTCCGGTTCGGTCCGATTCGGTTCGGACATTTTGCCAAGCCCTAACAAATAGATCCTTTCTTAGCAATGCTACAACCTATGAAAGCACACCATACGAATTGAGTAGCAAGCTCGTGGCGTTCATGAAGTGACAGGTGAACAAAGCAAATACACCCAAAAGTATGTAACATGTCACATGATGTGTACAAAACAAACGGAAATAAGGCGAATCAAAGTCCAAATGTTTAGCACAAAGTCAATTAATTAGGTGTATAGTTGTGGATAGGGCTTTAACCTAAAATCTAGGCAGAACTTACGATTCTAAGATCAAAACTCGAAAAACATCGAACAAATGATGATTATTTCTTTCGGTTACCCCATTCTGTTAAGGAGTGTATGGACGGAGCATTGTGAGATAATGCTATTTGGTCGCAAGAAAGTCTAACAATCATGAGACATATTTTTTGTCATTGTCGAACCTCATAATCTGAATACTGGATGAGAACTATGTCTCAATGTAAGCTACAAAAATTTCAAAAGTGGTATCCACCTTACTTTTAGAATGAAAAAAATATATCCAAATGTAACGGTTGAAATCATCAAGAAATGTCATAAAATATTTATAATAAACATGTGAAGTGAATGTTGCCATGCCCCAAATGTTAATGTGAATAATCTTAAAACATTTATCAGCATGGCTTGCATAAGCGGGAAACGGAAGAGTTTTGACTTTTCAAAGTTTGCAAGTATTCAGAAATCAAATTCGAGAATTGGGACTAATCTTTATTATCCAAAAGATCACAATTTGGCAAATTAGACAAAATTAAAGTATCGAGATGACCTAATCTTTTATGCCAAATTTCATGCTTAAGTTTAACAAAAATACAAGCCAAAGACATAATAGTAGAAATTGTAAACTGTAATGGGGTCAAGCTCTCAACTTTAGGCCCCTTCACGATCATTTTCCCCGACCTCCGATCTTGCACAAAACAATCAGCATGAGAGAAACACACACCATAGTTATTATCCACAAATGAACCAACCAAAATCAAGTTAGTAGATAAGCCAGAAGATTAAAAAAAATTATTATCAAAAGAAGACTCAATATTACTAACAATAGTAATCAGAAGAGTACTGCCATTAGCAGTCTGAATGTTTTGTGTACCTATATAGAGTTGAGTGTTGTGCAAGGAATCATAATTACCTATCACATGATTCAACATTCTTGAATCAAAACTTAGGAGAAGAAATAATTTGACCCTTACCTTATAGGCCCAAGGCAGATAAGGTAGAAACAATCATCTGCTGAACTATTTTTGGGTTTGAGTTGGCTGTTTGGTGCTAGTTTGCGAAAGTGTGGGAATAAGACCCTGATCATGAGCTTTTCAATTATGAGATCATGTCAGACACAACTTGATGATATGGCCTAGTTGCTTACAGTAATTTCAAACTTTTTGAGGATAACTAAGAGTAATATAACCGTATCTTTTGTAGCGTTAGCATTGAAATTTACCATTTCTCTGCCCTTGGACAGCATATGTAACGGTGACCCTATCAAATTAGGATATATTAGCTCCCATGATAGCTTGGGTAGCCATCCGTTGCTTCTTACTCAAACGTTCACCAAAGCACACATCCGAAGAAGAGACTGGATCATGATTTAATAAGACTACCATAGCAACTTCAAATTCGGGCAATAATTTCATAAGAAACTCATCCCACTTATTAACCTCTTGAGCATCTTGTAGTCTTGATAAGGCTAACACAAGGACCTTAGTATGAATTATGCCAAGTACTCTCTCGAGAAGTTCTGAAAACCAGAATAATATTACTCAATAGTAAGATTACTTTGTGTGTAGTTGGGAATCTCTAACTCCAACTGAAATCTCCATGTGTTATTGTCTTGATAATAAATGTGCTTTAAGTACTCTCACATCTTTTTTGAAGTAGTGAAAGAGCGTAAATTATTTATCATATGTGCCTCCATAGACCCTAGAATCCAAGGAAAAATACGAGTATCCTTCGTTTCCCTTACATTGGGATCCTTAACATCTTCAAGTGCTTTAGAGTACCCATCAATATGATCCCAAAAGCTTCTTTGCTTTTAAAAACTTCTTGAATTGAAATTTCCATATGAAATAATTCTTTCTTGTAAACTTAATACAAAAGATTTCAATCGACATAGCTCCTTACTGCAAAGAAATTAGCTACACAAACAAACCATATTATCAAAGACTCAAAAACCAGACAACCCGCTAAAAAAACCACACGCACTAGACACGTCGAAAGGTTAATAGAGGCAAAAAGTTTCCAATCCAATCACTCACTAAGAGCTTCGTCACTACCACGAGTGTTGTAGACCGATCAAATTGCAGAAGCCACACACTACAAAGAAGATCACACAAGTTGCTTTCCGATAACGAAATCAGAACTCCAACGAGAAACCACTAATGCTATCAGATCGACCCAACAACACCAAAGGCTCGCACCACCTTTGGAGCACTGAAGAGTCACACATTGATGAAGATTCTATTAATCGTCGACCACCACGAGGAAACCCATACCATGGGTGGCTAAGTTATGCTAAGATCGAGAATTCAATATGAAGCTCACGAGGTAGTCTCTGATACCATGACAAACTTTTGGCTAAATAATCTTCTTGCGAGAGATTCCTTGCATTGTATAAGAATAGTACAATTTATACATAATTATGTCAAGCTGTAATTTTTGTCAATCTCATTTAGTGGGGGCAATGGGCCGAGCCGACTCGGCTCGGCCCATACTCGCACGAGCCGAGCTCGCGGCTCATCAACCACGAGCCGAGCGGGTGCTTGGCTCGTGGGTTTTTGGGCTAGCTCGGCTCGTGCTCGAGCTCGCCCAAGACGAGCCTAGCGGCTCGGCTCGTTTTTTTTTATAACTATTAAATTTAATAAGAACAAAATTTTATTTGTTGAGAAATAAGAACCTAATATATATATATATATATACATATATATATATATATAAACACGTTTTGTAAACAGTTTTTAAAATATAACTTTTTCAAAACATTTTTATTTTTTGCAATAAAAAAAAGATAAACCTTTCTCCTTTATCCGGGTTTGGGACCAGCTACTTTAATTTCGAGTAGGCGGAGTTAAAAATTGTACATGAACAACTTGTTACGTGTACAAATTTTTTAAAAAAATTATAAATGTGTGAAAATAAAATATTGTGATGAATATTGTGAAATTAAATATCACTTACTTGGTTACATGCAATTTCGGCATATTTATCTTGAATTCGATAATTAGCGTCTTCCAAGTCCTTCATGCACATTAACGCTTCCAAAATATTTTCTTTTAGTCAACTCATGACCTCAGAGAAAACTCTCTTATCTATACTAAAAGCATATTCCGGAGCTACAGTGCTAACTGGAGGTGTTAGTAGATCTTTTGCCATTGCAAAAACTACTGGCCATCAGCGTTCGTTATTTTACCAGAATTTAATGATATATTCTGAACTTTTACTAGTTGCTTTGTTAGTAGGCAAATGTTGACTAAAGTAATCAATTAATTCATATGGCAACACATTTGAATTTTGACTACGGAAGTTTGAGTACATGCAGTGGAAGTCAAACTACTACTACTACTAGACTAACCACATGCACATGCAATTGCATCAAATCTATACGAATGCATACTTTCAAATAAATTCAAAATTTCAGCGTCGTCATCTGTTATATTAGTAGGAGGAGTGTGTGCAGGTACACGATTAATATGTGCACCCATTCGTAAAGCATATAATTCATACATTTTACGGAACGTCGTTTCCAAACTTCTACAAGTAACAAATGTATTAAAAGTTAAAACATTTGACATTTGATCAATTATAAATTTAGTACCCGATAAATTATATTGGGAGTCCATGACACATGTTAAAGGAAGTAATATAGGTAATTCTTCCCAATATTTTCTAAATTTCAATTCCATGTAATATATAACAGCATGAAAATCGGGGTCATTTTGAAATCTAGCAAAAGCTCTAGCAGTTATATAAAGACGTTCAAGAACCATACAACTAGTGGGATAATAAACACTAGATAATCTATTTGTAGACTGATAAAAACTTGTCAACTTTTTTTTTTCATTTTAAAAACTATATTCCAATCGAATTCACTCAAAATAATATCGTCTTCGTCTCTAACATGCCTATTGTTATAAAATTCAGTAATATACGCTTCATAACCTTCACAAGATTTTAGTAATAAGTACGTGGAGTTCCATCTATGACCTATGTCAGACCTACGTCAGTAATAAAGATTTTCGTATCCGTCATCCCAGATTCTGCACAAAAATTATCAAATCCTTATTTTCTACTAGGTGTACACGTGATATACATAAGTGAATTCCTAATTCAGTTAATTTCATCATTAACATGTTTTAAATCGTTTTATACTATTAAATTAAAAATATGGCATACACATCGAATATGAAATAAATAGCCACCGAAATCAGGATTAAGAACTCTACAATTTATCGATAACAACTTTATTTACAGTAGCGTTGTCGAACGTAAAAGAATGAATTTTACTCTCATATTTATATTCTCGAATTATTAACATAATAGCATTAAATGTAGTTTGAGCGTTGTGCAGATACTCAACAATTTTAAAAGTAATAATTTTTTTATGCATGACCCAAAGTGGGTCTATATAGTATGTAGTTGTAGCCATATAACCCCTCTTATTAATTTCTTCCCACATATCTAAAGTTAAAGTTATCACACCCCCATATTTTTCAAATTTGAAATCAATAGTTACTTTACATTAAGAAAATATGCAATTGTATCAAAACGAGTAGAATTTCGACTTACCCATTGGTACCTCGGTTGAAGATATCTTCTGACGTAGTTAACGAAATGTTGGATGTCCGCTATTGCTAGTGACAACTCCGTCGTGGCAACGAACTTCACCATTGCCGTTCGAGTTTCTTCCTCCGAAAACATCCATGTAGAAAATGGCATAGCAGTAGCACCGACTTATGGAGTACTAAATTGTAGTTGTGTTAGACCAGCTGGAAGAAGCTCATGTTTGGCCGAACGTGAATTGTAATAACGATTGAGGTGGGTGGTTCCAATGCCTATTTGCGATGCCAGTCGTTGTTGGCAGTATTTACATACTGCTTTAGTTTATGGAAGTCTACCGACCATACGACCAGTGGGAACCAATTTGAAATGGTCCTAACATTTTGCCTGCTTCTTCCCCTTTCTCTTCCCGCTTGCATCAGGAATATTTAATGTCGGTTCTTCATCCTGTTCCAAATCAATTAGAATACTAGCTGCAACATCAACGTCATCCAAATCAATTGGATGACTATCACGAACGTCGAAATCTTCAATATTTTCGAGGATTGGTAATTCATTGAGACCGGAGAATTCATACCCAAATTGATTTTAGGCAAGTGTTTGTATTTCGTTCTTCATACCGAACAATTTTTCAACAAATGATCGTGAATCCATTCGATCGTGAATAATAGAAATTAAATTTAGAAATGTAGAATTGAAAAGTGAATGAAGATTATGTAATAATTGTCGAACGTAATTGTAAAATAGTAAGAAATAATGTATAAAAAAAAGTAAAAGATGATTATAGAATGCATGAAAATGAATGATAATTGATAAATGGAGAATATAAATTATAGAGAATATTGTATAGTAAATAATGAGAGATTGATATTGGTGGGAAAAAATTGTTGATTATGGTGGGTATTTATAGAGGAAAAATGTATGTGAAATTGAAAAAATATATATATAAGACCAAAACTTAAATTCAGTGACCATTCGCTGAACGGTTACTGAATATAGTTTAGTAACCGTTCTGGTCACTGAAATTTTTACTTTATTTATTTATTATTATTTTTTAAATAGTAAACGAGCCACGAGCCTCGCCGAGCAACTCATTACTGTTACGAGCCGCCTTGGTCGGCTCATGCTCGGGCTCGTAGGCATGAGCAGTATGAGCCGAGCTGACGAGCCGGTCGGCTCAATTGCCACCACTAATCTCATTGACACTTTTGTGTCTGTATATCAATAATTGGTTATGCCTTTGGACAATTCTAATTAGAAAAAAAGAAGAAAATAAATGAAAATAAAGCCGATGAACATTTGAGCATCTTGTTGTGCATGATATCATAGTATTTATTGACAAACTTTCAGAAGACTTCACTTGTTTATCTTTTTTATTTTTATTTTTATTTTTATTTTTTTTCTGTCCTTGTCTACTATTTTTTACCAGTTATAGTCAACTCTCATGCCTATTATCACTCTTATATTGAAACTGTTAATGCAGAAAAAGTTGTTTTTGATTAGTAACTGTACTGATCAAAGACAACCTTCAACTTTGATGAGATTGAACTGAAAAGTGAACTCGGTGGAAGGTAGCCAAGCATTTACTCTATTCATACTTTATATTCATAGAAATCAACCTGTCTTCTTTATGCATTGTCTGGTTGAAGTTCAAATTAGACTAAAGCCTCCTCCTCCTCCTCCATTATCTCGTTGCAGGTTCTGTTCACTTTTTCACATGGTATTGTAATACTATTTTACTAAAATATATTTCTTGTTCTCCTAGTTAACCTGTGATGGTTATTTAGTAGGTATTGATTGTTAAGATGAACCAGAGCTCTCATTATCTAATGTTCACGAAAATATATTTCGTTTTAAAACTATCGCAAGTGTACGGTTCGTTAATAAGTAGTAAAATGGATTTTTGAGTCCAAGTATCGTTCCTACAGGTATTGATTAGTTCTAATTCTAATTACTATGACCTTAACCGAAGCAATGAATTCAAATTGTTGTTTTATTAGAATTATAACTAGATGAATTAAATGATGCAAGTAATAATAATTTCACTAAACTAAATGTGATTTATGTTGAATTGATTTGGAGTTTTCGAATGTATGATGAATGTACTAAGATCATGAATCCCTGTATAATACTCTTTTCCATCCTAGTTCTACACCTTGACACATGATCGAGTTATTGAAGAATCAATGTTCCTACACTATTTAACAATATCTCTCGAGTAGAGTTAAACTTATTCCAATATGTCACCCGACTATATTTCTATGACGGATACAAACACATAAAAATGCACGAGGATTTACGAACAATTAACAATTCACATAAAGCACAACGGTATATTCTATCTCATATCGGACTCTATGATGATTTATATCCCGTCAATCATATTTTCCTTCTTTCGAATGTATGAAACAGACCACCAAACTCACACGATTACGTATACAGTAATTATGGTGGAAAAGAAATTTATATAAATAATTCAATTATCCCAAAACATGTTTGAATTGTCAAGAATGTAAAGCTAAAAACGGAAAATCATATTACATAATTCATCTAACACTAGTACAAGACTAGTTTAGCCTAGGTAGAACAAAGAAAATCAGAAAATTCAATGTAAAACGATATCATCAATTTGATTCTTGAATTTAATCTTCGCGTCGTGATGTTGTTCTCCTTGTTTGTGCCTCTTTTTCTCTTTCAAAAGCTATAAAAATCTCCTCCCCCAAATTCTGGACAGCCCTAGAGTTTAAATATGCGACTCCAGATATGTTTCCATATGTGGTTGAATCAAAATAAGAAACCAGAATTTTTCGCCAAGTTTTTATACTATGCGACCGCATAGTATACCTCTATGTGGTCGCATAGAGAAAGTGCATTGCTCTCTGATTTTCGCTGAAGGTCTCTATGCGACTGTATAGCTTCTCAAGCTATGCAATCACATAGAGATATTACTGTACAGTCTCTTGCGATTTAGTCCTTGAACTTTATTATTCTACCTTTGACCTATTCTCCCCTTTTTTCTTCCTCTAATGTGTTATCCCAATGTTTAATTTGCTCTTTCTATCTTCAAATCTTCACATTCTCTTTCGATTCATCTTTCAATTATTTGCACATTGATCCCTGAACTTCGATTTTCTTTCTTTTTAGCCCTTTTGGTTGTTTTTTCGAATTTCCACCATGTTCATCGTTATTATCCTACAAAATACAATTTGCATATAATTAAGCTATATTTCAATTTATTTCCAACAATAATCCCTATTTTGTGATATAGATAAGTGTGTAAAATGCACTTGTCGTCTAGCACAGACTTCATAACACCATAAGAGTCACAAAAATGTATCTGGTTGTTTACTTCTGCACTCAATAACGGAACAACAAATATTTTTTCAAGAAAAATGGTGCAAAAATAATTGTTACTGAAAATGTGTGGACCCTTTGTCATCCTTTTGTTATTTATGTCATTTGTGTCTGTGATTGGCTTAAGAGTAAAGGAAAAAAAAAAAAAACAAGGAACAAGAAAGAGATTTTCCAATTTGAACTTAAAATTACATCTCTTGAAGCATTAGAATGGCAAGTATTGTTTTTGATTCATAAATTAACCAAAGCTCTTGCTTGAAATATCCTTGAATCATTTGCTAATGAGAATTGAGAATAGTCGAGTGTTTGAGGGACAACTATTCTATCGTGATGGAATCGTAGCTTTAATCTTTTGCAGTCTAGCCACAACTTCCCTCATATTGATTCTTTCCGTTGGAGAATCAATCAAACAGTCTATCGCCAAAGACAAAATGGAAGAGACACATTGCTCCTTTCTGGAGAAATTCTCGTCTTCTCTTCCAAGCAAATTGGTGTCCACAACTTCAATTATTCTATGCTCATCTAATGAGTGACTAACCCAACTTTTCAAGCTCATTTGTTCGTCAAACATCTCATCTGTCGGCTTCTTCCTTGTATACATCTCCAGCAGCATCACTCCATAACTGTAGACATCACCACTAGTGGATACTATTCCTTCAGCTCCGTATTCTAAATCCGCATTAAACATTTTTAAGATTAGTTGGTAAACTCAAAAAGGTGACAGTGAATTAAAGATATCACAAATTTATATAGACAAATATAAATCTCTAACTTTTAAAATCGTAAACAAGGAACATTACCTGGTGACATATATCCAATTGTTGCTAAGGTCTTTGTTTGAGAAATTAGCTCCCCTTCGCCAAAGAGTTTGGCTATACCAAAATCACCAACGTGGGCAACCATATCTTCATCAAGAAGGATATTGCTAGGCTTTAAATCACAGTGAACAATAGTGAAAGTATGACTGTGATGCAGATATTCTAAACCTAATGAAACATCAATGGCTATATTTAATCTTTTTAGAATGTCCAAGAAATAGTTGTGGGAATATAACCATTTCTCTAGGTTCCCATTGGGCATGTACTCCAGTATTAGGGCTTTGAACTCTATATTGCTGCAACATCCAATGATTCTCACTAAATTCCTATGGCGAATGGTGCTTAGTACCTGACTTTCTGTACCGAAGCTCTTAGTTGCTCTTGCTTCTTCTGACTCCAAATTGAAGACTTTTACTGCAATATTTAGTCCATCAGAAAGTGTCCCTCCATATACTGTACCAAAACTTCCACTTCCAAGTATGTTGCTTTCGCTAAAGCCATTTGTTGCATCTTGAAGTTCTCGATAAGAAATCCTTCTCCATTCAACCTGTAATGAAATTTCATTCTCGGGTGCATGTTTATTCAATTTCTGTCTTTACCACCAAAAGTGTTATGATCACTGCAAGGATAACAGATATGATAGGGGCGAGAATATATTTCATTAATGAAACCACATTCTTTGACCTTGATCTTTTGATAGTCTTTCTACAATGTGGAAATTGTATTCGTTCTTCACTGCAGAGAGCATAGTTCTTCATAAATGATTGACTTGTGAAGTTTGCAAAGTTACCCCCAGTGGGAATCTCTCCTTCTAATCTGTTGTGAGCAACGTCAAAATATTGTAGATACTTGAGAGTTTCTAATGACTTTGGAATCAATCCTGAAAAATTATTATATGACAGATCCAAGGATTCCAAGCTTATTATGTTCCCCAGAGACTCAGGAATTTGTCCTGCAAATTTATTATGTGCAAGATTTAGCAAAACCAGAGATCGGATTTTGCCAATGGAGCTTGGGATCTCACCTGAGAAGTGATTCCAGGATAAGTCTACGTCCCTGATGACCTTCAAATTTTCAATCTTAGAAGGTAGAAGGCCACTTAAACTATTATGAGACAAATTTAGTTGTAGGAGATCGTTAAGGTTCCAGAAGTTTAATGGTACAGTGGATTTCAATTTGTTGGAGTCTAAGTAGACTCCTCTCAGGTACTTCAATTCACCCAAGCATGGAGGAATTGATCCAGAGAGCATATTGTCACTCAGGTACAAGTGCCCCAAACTGCTTAACTGGCAAAGCTCAGCAGGGATATATCCATCTAGTTTGTTGTGTTGAAGATATATGCGTTGAAGACTTTTTAATTTTCCAACTGTTCTGGGGATGAATCCTGTCAACTGATTGTTATCTAAATATAAATCCTCCAAGCTTCTTAAGTTTCCAATCTCGGCAGGGATAACACCACTAATGTTGCATTCAAATGCTCTCAATATCCGAAGAGAAGTTGATAAATTCCCAATGGAAGTTGGGAGGACACCACTTAGCTTATTTGCAGCTACTTCAAGAATCTCTAGATCCTGGCAGTTAGTTAACGAAGAGAACAATCTCAAAGATTCTCCAGTCAAGTTATTTCCTCCGATCACAAGGCGTTGTAAGAGTCTTAAATTACCAAAGTCGGGTATAGTGCCAATAAAAGAGTTGCCAGTCATGTCTACAATAGTAAGCTTAGAAGAATTGGTGATAGAGCTGGGAATTACTCCACTGAGTCTGTTGTCAGCCAGATGAAGTAATTCAAGATTTGGAAGTGAAAGTCCCATGGTTGAAGGAAGATGGCCCGAAAAGTTATTGAAAGAAAGTCCCATCATCAATAAAGTAGATATGTTGAATATGGAAAAGGGAATGGGGCCTATCAAGTCATTGTCAGCGACATTAATTTCCTCAACATTGAGATTGCCTAGCTCAGCAGGCAATTCACCTGCCACAATATATGCTAGTTCATCAACCTTCATCATCATTTAGTTAATTTTCACTAATTGACTGTGTTTTGAAACAACTAAATGATAAAAAGGTCAATCAAAAGAGTGAAAATAATCATTTGTTGATTGTAAATGCATAGAAAAATAATCTTCAACAATTTTTTTATTTTTTATTTTTTATTTTTTTGTAAAGATAAAGTGTAATAGAGGTAAGAAAACAAGGAATCTTGTAATTTCGCATCTATTAAAATAAAGATGATGTTGATTATTGATTATTATCTTCATTAGTATTGTTGCATATTTTTAGAATTCTCTAAACTAATTTGGGAAACAAGAATAGTTTAGGGATTAAAGAATTATCTAGAATTCACTAAAAATTCTTGGGAAGTAAGCAAAATCAAAATATAAAATAATAAAAATATCAGGAAATTCTAGAATTCCTTAAGGACCAAGTAAAATAAAATAATAAAAAAATAAGAATTTTCTAGAGACAAGCCACCAACTTTTGTATGCTACAAATAGGGGTTGCCACCTCAATTGTTGGCTGTAGTAGTCTAAAAGCATTGCCATTGTAAAAGCCTCCTTCCATTGTAAAACTCTATTTTTCAATAAATTAAATTTTCCTCCTTCAATTATCTTGTCCAAGTTAAAATTACTCCCTGCTATTTTTATCTTACAAAATATACTTCACATAAACCACCAAACATGTCCAATCTAATTTACTTGTTTCTCCTACCAACTATAAAATATCATCATTGGTATCAGAGTTTCGTTTGATTGATATTGGGCCTAAGCATATACTATGGCTGACACTTTCCGTTCATCAATTCCTATCCCAACATTTAATAGAGACAACTATGATTTCTAGTCCATTAAAATAAAGACCTACTTTTGTGTGCAAAATTCAGAGGATGTCGTCAACGACACGTATACTAACCGAGACGATATTTCCACTCTAACTGTTGTACAAAAGAAAGAACTTAAAGAGAATCAACAAAAAAAATTCTATAGCATTACTATAAATAAGCTTGACAGACACTTATTTTCCAAGAATTATGGGAGCTAAAATGGCAAAAAAAGCTTAAGATAAGCTGAACGAGGAGTTTTACGGCAGTAACAAGGTACGTACTTGTCGTCTTCAAACTTTAATAAGGAATTTTGAAAATCTAAAAATGAAATATTCTGAAATCACAAAAGATTATTGTTCAAGAATAGATGACATAGTAAATCAACTAAGATCTTATGGAAATGATGTTCCTAAAAATAAAGTTGTTGAAAAAATTTTAATCACTTGTATAGGAAAATATGATTCAATTATTGCATCTATTGAGGAGTCTAAAGATATAGATAAATTAATAGCGGTAGACTTAATAGGTTTACTGGAAGCTCATGAAAAAAGATTAGAAAGATGTTGTGAAATTAACACAGAAAACATTTTTCGATCTAAAGTTAATATGCGGTTTCAAAAATCTAAAGAAGATGGGATAAAATTTAAAGAAAATTATAAATATAACGAAACTCAAGGAAAAGAAATTTATGATAACGGCAAGTATCCTCCATGTGGTGTTTGTAAAAGAAAAAGTCATTTGAAAAAATATTGTTGGTTAAGAGGAAAACCATAGTGCCATAGCTGTCAAAAATTTGGATTCGAATAAAAGTTTTGTCGTTTAAACAAAATTATCAAACTATGAAGAAAATGATATAAAAGAAGTCTGTTTTATGCCTCCAGCAAGGATGTATCTGAAGAGAAATTAGATACATGGTATCTAGACAGTGGTTGTAGTAATCACATGACGAAAGATGAAAGTACTTTCTGTAGTCCTCATAAAATAAATACAAATATAAAAATTAGCAATGAAAATTTCATAGAGACAACTGGCAAATGCACTATTGCCGCTGATACAAAAAAGGTAAGAGATACATCAATGAAGTTCTCTTGATCCCTACAATAGATCAAAATCCACTAAGTGTAGGTCAAATAATGGAGAAGGGATATTCTTTACATTTTGAAGGAGATTCTTGCACGATCTATGACAAGAAAAATAAATCCTTTGTAATTACAAAAATCAAAAACTGGGAGAATAAATGCTTCCCAATCCAATGGAGATACGCAAACAATGTGGCAATGATAGTTGAAATGGACGAGTCATGGATGTGGCACATGAGATTTGGACACTTACACTTCCACGGGTTTATGATCCTTCAGCAAAAGAGCATGATGAAAGATTTACCAATCATAAAGGAGATTAAAGAAGTTTGCAAATGATGTTTGCTTGGGAAACAATACCATCAACCATTTCAATCCGAAAATTTTTGGTTTGGAGAGCTAAAGAGTCGTTGGAGCTGATACACACAAGTGTATGCGGTCCGATGCGTACTCCATCACATGAGCAAAACAAGTATTTCATTTTCTTTATAGATGATTACACTAGAGTGATATGAGTATACTTTTTGCATGAGCAATCTCCCAAGTTTTTGAGTTTTTCAAAAAATTGAAAAGCTATGTCGAAAAGCAAAGTGGTCACATTATCAAGACAATCAGAAGCGACAAAGGTAAAGAATACACATCAAATGAATTCAACAATTTTTGTGAAGATGAAGGAATGGAGCCTCAACTCACTATTGGATATGCACTTGAACAAAACGCCATGTAGAATAGTAATGGAGACATCTAGAGCTATGTTAATGGAGAAAGGTAGTCCAAAAACCTTTTAGACAAAAGTAGTAAGCACTACAGTCCACTTATTAAATCGATGTCTGACCAAAGTAGTGCAAGACAAAACAACAGTTGAAGCATGGAACAGACAAAAACCATTACCAAAGCATCTTAGAGTTTTCGACTGCATCTGCTACACACATATTCCATAAGAGAAAAGAGGTAAACTCGACAAGAAGACAGAAAATAGATTCTTCATAGGTTATAGCACTCAATCTAAAGGCTATTGAATCTATAACCTGAGAACAAAGAAGCTAATTATAAGTCGGGACATTATGTTTGATGAAGATGCCACCTACAACTCAGAAACAAGTCAAATAGAAAAAAAGCTATCAACATCCCAACATATCCACAAAAAATAGGAAGGTGACTTTAAGGAGACAATGAACTAGAGTTCCCACAGCAAGCAACGATAGAAGAACTAGTTGACTCACTAGAATCATCGCTAAGAAAAATACGAAGATTATCTGAAATATACCAAAGCTGCTACTTGATGGTCGTTGAATCTGAAAGCTATGAAGCGGCTTCAAAACAACTAGAATGGAAAAAATATGTGGATGAAGAAATAAAAATTATCGAGAAAAACGACACTTGAGAGCTTGTAGATCTTCATCAAGATAAAGAAGACATGGGAGTTAAGTGGGTCTACAAGACAAAACTTAACGTTGATGGCTCAATTAAAAAACATAAAGAAAGACTAGTCGCCAAAGGATACTCATAGCAGTTTGGCATCGACTATATTGTGACATTTGCTCCAATTACACGTCTTGCACTATAAGGGTGCTAATTGCGCTATCCGCACAAAAGAAGTGGAAGATTTACCAACTAGACGTCAAATTAGCATTCGTGATGGCTATCTTGATGAAAAAAATTATGTTGAACAACCTCAAGGGTAGGTGGTACAAGGTGAAGAAAATAAAATTCTCAAATTAAAGAAGGCGCTATACGGATTAAAGCAAGCCTCACGAGCGTGGTATAGCACAATAAAGTGAACCAACTCTATATATCAAAAATCAAGATACTTACAGTAAACTCATGATCTCTTTATATGTTGATGATCTCATCTATACAGGGAACGATGAAAGGATGATCAAGAAATTAAAAAAAAAAAAGATGAAAATGTTCGAATTAATTGATATGGGATTGATGCACTATTTTCTTGGGATCGAGATAGTTCAGTTTGAAGATGGGATTTTCATTGCTCAGAAAAATTATACCACTAGTCTATTAAAGAAATTCAAGATGGAAGGTTGCAAGACAGTAGCAACACCCATGGATAGCAATAAATCACTCGAAAAGGAAGATGGTACTCCAAAAACAGCCAGTTCACAATTTCAAAGCCTAATTGGAAGTTTACTCTATCTCACAGCTACAAGGCCATACATTATGTATGCAACCAACCTATTTTCAAGATTCATGCAAAATCCAAGTCAAGTTTACTATGGAGCTGCAAAACGAATATTAAGATACCTCCAAGGAAAAAAAGACTATGGAAGATGGTATCGATCTATACCCGACTCAAGACTACATAGATATATTGACAACAATTGAGCAGGATTAGTAGATAATATGAAAAACACATCAGACTATGCATTCACACTTGGTTCTGGAATATTTTCATGGGCATCAAAGAAACAAGCAACTGTTGCAAAATCATCAGTTGAAGCAGAGTATATTGCAACAGAAATGGCAACGAATCAAGCTATATGGCTAAAGTGAATACTTAAATTTATGGGAGAGATACAAGATGAAACTACAGGGATTTACTGCAACAACAAGTTTGCCATAATAATATCCGAAAATCCCATATTTCACAGTAGAACCAAACACATTGCCATCAACTATCATTTTATTAGAGAAGCTGAAGCAAACAAATAGATAAAGCTCAAACATTGCAAGATTGGAGAACAATTTGCAAATATATTTACGAATGCATTACCATGAGCAAAATTTAAGTTCATACGAGAAATGATTGGAGTCACCAAAATATGCACCAATGAGGAGTATTAGTATTGTTGCATATTTCTAGAATTCCTTAAGGACCAAATAAGATAAAATAATAAAAAAAAATAAGAATTTTGTAGAGGCAAAATGCCAACTTTTGCATGCTATAAATAGAGGTTGTCACTTCAATTGTTGGGTGTAGAAGTCTAAAAGCATTGTCATTGTAAAAGTCTCATGTCATTGTAAAATTCTATTTTTCAATAAATTAAATTATTCTCTTTCAAATATCTTGTCCAATTTAAAATTACTATCTACTATTTTTTTCTTACAATCTTTAACATTGGGAATCTCCCAATATTTTTTCGATAAATTATTGGCCAACCTTCTTGCATTATATCCTGTATTAATATCAAGTGTATTGCAGTATTGGGACTAGATAAAATAAGAATACGTACCTGTCAATTCATTAATAGCTAAATGTAGATATAATAGCCCAGTTAGGTTTCCGACCTTTGCAGGTAGACTACCTGTAAGTTTGTTATCTGTTAATGTTACGAGCCAAAGCCTTTTGCATTCGAATATGCTAGACAAAACTTGTCCTGTTAGCTTATTAGATTCAAGATAGAGCTCCTCGAGATCAGGAATATTGTGAAAGATATCGACCGGGAGGCTTCCAGACAGACTATTATTAGCTAAGTCCATTACTTTCAGAGAAGTCATGTTGAAGACAAAAGATGGAATTGGCCCAGTTAGAGAGCCACCTGGTATGCTCAATACCTCTAGTTTTGTAAGATTACCTATTTCCGATGGAATTCCTCCTGAAAAGTAGTCAAAAGCAGGAAAACAGTATCATTATGAAGATTTATCATTGTTATAATCATAGGGGTGTTTGCATTGTATTTTGTGATCAATCTGCTTTTACAGCACTTTATTAATTGATAATACAGTTTGAAATTGTGAGAGTTGTGTTTCACAAAACACTATTGGACTGGTGCTATTTGTGTCAATTGTCTTAGCTGATAATTTTTGTCTTGAGATGCTTAAGTGGCAATCACTTATTGGTAGCCTAACCTATCACACGGATTGTGCTAGTTTGAAATAATGGAGACCGTTGGATGGAATCAAAGGCTGACATTTACTCTTGGAAATAATATCGTCATTTGGGCTACTGTTTGAGATTTTATTCTTTCATTCTTCTGGACTATTTGTTCCCTCTTTCTCTTTGGCTCCTTCGTGTTGAGCCTGCACTTTCTTCTTCTTGAGTTGTTCTCTATAATAGATCTAGATACTTGTTGAGGTGAATCTTGTGTATTATTCAGGCTTGAAATAGTGGCTAGCTTGTATAGATTGTATAGTGGCCAGTGGAACGGGCTGTTCCTGAGCCCCCTAGATTAGGCCGTTTGGCTGAACTGGGTCAACAATTTATTGGTGTTCTTATCTTTTATGCTATTTCTTTGTTTATGCTTTAGTATTCGAATTGTGAAGTGTTTTTCATAAGAAATACCCAACAGAAATTTATATAGATAAACTTACTATAAATACTGATATTTATTTCTTGCATTTTAGTGTTGGTTTTTATACATTTACCCCAGTTTACAGTGTCTTGAAAGATTATTACGCAAAGTTCAGACAGGGAATAAATTTTACCAATCAAGTTGTTCCTCCCGAGATACAATATCCTGAGCATGATCAAACTGCCAATTTCACTTGGTATGCTTCCACTGAAATGATTATAAGATAATGCCAGTTTCTGGAGGTACCTGCATTTATATAAATTCGACGGAATTTGCCCATAAAGTTCATTCTTTGCGAGAGCGAGTACTTCTAGATTAGAGATATCATTGCATATATCATCTGGGAGCCTACCTGATAGGCTATTACCCGATATATCGATTGCTATCAAAGAAGACATGTTGAAGATACCAGAAGGTATGGAACCAGTGAACTGGTTAAACCTTAAATCTAATATTTCCAGGGCAGAAAGATTGGCAATCTCTTGCGGAATATTTCCAGTTAGAAAATTGTACTCCATAACCATTGTCTGGAGCTTTGAATTGTTGTACAGAAGCGACGGTGGGATGCTGCCAGAGAAATTATTGTTATGCAGAAGAATGTGGTGAAGTTCTGGTAATGTTCCAAACCATGATGGTACCTCTCCAACGAGCTTGTTAAATCCCACATTTATTTCTTTCAAGCGACGCAACTGAGAAAGCTCTGGCGGTATTATTCCCATGAAATTGTTAAAGCTGATGTCTAAAGAACTCAGAAACGTTAAATTTCCGAGATGTGGAGCTATAGTGCCACTGAAGCCAAAACCCGAAACGTTTAAGGCTGTGACTCTTTGCCGCTTTCTGCTGCAAGAAACACCATTCCAGTTGCATATTGATGTACTCCTCGACCAGTTATCAGCTAAGATGTTGTCAGGGCCCCAAATGATCCCAGTTTTGAAGGCAAGAAGTGCTTCTTCATCTGTGGTTGTGTTGAGAACTCTTTTGGCCAAACAAAATGCAAAGCAGTTTATTGATAACAGTGCAACAGCAATGAAGAAGCAAAGTTTCTCCATGCTAAATGAGTTCATATTAAGTTATCAACCCACTTATAGACTTATATAAAATGAGACCTCAGATGTATCAGATTTAGATCCAAAGTTAAT
The DNA here is from genome assembly GCA_019097785.1 of Fraxinus excelsior. Classification (NCBI taxonomy): domain Eukaryota; kingdom Viridiplantae; phylum Streptophyta; class Magnoliopsida; order Lamiales; family Oleaceae; genus Fraxinus; species Fraxinus excelsior. The sequence continues at coordinate 933,882 of CM032642.1, forward strand.
ATTTTATCCATGTCTACCTTCTTCTCCTGCATTATAATAATTTAAATCGTCGCTATGAGTGTACACCAATTGCTATTCTTTTCGTATTTTCGAAAAGTGAATGTATCCCTTGCCGTACAATAATCCTATCTCTCCGCTAAAGTGGGATCACACGGTTTATTTTATAATATGTTGTAGTATTTAAGTTTAATTTCTTAAAAGGTCTTCATATAAAATTATATGCCATATATTTAGGCAGCTTTTAGTTGTATCTGTAATTTATTTATGTATTTAGATCCATTAAAACTGCATGCATGTGAAATCTATTATTTTTTATTTTCAGGAATTTGATCAAAGTTAGACTCATACAAGTTTTGTATGATAAATGAGTTTATATCAAGTTATCAGAAAGGATAGTTAACGCGTTAGCTACATCACTCATTGCATAATTCAATACGTATAGCGCTAGATATCTATCATTTACAACTAGGACTTCTAGACTTTATATTTTAAGATCTCTTAATGGTACTCTAAATTTTTTTTTTTTTTTAGTGCCAAACAAACATCATTTATTGAAACAAGTGCAAAAAATGTACCCAACACTAAAATGCCATAAGAAACAACTATGTAGGCTACCCTATTCCCTCGTGAAGAATATAGCAACAACAGCCATAGTTGACCTCGAAAAATGGCTCCGACACGTGGTCAACAAAATAAGTATTCGAGTAAACTCCTCCCTGCGCACGTAATACACTGTTAGTCACTCGTGGCCTTTCCCGGAGGACTTGGGAGTGGCCGCGAGCACTCCGACTGTCAAGTTAGTTCAAGGTACAATCAGAAATGATTCGTCGGCAGTGGAACACTCGTCGAGAAATGGTTGATTTAAAATGTGATAAAAATAATGCTAATATTGAGGGGAGAGAGTGATACTCGAGTTTGCAATGTAGTAGGAGAGCAAAAAATGGATTCACATCCTCTTCCTGGCACAAGGAGGAGATATTTATACTAAGGATGGGAAGAGGAGAGCCGTTGGATAAGGAGACACGTGTCATCAGATCCTGAGAGCTCATCCTATCCTAACTGTCAGTCCCTCCCTCCTTAGGAGTTAGCAACACTAGAGGGAGTTGTTGCAACGTCAAATTCTGCTCTGGCCGAAGTGACATAGGTTGGTAACTCTATGGAGAGCTGTTGCAACGCGAAGTTCTGAAGTGGCTGAAGCGATGGGAGTTGGCAACTCTGGAGGGAGTTGTTCTAACGCCAAATTCTACTTTGGTTGAAGTGACATGGGTTGGCGACTCTGTGGAGAGCTGTTGCAACGCGAAGTTCTGAAGCAGGCGAAGTGATAGGTGTTGGCAACTCTGGAAGGAGTTGTTCCAACATCAGATTCTGCTATGGCCGAAGTGACATGGGTTGGCAACTCTATGGAGGGCTATTGCAACGCGAAATTCTAAAGCGTCGGTTCCAAAGAGACAACCTTGGGTTTTATGCCAATTATTTGAAAACTTTTGCGTCTTCCCAAGGAAAATAAGGGAGATGTCTGCATGCTTCCAAGACACGCTTCTTTTACCATAAATGGCAATGATGGGGATGACTCCCAATTTTCGGGACGACGCACTCGAGCTATACATGAGATTCACTGCTTCATCAAGACCGTTGATCTTGGCGACCTTTGATTTCAACGGTGATCTTGGGGCTTAGCTCTGGATGGCCCAGATTTGCTTGAAATTAATCCAATGGCTGGGATGAGACTCGGATTGCCTATAAAAGGCCCATCCCTTTTCATTTGAACATTTTTACCTTTGCGAAAATCTCCAACTCTCTAAAAGGATCTTTGCTCACTATTCTTTGTGTTTTTTTCTCCGGCAAGTATTAACGGCAAACTCCGATGATCGCTACCAGACTTCGTCCAGTGACCAGCGTCATCCATTGCACTAGGTAATACTATACCTTTTGCCAATTTCTTCATCTTCTTCTTCAAAAGTTTCTTTAAAAAATTCGAAATGGCTAGCGAATGCGCTTCGGAGAGTGAGGAGAGGAGAGATAAAGGGGATTCTACTATGATGGAGCCTATGCTAGTCTCCTCGGACGAATTAAGTAAGGCCATTAGGGTCGGAGAGAACATTTGGAGACGACCAACTTCTCATGTGGACACTTCAATCCAATGGGGGGCTTCAAAACTACTATGGAGGTACTGGAGAGGTGTAGGGTCATTTTTAGGATCTGTGATAATATAGAACTGATCATACCCGAGTCCCATAAGAGAGGCTGTAACCGAGGCCGGGGTGTGTCGTGATAAGCCAAAATTTACTTAAGGCTGGCCTAAGACTCCCCTTCCATCCATTCTTTAGGCTAGTACATCATTCCTATGGGCTGGCCTCGACTCAGCTCAACCCGAACTCATGGTCTCAAATGGTGGGTTCATAGATACTTTGGCGCGGGGCCATCATCGGGGTAGATATGCCCTTTAGTGTATTTTACTCCATATTCTTGTCGAATTGTGTAGCTAGGGGGATGAGACTAAGGGTTGGTACTACTTGTCGCCCTGGGGGTCCCACTCCCCTTTCATGATCGGGCTGCCCTTGTCTGTTAAGGGCTGGAAGAGCTCCTAGTTTTGGGTCTCTAGGAGGTGGGATACTATGGAGGGCAACCTGATGGCGAATTTTACTATCCCCACATCGCATTATTCTTACAGTAAGTCCATTTCTTAAGCTGATTATACTCGAATAATTTTTGCTTAAGATTTTAATGCTTCTTATATCTACAGGCTCTCTTCCGAGGTGTGAGATTTTTGAGGAGTGGTGGGATATAGTAAGCCAGATCTACCAAATGCCTCAATCGGAAAGGAGCTTCAAAGAGATCATTGACGAAAACACACACTTCGTTCTCCACGGATTGATGGTGAATCAAGGTAAATATCTCACTTCAGCTCTTCTCATGTTTTGTTTTTATCTAACAACATTTGTCCTATTTGCAAAAGATTTTGTGAAGAAGAAAGTGTTGGGGCCTGACTTTGCCATGATCCGTAAATCAGTTGCGAACGTAAAGGCATTGAGGATGAGCTCTACTGCTTACAAGAAGCAGTCAAAGCACCTGCTTACTCTCAGCAGGGCTGGATAGCAGCTCATTGAAGAGAACGAGATGGAGGAAAGAGCCTCTCTCGTCCAGAGGAAGAAGAGAGCTGGCTCGGATGGGCCCTCTACTTCGGTTCCATCAGATGTACCTCACACTCCTTCAAATGTCGGGGTGACCGTGGCGGCCCTTTCATCCATTCTTTTGGCCATTGTGCCTATAACTGCCTACTTCGCAGAAGGCCATGCCAAGAAAAGGTAAAAGAGGCATGGAGCTACTCCAGCCCGAGGTAAGGCCACCAATTTTTTGGGGAGTAAAGATGAAAATCTCCCCGAAGCAGTTTTGGAGATGCTGCCTCCTAAGATCGCCTCTGCAGCCCGGGTCCATAGCAAGTACTGGACCGAGGATTTGCAAAATCATGCCACCTCATGTGAAATAGAAGATCTATTGGTTGCCAACAATGCTTGCGTGGCCATGGCCCCAAGTATGGGTGCCACGGTAGAGGATCTGGTCTGAGGCCTCCGTAAAAGAAATGATGAACTGGATGAGAAGTTCAAAGCCTCACGAACTTAAGAGGCTGAGATGGCCATGGCAAAAAAGGAAGGTCGAAGAGGCGAAAGAAAAGTGGATAACGACCACCTCAAAATTGGACACAGCCGAGATCCAAGTCAACCGGCTGAAGAACGAGCTCCATAGGCCCATCTCCCAAGTGGAGACTCTGACTAAGAGGGTTGATCATGCCAATGAGCATCAGCGGATAGCCTCGAGGGCATTGGCAAAGGTGAATAGAGAGAAGGGCGAGTTGAAAAAGCTAATAGAAGCCCAAGCCAAAGAGATTGACTCTCTCAAGGCTGAAGCGAAGACAGTGGGAGAGGTGGCGGTCCAGAATTACAAGGACAATTTTGATAAAACGTCGGAGTATGATGATTTCGCCAACTTTTGGGCTTCCTTTGGCCACCAAAGAGATGATGTCTTGCCTCAGTGAGAAGCACCCTGAACTGGACATCAACTTCTTGGAGGAAGAATTCAGTGGTCCCACCGGTGACCGGCCTATGGCCGAGGCAGATGGGGAGGAGCTGGCTGAAGTTAGGGCTATTGTAGACTTAGACTAGAAATTTTTGTAATTTAATTTCCTATGTAAATGGCTTCAGCCTCGTTTTACTTTATTTAAATTGTACAAGTAATCATCTCTTCTACGATCGTTTCAAGTATAATCGTATCAACTCACCTTAGCCATTTGATAAAATGGAAGAAGCCAGCGATGAACCGATAATATTGCATCGTTCTTCCAAGTGTTGTCGTCTCGCTTTACTTTATTTCAATTGCACAAGTAATCATCTCTTCTACGATCATTTCGGAGAAGCAATAGTAACTCATTCCAAGTATAATCGCATCGACTCACCTTAACCATTTGATAAAATGGAAGAAGCCAATGACGAACCGGTAATATCGCATCAGCCTTGCTAATCACTTAATAAAATGGAAGAAGCTAATGAAGCACAAGTAATATCGCATCGACCTTGTTTAACCACTTAATAAAATAGAAGAAGCCAATGAAGCACAAGTAATATCGCATCGGCCTTCCTTAACCACTTAATAAAATGGAAGAAGCCAATGAAGCACAAGTAATATCGCATCGGCCTTGCTTAACCACTTAATAAAATGGAAGAAGCCAATGAAATACAAGGAATATCGCATCGGCCTTGCTTAACCACTTGATAAAATGGAAGAAGCCAATGATGTTCAGGATATCCTGCATTGCCAAAGGTAGCACCTACATTACCTGTAGAGGTGACTCATGTCGAGGTAACTACGCAGATGTCCTTGGGAGTGACTCCTGTGGAGGAGCTTGCACCTCGGCAAGGTCGTCTTGATATATGCATTTTCTGTTTCATCAAAGATGGTACCCGCACTGCCTCTGACTATGCAGATATCTTGGGAGTGACTCATGTGGATGAGCTTGCACATCGGCAAGGTAGTTTTGATAAATGCATTTTATGTTTCATCAAATATAGCACCCGCATCGCTTCTGACTACGTAGATGTCTTTAGGGATGACTCCTATGGATGAGCTTGCACCTCGAAAAGGTCATCTTGATATATGCATTTTATGTTTCATCAAAGATGGTACCCGTGCGCCTCTGACTACGCAGATGTCCTTAGGGGTGACTCCTGTGGAGGAGCTTGCACCTCGGCAAGGTCGTTTTGATATATGCATTTTCTGTTTCACAAAAGATGGCACTCGTACCGCCTCTGACTACGTAGATGTCCTTGGGGATAACTCATGTGGAAGAGCTTGCACCTCGACAAGGTTGTTTTGGTGTGCATTCTATTTCATCAAAGATGGCACACATACCGCCTCCAACTACAAAGTCCTTAGAGGTGACTCCTATAGGGGAGCTTGCACCTCGGCAAGGTTGTTAAGATAGTTCAATGTAAGAGCGAGGTAAAATGGAAATTGGTTCATTCATTCAACTGCAAATTAACAAGGTTACAAGCTTCCTACTGGTAGTACTTCCTTAGGTGCTCAATGTTCCAGGGTGAGGTATCACATTTCTTCCCAGGCCCTCAACTGCATAAGTGCAAGGTCTAATCTCCTGGACGATTTTGTATAGACCTTCCCAATTCGGCCCCAAAGTTCCTATGCCAGGATCTTTGGTCAAGGGAAAAGCTCTACGGAGCACCAAGTCACCGATGCGAAATGCTCTCTTCTTTACTTTGGCATTATAGTAACGCATCATCTTGCGCTGGTATTAGGCGAGCCAAACTTGAGAGTCATCTCTCTTTTCTTCAAGAAAATCCAGATCAAACCTCCTCAAATCGTCATTCGTTACTTCATTGAAGTGGATACGTCGAGGGGAGGGAACACCAACCTTCACAGGGCTCATAGCCTCGACTCCGTAAGTCATGGAAAAGGGGGTTTCCCCAATGGCTATTTTGCAGGTAGTTCTGATTACCCACAGGACTTGGGAAAGCTCATCGACCCAAGCTCCTTTAGAGGTATCTAATTTCCTTTTCAGGGTGAGCTTGATGGTTTTGTTGACCGCCTCCACCGACCATTCGCCTAAGGATGATGGGGCGAAGAGAAATGCTTCCTAATTCTGAGCTTGTCGTATAGTTCCTGGATCTTCGTTTGTCAAATTTTTTGCCATTGTCCGAGATCAATGAATATGGTATGCCAAACCGACATATGATGTTCTTCCAGAAGAATTTGGAGGTGTTCGCTTCAGTAATCTTGGACAGAGGTTTTGCTTCCACCCACTTCGTGAAGTAGTCAATAGAAACGATGGTGAAGGAAAAGTTTACTCTTCCCTTCAGTAGGTAGCCAATGAAGTCCACACCTCATTTGGCGAATGGCCAGGGACTAGTCACAATAGTAAGTTGTTGGGATGGTTGCCTCTGCATATTGGAGAAGCGTTGACACTTGTCACATTTGCGCATGAATTTGATGGCGTCCTTTTTTAGGGTTGGCCAATAATATCCTTGCCGGAGTATTTTGTATGCCAAAGCAGGCCTACCAGAGTGACTCCCACAAATACCTTCATGAACTTTCCTTAGGATGTAATTAGCATCTTCTCCCTCTATGCATCTAAGGAGGGAAGAGGAGAAGCCACGCTTATACAGAATGTCATCCTATAAGACGAAGTGTGCGGCTTGCCTCCTAAGCCTTCTTGCTTCAGTTTCATTCTTCGGCAAAGTCTATTCATTCAGGTAGGTCAAGATAGGCACCATCAATGGCAAAGTACTCTCAATCTACATCAGCTCTTCACCTCTCTTGATAGAGGGTTCAGCCAGGTGTTCGATGGGTACTATTTTGAGCAACTTCGAATCTTTGCTACTGGCCAGTTTTGATAGGGCGTCCGCTTGGGAGTTCTCCTAGCGTGGTACCTGAATCAGTACGAACCTTTCAAAGTTCGGTAGGGAATCCATGACCAGATTCAGATATGCTACCATATGTCTATCTCTGGCCACAAAGTTCCCATTTACTTAGTTCACCAACAACTGCAAATCACTACTGATAATCAATCTTTTTACTTGCAATTCTCTAGCAAACCGAAGTCCGGTTAGGAGAGCCTCATATTCAGCCACGTTATTTGAGGCTTTGAATCCCAACCTTATAGCACAATTAAGCTTATGCCCTTCTGAACTTTCCAGCACGACACCAACCCCGGAGCCTGCCTCTCCCGATGATTTGTCAACGAAGAGGTTCCAAGTGGGAGATTCTGTTGGTTCCATGTTTACTTCCATTTCAGGGGCCTTAGTAAATTTTTCTACAAAATCTGCCAGGGCTTGACCCTTGATCATTGTCTAGGACGTGTACGTTATGTCCAATTCACTGGGAACTTCATCAAGACTTGAATGTTGTGGGCCTGGAAGTATGACTTCAGCTTCTAAGAAGCAGTGACCAAAGCAAAGGTCAATATCTCCATGTCAAGGTAGCGTGCTTCGGCAAGTAGTAGGGCTCTGCTTACGTAGTAGATCGGCAATTAGTGCGTCTCTTCTTCTCGCACAAGCATTGAGCTGATTGAGTCATCAGCTACTACTAAGTTTAACAACATGGACTCTCCTTCATGGGCTTGCTGAGAAAGGATGTTTATCCTAAGTAGTTTTTCAACTCCTGTAATGCCTCATCACACTCTGGGGTCCGTTGGAACTTTTTGCCTCCTTTGAGGATTTTGAAGAAAGGTAAGCACTTTTCAGTGGCCCTTGAGATGAAGCGATTGAGTACGGCTATCCTACCTATCAGTCGTTGCACTTCCTTAGGCTTTTGAGGCGACCTCATTTCGATTAGGGCTTTGATTTTCTCTAGGTTGGCTTCAATGCCCCTTTGATTCACAATGTAACCCAAGAATTTGCCCGAGGCTACGCCAAATGTACATTAAGAGGGTTCAGTCTCATATGGTACCTTCTCAACGTTTGAAAAGCCTTACCCAGGTGTTCGATATGCTCTTCGGCTTGGAGGCTTTTCACAAGCATATCATCAACATAAACTTCCATTGTCTTGCCGAGCTGATCAGCAAACATCTTGTTGACTAGCCTTTGGTGACATTACCTTATAACAGTAAAGCCCCCTATCAGTGATGAAAAAGGTGTTATCCTTGTTGCCTGGGAACATAGAAATTTGATTGTAGCCTGAGTAAGCATCTATGAAGCTGAGCAGTTCATGTCCAGCAGTTGAAACTACTAACTAGTCGATTCGAGTGAGTGGGAAGCTATCATTTGGGCAGGCTTGATTAAGGTTAGAGAAATCAATGAAGACCCTCCATTTGCCATTGTGATTTTTCACCAAAACAGGATTTGAGATCCACTTCGGGTAGTTGGTTTCACGAACAAAACCATTGTTGATGAGCTTCTCTACCTTTTCTTTGAGGGCCTCATACCTTTCGGCTTTCAACGCCCATCTCTTCTACCTGTGTGGAGTGCACTTTGGGTCAAGTGATGGCAATTGATTTTGGATCTATTCCAATCATGTCTTCATGCCTCCATGCAAAGACATCTGCATTCTTTCAAATGAAGTCTTTCAACGCTTCCTTAGTCTCTTCTTCCAGTTCCTTTCCGACCTGCAGGACATGGATGTGTCCAATGGATCCACTGGGAAGGTTTCCAGCTCTTCCATTGGAGTGGTTTGAGATTTTGATTCAATAGCCCTAGGATCCAGTTCTTCCAGGGATATTTCAAGTTTGGCTTCTACCATGACAACATCTAGTGTCGGAGGTGGCCCTTCTTCAAGGGCCTCTAACATTTCAGCATCAAGTACCATGTTGATTCGTTGTTCAGTCTTTCTCAAAAAGTTGAGATAGCACTCTCTGGATCCCATCTGATCACCCCGAACAGTGGCAATTCCACGTTCTGTAGGGAACTTCATGCAGAGGTGATGGATGGAAGTTATTGCATATAACTCTTTCAGGGCTGACCTCCCTAAAACTCTGTGATAGGTAGATCGACGATCAACATATAGAAATTCCATGAAGTGGTGTGCCACCTGGAGTGGGGGCCCCAGCTCGAAAGCCAAAGTGATTTTACCCTTTGGAATAATACTATCTCCGGTGAACCCCTAAAAGAACGAGGTCATTAGTTTTAGCTCATGATCTATTGTCATTTTATCAAAAGCCGTACTGAATAGGATGTTGACCAAGCTGCCATTATCCACTAACATGCATTTCAGCCCATTGCGGGCAATCACGGCTCTAACTATCAGGGCGTTGCAGTGTGGAAAATGCATACCAGCTGCATCTTCCTGGTAAATGTTATGGGCTCCATAGCCCTGCCACCTGCATATTGGCTTACTATATAGTTGGCCAATGGTGGACTCCTCGCCTCTTTGGTATAATTTCTTTGAGCATTTTTTGATTCACCTTCTACATGGGATTCTCCAATAATAGTGTCAATTTCTCGAATGGGTTGTTGTTTGTTAGAAGCAGCGGAGTCCCTCATGGGGCACTGTCCGCTTCGGGGCCTCTTCCTTTCTTCATTTCTATGATTACGGGGAAAATGTCGCCTCGTCTCACCCTTCTTGGAGAGATCCTTTGTGCATTGCCCTGGAGATGGTTATCCCTTGTGTTACGAGGGTTACTTGCAGGCCGGTTCTCACTTCTACACTCACTCATGTTATGACCATATTGGCGATGGAAAGCCCAATAAGGCTGCAGTTCTTCCTGGGACATATCCCTAGGCCTACCACCTCGTCCTTTATTTCTAGAGGTTGAGGGTCGTCCAGTGTTCCCAGTTGAGTTGCTGGTATTGAGTCCCACATTTTCCTAAGCCAAAGTAGGCACTGCGCTCAGCGTGGCGTGTCCAACACTTGCCCCCGAAGTGGGAGCCACAGCGTGTTCGACCTGAGTCCATTGTTGGCTCACTATTTGAAAGGTAGGTCATCTACCAAATTTCCTCTGAGGCGAAGGGATTCCCTGGGCGGCTCTATTTCTGTACTCAATCATTTCCTCATTGACAATCTCAATCTTCATCATTTCCACCAACTCGGCCATCTCTCTAAAACAAGGTATTCATGTTCAATCCTTTTTTCAGAGCTGAATGGGCTTCCTTGTCTGTTACTTGTTCGCAATAAGTTATTTCATCAGTGAAACGAGCAAGGTAGTTCTTCAAGGTTTTCCCCGCTACTTGCCTTATGTCTTGTAAATGCTGTATTGGAGCTTCTTCCTCTTTTCTTGAAAGGTATTAGTTTAGAAATGCCTTTTTCAAGTCTGGCCAGCTCCTTATACTAAGTTGTGCCAATCTACTATACCACACTTTAGCAGCTCCGCCAAGAGTTAGATGGAAAGTCCAGCATTCAAAGTTGGCGAGGTGCCTCTAAGGGTCATTTGCATTTTATACTTGTTCTCCGGGTTACCATTCCCTTCATATTTGGGAATCTTAGGAGGGACAAAGTTATGGGGAATCGGGAAGGTGTGAAGCTCCCTAAAGAAGGGTAGATTGTCATCATCATCATCACTGAGTTCATATGATCTGCACGGTTCGTCAGAATCATTCCCGTCTGTTGCTGGACAAGGTGGAAGTTGGGCAATTTCACCTTTGTTTCCCCAATCCACCATATTTTGCCTCTTGCGCCTATTTTCTAGGCGGAAGGGCATGAACATGGCTTTGTGCCGCTCTTGTTGGTGAGCTGTTTGGTGTACAAGCTGGTTCCTATTTCTAGGCGCCCGTCCGATCCGATCAAAAACACTAGCAGGCCTCTAGGGTTGCTCTTCATATTCCAGAGGAAAGTTGTCCTCTCTAGTAGGGGCACTATCAGTCGGAGCGGCTGTGTAGTTGGAAGTGTCAATTCCCACTTTTCTTTCAATAGGGACTTCCTCTCGAGGACTCAAATGGTTTCTCCTACTAGATTCCGCCTCGGTTTGTATATAGGTTGATTGATGAGGACTTTGTGGGGCTTGGAAACTACCTTGGTTCTACACTTGCATGAGGAGTTCTTGCATGGCAACATTTTAAGCTGCGATGTTCCTCATGTTCGTGGCCATGCTAGCCACTTCGGTAGTTAGTTGGACAGTTCTGTTACCTCTGCAATATCGGTGGTGGGGCCGTTGATGTGTGATATTTCGAGAAATCTCTTCTTCAGAGATCTCTCTCGTTCTTCTTGGGTTCATCCCTTCGTCGCTGAAGTTCATGGTTCGATATGAGGGGTCTCTTCTCAGTAGCAGAACTTGATATACAACTTGTCCTATCAAGAACTGACCCCTTTTTCAAGGGAGAATATCAATCGAATATTTGAACAAGCTTTTGGTGGGAATACCCATTGTGTAAATAAGTTTTCAACAAACGGCGCCAATCTGTTGATCTCGAAAAATGGCGTTGACACGTGGCCAACATAATAAGTATTCGACTCAACTCTTCCTTGCGCACGTAATATACCGTTAGTCACTCGTGGCCTTTCCCGGAGAGGTTGGGAGTTGCCGCGAGCACTCTGACAATCATGTTAGTTCAAGGTTCAATCAAAAATGATTCGCCGGCAGTGGAACACTCGCTGGGAAATGGTTGATTTAAAATGTGATAAAAATAATGCTAATGTTGAGGGGAGAGAGTGATACTCTAGTTTGCAATGTAGTAGGAGAGCAAAAAATGGATTTCCATCCTCTTAGCACAAGGAGGGGATATTTATACTAAGAATGGAAAGATGAAAGTCGTTGGATAAGGAGACGCATATCATCGGATCCTGATGGCTCGTTCCATCCTAGCTGTCAGTTTGTCCCTCCCTAGGTTGGCTGGCACTGAATGTTTCTAACTAAGCAGCTAAATTGATTATTTGGGTCCTGCCACACGTCCCATCAATCAGTCAGGGATTTGACTTTAGAAAGATTTTCTTGCAAGAGATCTTTGCTGGGGTGAGGCGGGGCAGGTGCAGCGTTGTAGAAGCGAAGTGTGGGCATTTGCATCTGCGGTCACTTGCGGATGAGTTTGGATCTTCTGTTAGGCATGTGTTCAATTCCTCCCTCACGCAACCACGTCGGCTCATGCAATCAGCTCGTCTCATATGCAATCACCTCGGTCACACGTGGCGTGGTTTGGGCACCTCCGCTGACACGTGGTGGATGAGGTGGCGGGTCTAACTGGCCCATAACAACAACAAAGTTGCATTTGAATAGGAAAATGAAAACTAGGCTCCGTTCGGTAGAGATTAAAATTCAATTAAAATTGAAAATATAGTCGTTATTGGGTCTCACTCATCTAATAAAAGTCAACAATAACAGCTAGTTTTTCAATTTTAATCCGATTTTAATCTCTACTGAACGGGCCCTTAGGGTGGGAGCTTTCTATTCACGATTTTCAAGGATTACGAAAATTTTAAAGCTGTTAATTGGTGGGTAATTTATTTCTTTGATCAAGTTCTTTAAAACTACATGCATGTGAAATCTGGTATAACATTCCAAAAATAGTATTTATTATGTCCAAGAACCTCAACCTAGTATTGTCTCCAATCATTGATATTGTCTTTTCGCATAAAGACAACAAAAAAAATGAATCCTACATTTTAGAACTTAGAATGGTATATTAGTTTTGACGTTAAAATTGGGTTTGCATCTCAAAAGGTATGTATTTTTTGCGTTCATAGGACTCTATATGGTGGATTTGAGCCTACAACACACGCATTTTTGCCGTAGGCCACTTGAGCTCAGGTTGAATCAAATATAGTGTTTACGAAAAAGGTTATTAATCTTTTAACACTTAATTTTATTGCAAACTCTGCGATAGCCCAATTAAATTTTATTATTGGTAGAATTATTCATGATTAAGGCAAGGCCGGTTAATATTTGACTGTTGTAGTGTGCCACAGATGGCTACTCTTCATTCAAATGAAGTGACCATTTCAGATGGTAGGTGTTCACGAAAATATGTTTCAGATTTAAATCACCGTAAGTGTACGATTCGTTGACAAGTAATAATGCGGAAATTCAAGCATTTCGAGTATCGTTCCCACAGAATTGATTTAACGCGATTTCTATTACCTCGACTTTAATCGAATCACCAAGCAAGTTCACTTTTAATCCCTATTTCACAATTTGATAACACGATAAATTGGTTGAAGAATCAATGTTTCTAACTTATCCAACAATCTCTTTCAAGTAGAATTGAATATATTCTAGCATACCATTTGACTATATTTCTATGACAAATACAATATACAAGAATGCATAACGTTTTGTAAACACTTAGAGATTCACGTAAAGCATATCGGTATATTTCTATCCTCTATGAACTAAACGATGATTTATACCTTGTTGAGTTTATTTTCCTTCTTTTGAATACATAAAATAAACCACCCAAACTCACATAATCACATGCATTTAAGTATAGAGGTAAGAAAGCGTATATAAATCATTCAACATTCATCAAACGTGTTTGATTATCAAATTGCAAAATAGAAATTAAAAGATTACAATGCGAGGTTCATCATTCACCTATTACATAAAAAGTCTAGCCTAGCATGGATAAAATTAAAGAACAAGAAAAATATTTAGGAGAAGACATCACCCAATTCTTGAATTTAAATCTTGGAGTGAAAATCCTCACTCCAGCCTTTTTCCTTGCTCTTCAATGTTGTTTTCTCTTAAAGAATGTGTAACCCTAGGTTCTGGACAAATTGTGGCTTTTATAGTTTCCCTATAATCATTACCATACGAGTTGGAGTCGGATAAGGAAACCAAAATTTCGCACCCATAATGTACCTTACGATCGCAAAGCAGTCCCTCATGCAATCGCATGGGCCAAGTAAAATGCTCCCAAAAAGGCTCTGTTGAAGTCTGGGCAATCGCAATGTAGTTTACCATGTGATCGTATGGTTTTCATGTTTTTCTCGCCGGACATCTTTTGGTATTTTGGTCATATATTTCTCTCCTAATATCCTATTGAGGTGGTTCAAATTGTGATAGAAAACTTACTCAAAGGGCTACAAATATTCCAGGTATAAATCTTCAAATTTGAATGTCTTCTATTCCAAAAATGGATTTCAAACTGAGATTGAAAATTCGAAGGATAACTTTTTCGGTTAGAGGTTAATTTGTGATAATACTTCGATTATATTTCATCCCTTTGACTTCTTTTCTCATCCAATTGATGCCCAACACTCTCAAATCTTCATCTTGAGATTGACACAACTTTTCAGTATTTGCACTTGATTCCTCAAACTTTGATTTTTGCTTCATTTAAGCTCATTTTTGCTTGTTTTTCCTAATTTCCCCCATGTTCATCGTTGATATCCTGCAAACACATATTACATCAAATTAAGCTATATTCAGCACATTTATCAACAGTTATCCATATTTGTGAACAGAAATAAATGTGTAAAAACGCCCTTATCAACTCCCCCAAACTTGAATTATTGTTTGTCCTCAAACAAAATCATAACTTAATTCTAAGTAAAACGTGATTCAACAATTTGATGTGTCTCAGGATTGGAACTCAGTAAGAAACAACATGAACAGCTACAGCCGTGCAAAATTATATCAATCTCCACATGTTACATGCATAACTTGACATGTGTGTGTGAAAATTAAGACCAACATATTAGTATCATGACTGACTCATACCCGACCCAATGTAATTAGAATTTCACTTTCATTGCTCGAAAGATATACACCCACAAACCTATTCTTTTCACTCAATTATCTCGGGGTGTGTTCTAATGTTGAACTCATTTATATCTATTCATTTCCCTCTCTCAGTTTTGATGAATCAAAATGTCACAAGTTCTCACTTCATCAAGTAGAAGCTCTCCTAATTTTTTATTTCTTCAACCTTTGAGACTATACTAAGCTAATTGGCTCGCATTAGAGATATAGTCTTATCAATCGAGTGTCGAGGGCTAATCAATGCATTTTATACAGAAGAGTGTGTAGTTATTCATCAACAGATAGAAATTGCGTTTTTTTTTATGACATCTTTCATTTGCTTTCTGTATAACCCATGTAGCGAGTTTTAGGGCATCAGGCTTTAAACTCATGCAGGCTTAATCACTCAAGTTATACAGGCTCCAACACATATCTTTATTTATCCCATGATTAGTGCAATGCTCCTTTTCTTTTAGACACTCAATCTCTAAAACCAAGCCCTAACTTGAAACTTTCAGCTAGTTATCATCCCATTAGTTTTAGATAATTTACACAACATATCATGCATGGAGTGCCTACTCGTCTCAATGTTCTCTTGCAACAGTTCAATCACATCTAAACTATTCTAAAAATTGGTCATGATTTAGCACAAAAGAGATTTTTCGGGTATAATCTCTATGTTCAACTATCTCTAAGCAATGAGTCAAATCATTAGCCCAATATGCAAGCATGAGTGTCGTATGCAAAATAAATCAAGTTGTACACTAACATGTATCGATCAAACTAATAATGCACACTTTTCATCATTCATGGCTCGTACATAGTCCAATATTTAACATCATAGTCAACAAAATTGTTAAACCCACGCAAGCACACAAAAATGTAAAATACTATTGAAAATGCAACAGCAAAACTCAAAATGACCCAACAACAAATGGAGAACTCTTTTTTTCACACGATCACACAGAAATAAAAATTGCAGTAACATGATGAATGACATATTGACATATTTCCACCCCCAAATGTATATAGAACATTGTCCTCAATACTTAAAGAATAATAAAATGCAAACTTAGCAGCACATAAAATTAAGTAGAAATTCACAGAAAATAAAGAACAAAAGGTGAGGAATATTTCCCTGAATGATGGAGATGCAAAAGTGAAGATGGTGGAGGAAAAAGAAGTGTGGACCATGCATACACTCTTTTATTACTTGTAGAGACGATGAAAAAATAATCTTATTAAAAAATATAAAAAAAAAACTTGAAGAAAAAAAAAATACCAATCGAATGCATAAGACAAAATGAATAAAAGGGTAAAAACAATGGGTTGCCTCCCATCCAGCGCTAGTTTATAGTCTATAGCTCGATTGTTCTGTGTTATTCTGTTCAGGTACATTGAAAAAAGCCTTGGAGGTCCTGATTAGCTTCTACAATGACATTTTATTTTTTACTCTAGCATTCCTCCAAACTTTAGCCTTATCTTTATCTGTGTCATCTGCTTTTCCCTCATCAACTGCCTCGAACTCAACAATGTAGACTTTTGCTTCTCATGATTTTGTTTGGATTGAAAATGCACATTATGGTCATCAACAGTGTTTGAAAAATTTTGAAACACAATTTTATCATGCACCACCTCCTGTATCACATCAATTCAATAGCAACTATATGACTCGACATGATAGTCCATAGCATTGAAAACGTTGAAAGTGATATGTTCCTCGCCAAATCTCAAATTTAATGTCCCTTTTGAACATCTATTAGAGCTCCACTGGTAACTAGGAATGGTCTGCCCAAGATAAGTAGGATATTCTTGTCTTCCTCCATATCCTGAATGAGGAAATCGATTGGGAAAATGAATTTGTCCACCTTGATTAGCACGTCCTCAATTATCCCTCTTGGTTGTGTCAATGATCGATCAGCTAATTTTAGTGTCACCGTGGTTGCTTTGGCTTCGCCTAGTCCGAGTTTTCTGAAAACAGATAGAGGCATTGGATTAATACTGGCACCAAGATCACAAAGAGCTTTATCAAAGTGACATTCACCAATAGTGCAAGGTATAGTAAAACTCCATGCGTCTTTCAGTTTTGGTGGGACATTTTTCTTAATTATGGCACTGCACTCCTCTGTTAGCATCACCGTATCATGGTCCTCTAGTTTTCGTTTCTTGGAAATAATATCTTTTAGGAATTTGGAGTAGCTAGGCATCTTGAACAATGCTTTTGCAAATGGGATATTTATGTGGAGTTTTGTGAAGATTTCGAGGAATTTCTTGTATTGTTGCTCCCATTTATGCTTTCTCAATCGTTGTGGGAATGGAATAGGTGGCTTGTATAGATTTATCAAATTATCTGACACTTGTTGCGATTTTTCAAGACTTTCTCTTACTAATATTTTCTTGGTGTTGTCAACCTGCTACTCACTCTCTGCTTCAGAAGATTCCACTTATTCTGTATTTTCACCCGATCTCTTGACATGTATCTCAGGTAGCTGAACTCCACTTCGTGTAGTAATGGTTTTGGCATTGTTCCCTATGACTAACTTATGTGTTGTTCGATAATGCACTGGTACTCTTCCTGTCATAGAGAGAGCTAATTATCCCACTTGAGTCTCCAGATTTTTAATGGCTGCACCCTAATTTTGGAAATTTATTTCAGTTTTCCTCATGAATTGATTTGTGGTTTCCATATATTTATCGGTCTTCTCCATGAACTTTGCAAACATGTCATCCAACTAAGGTTTCTTCTCCTGCTGAAACTGCCCCTGAGCCCGATTATGATTCTGATTGTGATTCTAGTTTCCACCCCAAGAGAAATTTGATTGATTTTTCCATCCTGGATTGCATGTTTCAAAGTACGGGTTGTTTTGCTGACGTTGACCCCATTGAGCAAAGTTCACTTGTTCCATTCTTTGTGTAAGGATAGGACGTTGACCTTGTAATTAGGGAGCCATTTGATGAAGAGTCCACCATGCTTTTGAAAGTTGGAGTTAGTCCCATATAGAAAAATCTAACTTGTATTTTTTTATCGAACCCATGTTAATGACACTTTCGTAGCACGCTCTTGAATCTGTTCCACGCTTCATCAAAGGATTCAGTGTCATGTTAGCTAAATATTGAAATGTTGTGCCTCATTCTCCCCACTTTGGCTGGTGGGAAGTATTTGGTGCAGAATTTATGAGCCAGGTCGTTCCAAAGTAGTTATGCTTGCCACCGGAAGTAAATCGAGCCATTCAAGTGCTTTATCCCGAAGAGTGAGTGGGAACAGTCTCAATTTGATTGCATTTTCTGATATCTCTTAGTACCTGAAATGTTGACACATATCCAAGAAACGAGATATATGTGTATGTGGATTCCTATTGGCTGTCCCGTAGAATTGATATCCATTCTGAAAGAGTTGAATGACATTTGTCTTCAGTTGAAAGTTTGGCTACTTGAACGCTGGGTAGACAATGCTAGATTGACTTTGAATAACAAACAGTGATAAGAAATCTCCAAGCAAAGCATCCTCATCATTGTGTGCATCAGCATGGGTTGGAGCTGCAGGTTCTACAATTTGTTGCAGTTGTTGATCGGCCATTTGTATTAGCTCTTGATTTTCCTGTCGTGCTGCTCTCGCTATCCTCTATCTTTGATGAAAAGTCCGTTCAATTTCCAAATTAATTGGGAGTAATTCACCGCCAACTGATCTTCCATGCAATGCCTGAAGAAGCGAAAAGAGTTATTAGCACTTAGTTCAACTTGCATAAATAAACTTAAGCAAAATAAAATAAAATAAAATGCAACGAAATTAAAAATAAGTTTGAATTAGTGTCTAAATAAAAAAACCAAATTAATACTCAATCCTCGGCAGCGGTACCAAAAACTTATTCATGAAAATATATTTCGGATTTAAATCACTGCAAGTGCATGGTTCGTTGACAAGTAATAAAGTGAAAATTCAAGAATTTCGAATATCGTTCCCACGAGGATTGATTTAACGTGATTTCTATTATCTCGACCTTAACCGAATCTATTAAACTTGAAATGAGTTTTTCAATTTCTATGATTAAACTAAAACCACCATGCAAATTAAACTAAAATAACTACTTAAATGCAAAATGACGTTTCAATGCAAAAGGTTTAAATGAAATTAATGTGTGAAAAAACGCACTAGGATCGCAAATCACCAAGCAAGTTCACTTTTAATCCTTATTTCACAATTTGATAACACGATGAATTGGTTGAAGAATCAATGTTTCTAACTTATCCAATAATCTCTTTCGAGTAGAATTGAATCTATTCTAGTATACCATTTGACTATATTTCTATAACAAATGCAATATACAAGAATGCATGATGTTTTGTAAACACTTAGAGATTCACGTAAAGCATATCGGTATATTTATATCCTCTATGAACTAAACGATGATTTCTACCTCGTTGAGTTTATTTTCCTTATTTCGAATGCATAAAATAAACCACACATAATCACATGCATTTAATTATGGAGGCAAGAAAGTGTATATAAATCATTCAACATCCATGAAACGTGTTTGATTATCAAATTGCAAAATAGAAATTAAATGATCACAATGCGAGGTTCATCGTTCACCTAGCACATAAAAAGTCTAGCTTAGCATGGATAAAATTAAAGAACAAGAAAAATATTTAGGAGAAGACATCACCCAATTCTTGAATTTAAATCTTGCAATCTTGAATCTTAGAGTGAAAATCCTTGTTCTAGCCTTTTTCCTTACTCTTCAATGTTGTTTTTTCTCAAAGAATGCGTAACCCTAGGTTCTGGACGAATTGTGACTTTTATCGTTGCCCTAGAATCATTACCATACGAGTTGGAGTCGGATAAGGAAACCAAAATTTTGCGCCCCTCATGTAATCGCATGGGCCAAGTAAAATGCTCCCAAAAAGGCTCTGTTGAAGTCTGGACGATCACAAAGTAGTTTACCATGTGATCGCATGATTTTCATGTTTTTCTCGCCGGACATCTTTTGGTATTTTGATCATATCTTTCTCTCCCAATATCTGATTGAGGTGGTTCAAATTGTGTTAGAAATCTTACTCAAAAGGTTACAAATATTCCAGAAATATAAATATTCAAATTCGAACGTCTTCTATTCCAAAAATGGATTTCAAACTAAGGTTGAAAATTCGAAGTATAACTTTTTCGGCTGGAGGTTGATTTACGATAGTACTTCGATTTTATTTCATCCCTTTGACTTCTTTTTTCATTCAATTGATGTCCAACACTCTCAAATCTTCATCTTGAGATTTGCACTTGAGTTCTCAAACTTTGATTTTTGCTTCATTCAGCACATTTATCGACAGTTATTCATGTTTGTGAACTGAAATAAACGTGTACAAATACTCTTATCAGTAGTAAATGTAAAGGATGGGTGGGTATATTTGATTATTGGAGGGAGTCAAAAATTGGAACTTGGTGCCAACATCTATCATTTTAACGAAAATATCGTTGCTGATTGCTCACAAATGGTTTGATTGATTTACTAGCTGAGAAGTTGCTTACAGCAAAGTGTTAAGAGTTACGACTCGCCTTGTGGAATTCTATTCTGTTTATTGAAATTTTAATTCTTCTATTATCTTTTAAAACTTGGGGATTATTGTAGACTTCATAGTGGTACTAGTGTCAAGGGATAAAAATTTCACATCGAATAAAGATGAAAATATAGACCAACTTATAAAGAATTGTGTTACTCTACTTAATAAGGTTGATCTTTTAAGATGAAACCCCAAATTTTAACATAGTATCAGAGCCCATTAAACTCCAATAAGCAATTCGATCCGATTAAGACTAAAACAAATTGAGCACATGGATTTCAAGACTGATCTGCTCAAATGAGCCACCATCTTACGAGAGCATGTTATGGGATAAAAATCACATATCGAATAAAGATAAAAATATAGACGCATGTTAAGGGATAAAAATCACACATCGAATAAAGATAAAAACACAGACCAATTTATAAATGATTTGGTTACTCCTTTTAATAAGGTTGACCTTTTAAGATGGAAACTCAAATCTTAATGTGTGATGATATTTCAAGATTCCTCGTGAAAAAACATGGATGCTAAAAAGAATGGATCATGATTTGGAAATGAAAAAGCAAGATTCGACATAACTACACCTAAAGGGGGGTGATTAGGTATAAATACGGAATTAAATCTTTAATTAACAAGCAACAAATCACAAGTTAATTATGTCTAGACGATTAGTCAAACAATTCAATTAATCATATTTTTGAATACCGCAGTAATATCAAAGCAATAAGAAAAGTAGTAAACAATACCAGAATTGTTCACGGAGAAATCCAACGCGAGAAAAACTCTGGGCACTTTGCTAGTCAAAGATCCATTATAAACTTACAGACTACCAGCAAAGTTGACGACACAAGCTTTCTGATCTCCTATCTGAAGTTTGAAGCAACTCTCCCGGAATGTGCACACACTACACCAAAAAAGAGCTTTTGCAACGGCCAAAAAAACGTTGCAAAAGACTTTTTGCGGCATTTTTCCAAGTGTTGCGGAGGTCGGTGTTGCCGTTGAGGAAAGACTTTTTGCAACGTTTATTCACCGTTACGAAAAAATCTTTTGCAACGTTTTTTAAACGTTGCGATAGACCTTTTTTGCAACGTTTTTTAAACGTTGCGGTAGACCCTTTTGTAGCGTTTTTTCAACGTTGTGGTAGACCTTTTTTGCAGCGTTTTTTAAACGTTGTAATAGACCCTTTTGCAACGTTTTTTAAATGTTGCGATAGACCTTTTGTAGAGTTTTTTCAACATTCCCGTAGATTTTTTTTTTTCAATTTTATTTGATAATTGACCGATAAAATTGAAAATGACACTTTGTGAACAAAATTTGGAATTGTATAAAAATTGATAATTTTATTACAAATTTTTGAATCAATATAATATTTGAATGTCATACAATACAATATTGAATCAATACAACATTTGGATTTCTAGCGGGAACAACATTTGGATTTTTGAATTAATACAACATTTGGATTTTTGAATCAATCACTCAAATCCATTTGCTTGATGAAAACATCCCTCAAGTGATCGGATCCTGCAAATCATAATTTAAGAAACCACTTCCCTGTGAAAAACATTTTGATAAAACTAAGAAATCAGGTCGAGATTAAGATTCCTAGAAGACAAATGTAAATATTGTAAATAAACAGTAGACAATAAAAAATCCAATATAATGTTTTAAATTTTTTAAAGATATTTGACATGACAAAATATAATTTATGAAAAAGATAGACGTAAGAAATAGAGAAAAAAAAAATCTTTTTTTGGATAAATAATTAATAATTACTAAAATTTGAAAGAATGAGGTGTTATTTCTTATTTCTAATATGGGGATTTGTCTGTTTAATTAGTTAATAATGGCAAAGTTGAATTTTTTTTATTCTAGTTAAATATGTTTCTAGTTAAACTCGAATTATCATTTAGCTTATTGTCAATTAACGTGGATACAGATAAAAAGAATACCTAGCACCATCAACATAACGATTTTGATTACTACCCTCAATGCACTTCAACCAGGGCAAATGCAACCTACATTAAAAAATGTTACGAAGTGTCAAATAAATAGCTATTGGAACAATGTGCAAAATATCTCTAACAATTCCTAAAGAGAAGAAAAACGTGTTTTAATTTATACATTTAATAGGATCTACTACTTATGATCACTTCTAAATCCCTCCTAAACATGCCCAAAATTCAACTATCAAACCCACATTTTCTAATTCTTCGGTTCTAATTTTCACACCAAGTTTCATTAAACAAACGTACCCCACCACAGAGGATTAGTGAAACCAGGATATTTTGTTCTCTTGCCATTCGATAAAACTCATATAACTAATCACATCTTGACCTCTATACCATGTTATATCAAGCTTAATAACAGTGGCATGTTCGTGTGATAATCCAGAAAAAAAAAAACATAAATTTATTCTATAAGCTAACCTCATGAAAATAAGTACTTACTAGGATTAGTAGTAGAGAGTTGCGGCTTGAAAGAGGTTGCAGTTCCATGAATTCCTGCCAGCAAATTAAAAGAGAAAAACCATTGATTAAGCAGTATGTGATACAACAATATTTGGACCAAAACATGCATCACCTTATATTGGCAGGCAATCGAGATGTAGAGATGACAAGCATAAAGCCTCAAACTAAACCATGCCTTGAACCCAGTAAGTAAACTGTCAACCTCACTTTATCTTTTTCCATTTTTCCCTGATAATTTCATTGAACTTTAAGAGTATCTACTATTTACTGATTCTAAGGTTGGGAAATGACTCTTTTGACATAAAAAAAAAAAGAAAAAAGAAAACCTTTTGGAGTTCCGAGCAGGGACTGCGTAGGCGTATGAAGTTCCTGATAATGTTTTCAATCATACTACATGAACAAAAAGTTAGACATAATGGTTGACATAATATGAGGGTTTGGCAGATCAATTAAAGCTATAACCAAGGCAAGTGGAGGTCTGGTTTCAGAACCGCAGAGCAAGGTACTTTGCTACACTGTTGGTGGCACGTTTTATTAATATCGAAATCAATAATGTACAACTTAACAACGGGGCTTGGCTGCTCTTTTAATTTGGACAGGTCTGTTACGTGTATTAGTTAAAACTCAAATATTTTATTGTCGTTTCATTATGTTGT
This sequence comes from Fraxinus excelsior, assembly GCA_019097785.1. NCBI lineage: Eukaryota > Viridiplantae > Streptophyta > Magnoliopsida > Lamiales > Oleaceae > Fraxinus > Fraxinus excelsior. Next base: position 957,173 of record CM032642.1, read on the forward strand.
TGGGATGAGACCATATACATAATCATTACCTTAGATAAATCTTACCATCAAAACATTGCCAAATTAACTTAATGTATACTAACATCTAAGATGAAGTGCAGAATAGGAAAGTGAATCAGAGCATACATAATACAAATAATCCACTGTTCGCTCAGGATTGTTATGGGCACCTGGAAGTGATAATTGCTCAAAGCTAACTCAATTCATAGGTTCAACTAAGGAAAATAGTCACCTGATTACAAGGGTAACACTGTGCATAATGCATTTGGATGTAACTGACCCTGCTATTGGTGGACTTGAGAAGTGGATCCAATCAATGAGCAACCAATCTGAACGTAGATCAATTTAACTGCAAGCGACTGAATCCTATCATAATCCCAAATCCATGTCTCTACTTCTCTCCACCTCAATCCACAACGCATCATATGCTTCCCAGCAATTCCTACCTTATCACTTCACTATTAATTCCTTTTCTAAAGGGATCCCTTTTTCAAAGTAATAAAATTTGATAACAAATTCCCGTTAAGAAAGGGAAAGCCTAACCTAACCTAGTGCTGATTTCAACCAAATTTTGTCGCATGACTAATAGCAGTAATTGAGATTGGCCGTGTGCTTGCATTGGAGCTACACAAATGCCTCCTCCATTCCACCTCTGCTCTGCCATTGCTTTTTTTTTTTGATAAAGATTAACTCAAGAATTAATTTTAACCCGACCCAGAATATCTACATTAAAACTAAAAGCCAGCAAAAAAGAAAAATTAAATTTAAGTGTTCGAAATTATATCATTTCCCATCAAAATATCCAAAAAAAACTCACCCAAAAGACGAAATGGGTACCATACCAGGACAGCCTGATGGGCAGTGACGGAAGGAAAACTGGACTGAGGATCGGCAGAATCAGTCGAACCAGAGGCGATCAATACAACATCGGAGAAGGCCAACGTGTTAGACCCAGGGGCGGACCAAGACCAATTTTCTTGTGGGGTCAAAAATGAGATTTCAAAAATATTTAGGTTAAAAATTTTTTTTTTTTTGTGGGGTCATCTGACCCCACATGACTCCATGTGGGTCCGCCCCTGGTTAGACCTGGAAATGGCGATGGGCCCACCAGATCCAGTGGAGAGTAACCGAAGGGGGAAGATGAAATGCCTTATAACAGAAGGTTGTAGCTTCTTCCAAACTCGAGCATTCTAGATGTTACCAAGCTCAAACAACTGCGCCAATTCCTTTTTCATCTATTTCACTTGCACTTCCTTCTTGTCCTCAATAGCTTCATCCTTGAAGCTGCATTCGGTTTCAATTTAACCTCAGTTTTGAACCTCAAATAGTTTACAAAAAACCACCCACTTGGAGATGATAGAGAGCAGGAGAAGAAGAGAAGAGGAGACGAGGGGAGGAAATTTTAGGGTTGGTCTTAAATTGATTTGATTTAGACAGTAGGTTGCGAAAGACACCTTTGTGAAAAGATGTGTCATTCAAAACGTTTAAAAAACGTTGCGAAAAATAAAAAAATTTGCAACATTCAAAAAACGTTGCAAAAAGAAAAAATTTAGCAATATTCACTTAAAAAATGTTGCTAAAACTCAATTTTCTTAAGCAATGGCAACATTCACGCATTAGAATGTTGCGATACACCTCTTTAGCAACATTTAACTATTGAATGTTGCCTTTTATGTGTTGCAAATTATCATTTTTCGCATAGCGAGTAACAACAATCCTGACTCTTCTTTGTAAAGCAGTCCTCCTGGAATAAGTACACGAACTTCAATCCTGACTCTTTACGTAGTTTATCTCTTGTAGATCTTCCCAAGAACTCCTCATTTTTCAAATTCCTCCTCAATCTTCAATGCAGCAAAGTTGACGACACAATCTTTCTGACAGACCCAAGCAAAGAATGTAATCCGGTGTTTGATTTGATGTTTTCAATATGATGAGTGCACATATGATTGAAGGATTGAACTTTTGATCTTGTGTATGATGAATTCTCTCTAGAAAATAGTATGTTCAATCTCTTGTTCGTAGAATATGCGGCCCATCTATTTTTAGGTTGAACAGTTTAAGTATAATGGGTCAAGTAAAAAGTCTCAGAAATCGAAATTAGGTCTGGCCGAATAATACGTCGCTCGAGTGGGAGGATGTTTCGTTCGAGCGAAGGATCTATCGCTCAAGCGACAGTGGGGCGAAGGTCGATCTAGGATGTTCCTACTTCATCTGCTCAAGCATGACTCCGGCGAGCAGCTAGCGAAAAAGCAGCGTGAATCCTTATTGTTCCAAACATGAAACCCTAAACTCTAAGCTAACCTACCGACTATGAAACTTTACAATTTAGTCCCTAAACTTTTATAATCCTTCAAGTTGGTCCTTTCGTCTACAAAATCGTCAATACAATGTATAAACTTAACAAACTCCCCCTTTGACATTTTATGACTAAACCAAATAAAAACATAAAATAACCTATTAAAACTACCCAAGTCCAACTGAATCAACTGAATGTAGCTTCCACTTTGTTCATCTTGTATCCTGAAATCAAAGACTTACAAACCCAGTGTAAAAACATGTGATACAATAAATAAGCTATAAAATACTTAGAAGCTTACTCAAATAAATAAGCAAGCTAGTTTGGGATGCAATATTAATGCTAACCAAAACACCATGACTACATTAATATCATAAAATATCAAAACTCAAATAGCCATGAAATGCAATACAAACGCAATGCACATGCTCCCCCTCAGTGCATGATATGCAATGCAAATGTAATGCACAAGACTTCCTTATTGCAAATTCTCAAAGTATTAAAGCAATAGATATATGTATCTATGTCTCTCCCCAACGACCCCTCAAGACATGAAAATGTAACATCAATCAACAAAGAAAAACACAATGTCTTAAAATGTATATCTATGTCTCACACCAATGACCCCTTAAAGACATAAATATAAAAGTCAATGCAGTCAAATGCCAAAATGTATCTATGTCTCGCCCCCATGGACCCCTAAAGACATAAATAGTTGCTCAAACAATAAATGTGTATGATATATGTCCCCGTTACAATACAATCTCTCCCTTTATTTTTTTTCACAAATGTCTAAAGGAATTAGCAAAATCACACACCATAACAAATAATGGATATAATGGCAAGGAAGAATCTAATAACCAGAGAAAGGCTACAAAAATTTTAGAATACAACAAAAGCTAGCTTGAATACTAGTTAAACAAAAATCAGATTCTACTACTACAACACAATCCTTATCTACGGAGTAGGAGCATCGTCTCCATCAGATGCATCAAAATCATCACTCTCATACTCCCAATCCTTGAACATCCAACGTAAACGACGCTGAACATCTACAACCTCGCTGCGCAGAGTAGTGACCTCTGCTCTCGTCTAATTCACCTCAACAAGCAACTAAACCTACTGGCTGATCATCACGGACATCTGGCCCATCAAAGTAGCTACATGATCAACCGAAGCAGATGCAGGACGGATAGGAATCGATGCATAAGATGGAATATCATAAGTGGATATAGGCTCAATAGTAAGAACGGTGAAATGACCACTAGAGAGAAGATCAATTATAGGATCAACTAGCTCTGCCGGGTCAGCAAGCTCAGATGACTCAGCAGGAGCCGAAGAAGAAGAAGTATGAGATCGACTCTGTGATAGGTGGTATGACCTATAGGTCTACCAATCCTACATGAAGCTCCATCGGGAAAAGTGCCCCAGAGAGGTGACTAAACGATGAATGAGGCAAGCATAAGGAAGATCGATCCTACGACCAGGAACATGAAACGTGTGCAGAACATGCTGTCATAGAAAAGTATGGAGGTCTATAGAGTCACGGTGAATCAGGGCGTACATAAATCTAGCCTTATCATAAGGTAACGAAGAAGTACGAGCGATCGGCCACATGTTTGTGCACACAATGCGCAGCAATACCTATCGGTCAGTTGGAAGCAATCCTGTACAAACCGTTGTGGAACCTCCTTCCAACGGAGTGTTAAACATGGTAGAGTAAACCACGGTATCGGATGAAATTGACTCAGCCAAAAGATATGGATAGATCAGGTGGACAACTAGTGGGATAAGAAGAGTCTCGGCCAAGACATCAGGGTTAATCCTAAGGGTATGACCTCTAAGGTAGACCCTAAACGATGTATCACAAATCTCATGAATGTTCTCGTAAAACTTTTGAACAAAAATACTAGGTGGATGAACCAAACCAGTAAGAAAGGAATCCCAACCCCGAGAAACAAAATAGCAGCGATATCGGGGAATAAATCAGATAGAATAACCTCATCTATACTAGGGTGGGACAAAGTGAAAACCTCGTGAGTATTAGAAGAAACGAATTGAGCCCGACTATAAGGAGTGGAGCCACTGGGCTATTGAACAGCGGTCCTTGCTATCTTCAGCGACATCTGTGACATGATTGCAGAACAAACATGTCAAGAGATGCTACAAAAGAGAATATACATCACAAATAGTAGCTATGCAATCAAATGCATGAAATGATGCACAAGATAAGCATACACGTAAAACGATGCAAATATGCATCATGCAAACCGATGCAACATTGTCAAATATGTCATGAATGGACACCAAGGCATGCAGTGCATGGACAAAGTGTAGTGACTACAGGACAAAGGTGCAGTGATGTCAAGACACATGATATAAGTGACGCCGAGATATAGGTGCAATGACTTCAGGATGGAGGTGCAACTTGAGTGTCATGTCATCGAAACGAAACTTAATATAATTCAACTCCAAAATGACACGTGGGTGCATAGAGGTGTGCATGGTACGGGATATGACTCATGTGTGCAAAAGTGTAACAAAAAACATACGAACACGTGAATGAGACATTTCATCGAACGCCTTGAGTGCAATGAAGATTCATGACATTCAATGCACAATCCAACCCACCCAATGCCCACACATCAACACACAATGAAGAATAACACACTTAGCATCGAAACATATCTCAAGACTTGTCAAAATCGACTAATATATGCAAAAAGACAAGAAACATGTATTGCACATTCAAGAATATGAGCAAAATCATCAAACTCGTGCAAAATTCGAATCACATTGAAAGAATTACACTCTTACAACATTAACATACTCAAAATCCATAAATTCATGCGAAAAATTAAGGCAAATAGCAATGAAAACCCAAAAATTCCCAATTATGTCTAAAATAAGGGTTTTATCGATTTACCTTCGAATTTTTGAATTGAATGAAGAAAATGATGTTAATGAGGTCCAAGATCGTTACCTACGCCTTGAAGTGTGAGAAATTGCAAAAATTTGATAGAGGAATGTCGAATTTTGAGAGCGAGATGCGAAAAATGAGTGAAAAATGACCTGGAATCATGCCTTATAAGCAACTGTCGCTTGAGCGATGGTCGAGCGAAAGTAATCTGAAGGTATCGCTCGAGCGACATTCAAGAGAAAATCGAGCGACAACTCAAATGTCAAAAATAACACCAACATTTAAAAAATTCATTTTCAAGCACAATTTTTTAAATTGACAAATATAGCACATTTTTCAAAACTTTATGTTATGGCACCACTCGATTTTTTTTAAATAGAGAATAACACGAGATTCAAGCAAATTGAGCACTCAACACTTTGATAATTAAAATTAAGCAGGCAAACACAAGTCGAGCATTATCGAACAGACTTTCCCACGTGCGCAGCTAAGTTCAATATGGAGTAAAGTGTATAAATAACGCATATGTATAATGTGCCACTATTTTCTCGTGAAAATGACTACAATCCTTAAATTTTTTTTTTTTTTTTTTTTTGAGAAATGACATGCAAAATATCACAATTAAATAAGTATGATTCATACAAATGAAAGTCAAATCTGAATAAATTTTAGGACCTAAAAATGAGCTCAATTATATGATAAATTTTCGTTTCTCTCCCTAAATATGAATATAAAATATTTTTCATTGTTTTTCTCATAAATAACATCTTATGTGCAGACCATGTCCATTAAGCGACTAAATTGACACCTGTAACGGGATTTGGACCGGTTAACCCAAGTCAGATGACTATATGCACCAAGTTATGAGAAACCTCTAGGGTTTAATTACTCGAGTCAAATAGACTTCAAACAGAGTATAAGATAAACCAATTAATCACTCATATATTTTTATTTATTATTTTTTTTATTATAAATGCAGCAATGCATGGAGATTATCACGAGCTAAAGTCATCTAAATGTATGTCAATTCATGTTCGAGGTTACCCTACTAACTCGTGATTGCCATCCCAAATTTTACACACGCGGTTCAGACTCATTCACAAAATCATAGTGTGTTCATTACAAATGATTACATGATGATACATATACTCAGTACTCTACATTAAACCGAATCAAGCAATGAAAATAATTATATAGATCAGATAATTGCTTACTTGGTCTCATATAATAGGTTTAAACTCAAAATAATGTGTTGTTTGCCCAACCAGAAAATATTTTTGTATTTTTCACATTTTTCAATTTTTTAAAAAACAATGTTTAAAACAAATAAATGCAAAAATAGAAACAACAAAAAAAATAAATAAGATGCATGCATGAATGAATGGACACAATAAACTGCACATGCATGCGCATAAACACACAATCAGGGCGAAATTTGAATGACATTACCATTAAGTGCACGACCTTCAAGTTCGCTTCTCTTGGCCCAAACTTTCTTAAAAGTAGAAGATGATTGAGTTAATTGAGTCATCATCTCAGTTAAGTGACTGACTTGATTGGCAAGAAAGTCAACCTTAATAATGAAATCCAAATTCTTACTTCTAGTCGTATGATTATGACACCTAGGTCTGATGTGTCCTAATATACCACATGGTGGCAAGTGGGAATGAACCATGGTCAAAACCTGCTCGGTGGAGGTTGCCAAAAAGTAGGACGATTGACCCTACATTGTGTGGTATGTCCCGATCCTATGACATGCTTACCTTTGGGTTTCGAATAAGCAATCTCACTAGCTTTGTTCGTGGCAGGAATGAACATGGTCTTAGATGTACTCGCAGTAGCATTACTGTTATGAACGTAATCCAGACCATGTCTATCACCCATAGGCTTGTTCATCCCAAGCAAATTGTCCAGCTTCTACGAGTCACTCATAAATGATTGGAGTTGAGCATTAGGTTTATCAAAATCGAATACTAATGATTTTACTTTAATTTCCAAGTATACATTAACGAGCTTCAACTCACTCACTCTTTTCGTCGAGTCCTGAAGGCCACTCAAAATTTTTTCACGTTCAAGCTCGAGCTCGTTCACCTTTTTCAGAATAGCTTTGTTGACCTTCTTGATTTTGAGACTTTTCTCTAACAATTCACGATAGGACTCGTGAATATCCATCTCATCATCAGACTGCACACTCTTTTTTTCCTTTTTCCCCCTTCTCAATCTTACAGTTGAATTTGATTGCAGCAATTGAAGTGAAGGCCATGAATTTTTGTTCATCCCCACCTCCAAATGTCTCATTCTAAGAACCGAAATCCGACTCCTTATCACTCATGGTCACGGCTAAAGCCTTACGCCTTAATTTATTCGAGCTCATATTCACATTAGGACATTCATTCCTAAAGTGACCGTATCCCTTGCACTCATGGCATTGGACAGATTGAGATTTCTTAACGGGAGTCCTAGATGTGTTCTTCTCATGTCTACCTCTTGAGAGTTTAATAGAGACTTCACTATTCAGCACTTGAGGGTTTTTTCTATCCTTTATCACGTTTTGAAATGTTTTAATAAAATAAGCAATTTCGTCATCCCTAAGTGTCTCAATGTTCATGGCAATGGATAAGTTTCTTAGGTTGTGCTAAGGTCAATTTATAAGTTTGGAGAGATCCTATGAGTTCTTCTACCTTAACATTGTCTATGTCTTTACTTTCTTCAATTGCAGTTACCTTAAGTTTAAGCATTTCAGATAGGGATCTAAGAACCTTACGAACTATTTTCGACTCTGGGATCCTTTCGCCTAGATTAAAACTAGAATTCACAATATCGTTTAACTTAACATAGAACTTATCAAATCTCTCATCATCCTTCATCCAAAGTTCTTCAAATCTAGACTTCAACATTTGCAATTTAGAGTTTTTCACAATTTTAGTACCCTTATGGGTTGTCTCCAAAATGTCTCAAACTTCCTTCGTTGTCTCACACATAGACACTCTCCTAAATTTCTCAAGAGACACAACCATAAACAAAACATTCAAACATTTACTATTCCAATTACATTCATCCAAGTTTGTTTTGGTCCACAAAGAAATATCAGTGGGTATAACTACACCTGCAACCGTTGTTGTAGGCGGAGTCCACCCATTTTGCACACAAATTCATATACGTTCATCCAGTGCTTGAAGAAAAGCTCTCATTCAAACTTTTTAGTAGGCTTAATTACTGTCATCAAAATATGGCGGGACAAACAAAGAACTACTCATCTAGACTAAATCAAATAAGGGTTAGTAGTCGAAATTAAGCTCTAATACCAATTGAAAAGAGCAATATTCGACCCAACTACACCTAGAAGGGTGATTAGGTATAAATGCGGAATTAAATCTTTAATTAACAAGCAACAAGTCACAAGTTAATTATGTCTAGGTGATTAGCCAAACAATTCAATTAATCATATTTTTGAATACCGCAGTAATATCCAAACAGTAAGAAAAGCAGTAAACAACACTAGAATTGTTCACGAAGAAACCCAACGCGGGAAAAACTTCGGGTACTTTGCCAGTCAAAGACCTACCGTAAACTTTTGATAAACTTACAGACTACCAGCAAAGTTGACAACACAAGCTTTCTGATCTTCTGTCTGAAGTTTGAATCAGCCCTCCTGGAATGTGCACATTAACACCAATTATGACTCTTCTTTGTAAAGCAGTCCTCCTAAAATAAGCACACGAACTCCAATCCTGACTCTTTATGTAGTTTATCTCTTGTAGATCTTCCCAAGAACTCTTCATTTTTCAAATTCTTCCTTGATCTTCAATGCAACAAAGTTGACGACATAATCTTTCTTACAAACCCAAGTGAAGAATGCAATTCAGTGTTTGATTTGATGAATTTGATGTTTTCAATATGATGAGCGCACATATGATTGAAGGATTGAACTTTTGATCTTGTGTAGGATGAATTCTCTCTAGAAAATAGTATGTTTAATCTCTTGTTCGTAGAATATACGGCACCTCTATTTATAAGTTGGACAGTTTAGGTAGAATGGGACAAGTAAAAAGTCTCAAAAATCGAAATTAGGTCTGATCGAATAATACGTTCCTCGAGCGAGGAGGATGTTTCGCTCGAGCGAAGGGTATGTCCTCGAGCGATAGTGGGGCGAAGGTCGAGTTAGGATGTTCTTGCTTCATCCACTCGAGCATGACTCCGGCGAGCAGCTAGCGAAAAATCGGCGTGAATCCTTCTTATTCCAAACATGAAACCACATACCCTAAGCTAACCTACCAACCATAAAACTTTACAATTTAGTTCCTAAACTTTTATAATCATTCAAGTTGGTCCTTTTGTTCATATAATCGTCAATACAATGTATAAACCTAACAGGAAATAAAGACGAACTTTTGATGTTTCAAGTTGATAAGTGTAATTTTTATACTTATTGAAGCTCTAAATTATGATATTTTATTTTCTTTTGAATTAAATTCTAACCAATTTATGTTAAATTATATTTTGTAAGAAAACTTTATGTTTAATGAATAATTGAAGAAAATAGTGCAAAATAGAGAAAAAATGACAAAACCCAAAGTATAAGGACTACATTGGCATGAACTGCACAAATAAATTTATTTTAACGATTAACTCGTATTACATGAAAGTTTTTAGGTTTGAAAAGAAGAATGAATTTAATTAGGTATTGAAGTTTTATTGGTCCTCAAATTGGACTAGACATTGGTTGGAAACTCGGGAAGATATATATACACGTACACACGCATATTGGGGAGCAGCAGCCATTCTTTGGAAATTGGTTTTATTCGGTATAGTGGGCGGCTATTGGGGAGACTAACAGAAGCCGGCGGCTAGAGCACGAGAAAATAGAGGCTGAAAGTGTTGAATTATATACACAAAAAACTGGTAGCTTAGAAGAAAGAAGGCAAAGTATATATTCACAAAAAAAAAAAAAAAAAAAAATGGCCGGCAACACGTAATTTGGATCTTATTCACCTTCAATCAATTTTTGGTGATGTCTTTCCACTTTTCCATGTTTAAATTCAATATTATGAGTAGTTAAATATTTTTATTGTTAGGATTGATGATAGAACTTATATTTTTATTATATATTTAATTTCAAGATTTTCATGTCTTTTTAATACTTATTAATTAATTATTGTGTGTTTAATGCTTTAATTGTCTGCGCAACAATTAATTGATTTAGGAATAATACTGAGACCAAGAGCTAATGTATAACTCTAGCTCGTGTAATAATTGACATAGACATTATAAGAGATTGAGAGATAATTATAAACTATGCGATCTTTGTTGAATTCCTATAAATTAATACGTTCTTATGTGTATGAATTTATATAGAGATATATAAGTTCAGGCATATGAATAGGATTAGTGTTGCTCGAGAGAGATGATTAACTAGGTTAATTCGCGTTGACATGTATGAAAAGTGGTTGAATAATTTAGAATTAAATATATGATAAATAACCTAAGTGAAATTGGAAATACTAACTACCTCATCACATAATTTCATTTGCAATTTTAATTTGAGTTCATTATTTTATAGTTTGCTACTTTATTTATTAGAATTTCGCTTAGAAAACAAAAGTTGATTTGATCATTAGTTACTATTTTAATTTAAATTGAAACTAGATTAGTTTAAAACTTTATAGCAGATAATAGTATCTGTGGGACAATATTCCGACTTAAAAAAAATTCACTTTATTACTTGTCACGATCCGTAAACTTGTGAAATTTTACGAACAAGTTTTTGGTCAAGTCATGCTAATTCATATGATTAGGGTTCACTTTATTTTTTATTTTTTTTTATGGTTCTAGACACATCCTGATATGCATGTACTTGTGTGCCAATGTATAAGTATTTATATTCAAACTGTTTATGCAGAAAAGATACCATATTGCCTTTTATTTTAGTCCTTCTACTTCAACATGAACTCCAAAGTGAACGCAGTGGATCGAAAGCAGCTGAGCCTCCAGTGTAAAAGGTAATGCTTAAGCGTTTTACTCTATTTACGCTTCAAACTCACACAATTCATAGCTCTGAGTTGCCAAATTGTTTCCTGTGAGCACTATCTGTTTGAGGTTCAAATTTAATCTTTGACGTAATTCAGTAGTTTTTGATTGACAAATCAACCAAATCTTCTACTTTTTTCCATGGACTTTATAACGCCGTCAGAGTCACGAAAACGTGTCTGGGTGCTTCTCGTCTTCACTCAATAACAGAACACGAATTATGTTGTCAAGAAATAAATTTGAAAAAACACCTTGAGGAAGAAAAGATAAATATTTTTCACTGAGATCGTGGTCTTCACTCTTCACATTATTGTTCTGTTCTTTGTCATCAAATGTGGCTAAAGTCTCTTGAAATTTTTGAAAGTGTGTCGATGGGGACATTGGAGATATATATATTTTAATGGAACAATGGTTGTGCTAATTTTTCTGGAAACATCAAATTTTAATGTAATCGTTGATTTATTGATTAACCAAAGCTATGCTAGAATATCCTTAAATCATTTGTTACAAAATGTTGGTCTGTTTAACAGACAAAAATATGCTATCATTATCATCTGTAGACTGTAGTTGTTGCTAGGAACATTGTTTTAACCTTTTGAAGTCTAGCCACAACTTCCCTCATACTGATTCTTTCCATAGGAGAATTGGTCAAACATTCTATCGCCAAAGCCAAAATAGATGAGACAAATTGCTCCTTTGCAGAGAAATTTTGGTCCCCTCTTCCAAGCAAATTGTTATCCACAACTTCAGTTATCGTATTCTTGGATAATGACTGACTCACCCAACTTTTCAAGCTCATTTTTTCACCGAACATCTCATCAGTTGGCTTCTTTCTTGTATACATCTCCAGAAGCATTACACCAAAGCTGTAGACATCGCCACTAGTGGATACTATCCCTTCAGTTCCATATTCTACATCAATGTTAAGAATTCATAGATCAAATCATAAGTTTAGAAGCTGAGATTGAAATTTCGTTAATTTTTACTGAAGATAATCTATCACATTCAAAAGGGAACATTACCTGGTGCCATATATCCAATTGTTGCTAAGGTCTTTGTTTGAACCTCTGACTCCCCTTCACCGAAGAGTTTGGCTATACCAAAATCAACAACATGTGCAACCATATCTTTGTCGAGCACGACATTGCTAGGCTTTAAATCACAATGAACAATAGCAAATGTATGATCATGATGCAGATATTCTAAAGCTAAAGCAACATCAATCGCTATATTTAGCCTTTCTAGCATGTCTAAGAAATTGTTGTGGGAATATAACCATTTCTCCAGGCTACCATTAGGCATATACTCCAGTATTAGGGCTTTGAACTCTGAGTTACTGCAACATCCAATAATTCTGACTAAATTTCTATGACGAATGGTGCTCAACACTTCACTTTCTATATCAAAGCTCTTCGTTACTTGCTGTGACTGCAAATTGAAAACTTTCACCGCAACATTTAACCCATCAGAAAGTGTTCCTCTGTATACGGAACCAAAACTTCCACTTCCAAGTATGTTGGTTTCGCTGAAGTCATTTGTTGCTTCTCGAAGTTCCCAAAAAGAAATCCTTCTCCATGCATGATGGAATGAAATTTCACTCTCGGGTACTTGTCTGTTCAGTTGTCTTCGTCTTAACACCAAAAATGTCATGCTCACTGCAAGAATAACTGCTATGATAGGGGGAATAATATATTTCACTAAGGACTTAACGTTCTTTGAACTTGTTCTTTTAAGAGTCTCTTTACAACGTGGAAATTGTTTTCGAGTTTCACTGCAAAGAGCATAGTTTTGAATGAATGATTGAGCAGTGAAGTTCACAAAACACCCTCCCGATGGAATCTCTCCCTCTAGTCTGTTGTGAGACACATCAAAGTATTGTAGATAGTTGAGTGCCTCCAATGACATTGGAATCACTCCAGAAATACTATTGTAAGACACATCTAATGATTCCAAGCTTATTATATTTCCTAGAGACGGAGGAATAGATCCTTGAAATTTGTTGTGTGCAAAAGATATGGACATTAATGATTGCATGCTGCTAATGGAACTTGGAATATCACCTGTGAATTGATTCCAGGACAAGTCTACTTCATTGACCACATTCAAATTTTTGATTTCTAAAGATAGAGAACCACTAAAACTGTTATAGGACAAGTTCAGTTTCAGAAGGTCTTTAAGGTTCCACAAGTTTACTGGAACTTTAGACTCCAATCTGTTGGAGTTTAAGTAGAGTCCTCTCAGGGATTTGAGTTCCCCCATGCAAGCCGGAATTGGCCCATTGAGCATATTTTCGTTCAGGTACAAGTCCCCCAAATTGCTTAACTGGCAAATCTCGACGGGAATATATCCATCAAGTTTATTATGTTCAAGATAAATACGTTGAAGACTTTTTAAGTTTCCAAGTGTTCTTGGGATGGGTCCCGTTAACTGATTGCTATCTAAATATAAATCTTTCAGGCTGCTTAAGTTTCCAATTTCAGTAGGAATAGCGCCCTTAATGTTGCATCCAAATGCTCTGAATACCTGAAGAGATGAGAAATTCCCAATTGATGATGGGAGAATACCATTTAGTTGATGCAAAGATACTTCAAAAAACTCCAAATATCGGCAATTTGTTAATGAAGAGAAAAAATTCAATTCTGGACTCAAAGGTTCTCCTGTCAAATTATTTGCTCCAATCATGAGGCGCCGCAGAAGTCTTAAATTACCAAAGTTGGGCATAATTCCAGAAAAAGAGTTACTGCCCAAGAACAAGAAGTTGAGCTTGGAAGAATTGGTGATAGAACTTGGTATTACTCCACTGAGTTCGTTTTGACCCAAATGAAGCTCTTCAATGTTTGGAAGTGAACGCCCCAAGGTTGAAGGAAGATGGCCTGAAAATTGATTGAAAGAAAGTGCCAACCTTTTCATTGTTGATATATTGAACATGGAATAGGGAATGGGGCCAAAGAAGCTATTGTTATAGAGATTAAATTCCTCCAGATTAAGCTTGCCAAGCTCGGTTGGTAATTCCCCTGCCACAGTGTAGAGACTGATATCCATCAACTGTTGTTTTGAAGTACATCTATGAAGTGCATATTTAAAAACTAAAATTAACTAAATGTGTTCTAGCAGGTATATTAACTATTAGACAATCCATGGTTTAAACTCCTCTTCTAAAAACAGAAAGTTGTCATAGGGAAAAGACTCGAATTAACAGTGATATGAAATACTTGAAATAGGACACAAGAACCCTTAAATTTATTTCCTTTAGCATTTTCTTCTCTATTTATTTATTCATTTGCTTTATTGCCTGCTTCAAATTGTTCAGTGAAATGAACAAGGAAGACACACACAGAGTCCAGGTAGAATATATATATATATATATATATATATAACAGTGAAATGGATTTTTTCTATAATTTATGGATTAGGAATATTTCCCCTTCTCATCAATATCCACGTGTTAAATTTTCAACAATACAAAGTATTCCTTGCTTTAAAAAAGAAGACTAGAACTTAGCAAGTAGAGATACCGAGGAATTGAAACGTACCTGTCTAGTTGTTACTCGCTAGATATAGATATTTCAGCCCAGTGAGGTTTCCTACTTTTGCAGGCAGATTGCCTGTAAGTTTGTTATCAGACAATGATATGAGCCGAAGTGTTTTGCATTCCAATATGCTGGACAAAGCTTGTCCAGTTAGCTGATTGGATTGAAGATAAAGCTGCTCGAGTTGAGGAAGATTACGATGCATGTCTACTGGGAGGCTTCCAGACAGGCTATTCTCAGCAAGGTCAATTGTTCTCAGAGAAGACATGTTGAAGAGTAAAGATGGAACTGGCCCAGTTAGAGAGCCACCTCTTATGCTAAATATCTCTAAATGAGAAAGATTGCCTATTTCCAAAGGAATTCCCCCTGAAAATTAATCAAATATTCTGTGATTAGCCAGAGTTTACTCAACATGGTACTGTCTACCTTAAGAAGAAGAAGCAAAAAGAAATGGGGAAGTATCTGAAAATTGAAAAAGTATGCATATGAATTTGTGGATTCTGACACAGGTGTGCCAAAATGTCTAAATAAAATTTAACCTAGTAAAATGAAGGAAAAACAATGGTAATGTGCAACCTCATTTTGGAAAAAGATGATAAAGAATAAAAAGCAGTTTGAACCGGATCTTATCAGGAGTAGGGCTAACTGAACTAGTTTTTCACAGGATGATCAAGATAGGAAGTTAAAAAATAAGCAGTTAGATTATCCGCAGTTCCATTACAAGATGATTCTTTTATGGATGGGCAAATGGAAGATTCTTTGTTGAAGTGTAACGTTCTTCAAATGGTTTTTCAAATTTGTGTATGCAGGTTATATTTATTGTTTGGTTATGTATCTGTGTCTATACATATGAGTTCTAGTTAGAATTTTTCCGTCTTAAAATAATTGTACAACTGGTGTGGTGCACGGACCTCTTAATTGTATTGATGAAATTGTGCCTGTGTTGGAGGTAAAAATTGTTTCAATTGTAGAAAGGCGTGCAGTTCGAAGAATTAACACTTTCTGTTCACTTGGAGTTTGCATTCACTTTGATGATACATTTTAATCATAGAGTATTTGTTTGAGTGAACTATTAAACTTAATATAAATGCAGATATTTTCCTTCCTGCATTGCTGTAGCTCGAAAGATCATTATGCAAAATACAGATTGAAGAAATCATACCTCCGAAGTTGTTTGTCCCCAGATATAAGTTCCTAAGAACTGTCAATCTTCCAATTGCACTTGGTATGCTTCCATTGAATTGATTATTGGAAAATGACATGACCTCAAGGTATTTGCATCTGAATATATTTGTCGGAATTCGCCCAAAGAGGTTATTCTGTGAGAGAGAGAGTATTTCGAGTTTTGGGATATTATCACATATATCCTCCGGCAGCCTTCCTGACAGGGTATTAGCTGTGAGATCAAGTACTCTCAAAGAAGACATATTAAAGATACCGACAGGTATGAAACCTGTAAGTTGATTATTCTGTAAATCTAATGTTTCCAGGGCAGAAAGATTGCCAATCTCTTTTGGAATATTTCCATCAATAAAATTGTACCCCATTTGCAGTGTTTGCAGCTTTGAATTGTTGCCTAATGACACAGGGATGCTGCCGGAGAAATTGTTGTTACTCAGAACAATGCGCTGAAGTTCTGGTAAGGTTCCGAACCATGATGGTACCTCTCCAGTGAAGCCATTAAATCCCACATTTATATCTTTTAAACGATGCAAGTAAGAAAGCTCGGGGGGTATTATCCCGGTGAAGTTGTTGGAGTTAACGTCTAAAGAACTTAGAAATGTTAAATTTCCAAGATGTGGAGCAATGGTTCCCTTGAAGCCGAAGCCTGAAAAATTTAAGGCCGTGACTCTTTGCCGTGTCCTCCTGCAAGAAACACCTATCCAGTTGCAAATGGACGTATTTGTCGACCAGCTCTTGGCCAAGATTTTGTTAGGATCTGAAGTGATTCTGGTTTTGAAGGCAAGAAGTGCTTCTTCATCTGTGGCTAAGCAAAATGTAAAATAGTTTAGTGATAACACTGCAATGAAGAAGCAGAGTTTTTCCATGAATCTGAAACTTTTGACTTGTGCAAGTTTGTAATGTAAATCTTTGTTAAGAGTTGTGGCTCTATTTATTTCTTGTAAGAAAGTTGCAAGTTGATTCCTATTTCGATTTTGTAGCACATTGATTGTCCACAATTTCTGACCATTTGGACATATTAAAATATTATTTGAATAAAGAGACTAGATCCAAAGTTATTAAATGATTTGTTTATGTTAGCTACACCCCAAATCTTTGTTACTCCTGATGGCTTGGTTCACTTTTTTATAAAAAAGTTGCATTGTTGAAATTTCGTAAAAGGACAAGTAGGTCCACAACTTTCAAATTTTAACATTCGATTTTTCGATCTTTCGATTTTGTAGCGCGTGGGTTCTTAGATACTGTTTTCATCCATTTGATGTTAAAACTATTGTGGTGTCAATGTCACGTTTGATTTTTGAAGGGGTTGAGCATTTAAATTTAATTTTAAAACAAGTAAAAGGAGAGAAGAATAAAAGGAACCTACGCCCATCCTACCAAAAAAGGAAATAAAAGAAAAACGCCAATTTTGAGAGGTTGACCGCTGACTAGTGACTAGGTTCCAAATCTTTGTAATAGTCATGGTCCTATCATTTTAGTTTTTTTATATAGAAAAAGTAGGATTAATTTCAGCTACCAACAATGAAGTTCGATTAAAATAATTAAAATGGACATTGAAATAATTTTCATGCAGCAATAATCACTTAAATTTCTAAAATATACTAATGATCACTCATCTTGAAAACAATAACCTAAATCCTAAATGTCATTATTAAACGTCGACATAGATACAAACGATGTTAAGTTGTTAACTGGTAACCATGTCAGACAAAGTCATGTTTCATTAATGAAAACTATAAATGTCGAGCACGTTTTCCCACATTTGTTCATTTTAATCCTCAGTTTCTGTGTTTTGAGCAAGAAAAAAATTTTAAACCCCAATTTAAGTTAATTTTTTCAGCCAAGTGATCACTAGTATAATGGTTGGAAACTTGAGTCGCTTTCTATTGTAAGAAAATTAATTTGGCCTTGCATAGTGTATCCACTTTACAAAATGGAAGGATTTTGTTCACATCATTGAAAGATTAAAGTCAAACAAGTTGGTATTTTAGAAATGGGTTTGAACCTCGGGCTCATGCGACGCAGCATCATGGCATGGTAAGTTTCTGACTTTTCAATATTAAAAATGTCTACTTGTGCATGTATGACTGTGACTGCACAGCAGCCCACAATGGCTACTAGGAATCTAAATATGGAACATATATTTTAAAATTTATAGTAGTTTCTTTCAAATTTCTAATGGAAATGGCATTGCACAGATACTGTTTGATTAATTTTTGAAAAAAAAAAAAAAATGGTAGAGAAGTTGGTTTAAGCCATCTCCAACCATTAGCATTAAATTGGTACAACTTTCACATCCAATTGATGCAATTTTCATAAGATTTTAGCGAGTCATCTTCAACCATTACACCAAATATTGCACTAAATGATTTGTGTTTGTTGACCGTAAAATTACAGCCCACAAATTCATCTCATAAAGCTAGGATTGTTTCCTTCTAAACTCTCTGGGGTTCTGATGCTCAAAGAGGAGCGAGAGGAGAAATGATTATTTGAGAGGTAAATATTTGAATTTGCATGCTTTTATTGTCTTAGACATGAGTATTTATATATTCCTGCATGACCTCGAATAAATTAGGACATTCTAGAAAATAATAGTTGTAACTGATTATGTTGCACATTGACATGTTATTTATCTTACGTGTCATATGTTCATTAGTTTAGAAGTCAAACTTAAAATACTTATGTGTAATTTAATAACGATTTATCTCAACTTGAAATGGGGATGGTTTGCCCCCTTCCTTTCGCAAGCCTTCTACATTTTAGCCACCCTTGCACGTTTACCCTTTGTCTAGAGGGGCGCGAGCTCGAGGGATAAATTTCTTGATTCAACAGTATTTCCTTATATTTTAACTCTTAACAATTAATTTATTATAGAAATTATTTAATTCCAAATTGCATTTTTACTAGGGGTGTCCAAAATATCCGAACCGAATCGGACCGAACCGAACCGAACCGAGCGGTTCTTCATAAGTTAAAGACCCGAACGGGTACCCGAATCGAGAACCGAAAGGTTTGGGTCGGGTCTTGGGTCTCGACCAAGAACCGAAGAATCGAATGAGACCCGAAACTAAATAATTTTTTTTTATTTTTTTATTGAATTAATTAAATTATTTTATTTTTTCTAACATTTTACATTGGTGGAAGATTAATAAATCAAGATTTGAATTTTTATCTGAGGTTGCAAGGGATGTTCCTGCCATTCCTGTATCTACAGTTACTTCTGAGTCAGCATTTAGTACTGGAGGATGCATTCTTGATCCATTTAGGAGTTCTTTAACTCCTAAAACAGTTGAAACCTTAATTTATACATAAAACTGGCTAAGAAAATATTCTAGACTCTTGAAAGTTTTTCAAGATGAAATTTGCATTGAAGAAACAAAGTTCTATGAGGGCATTGAGACAGGCAATAGATATATATTATATATTTTTTTATCAAATCTTATTAGTTGAATATTTTTTAGTTTATTTGTTTGTTAATTGTACCTTTTCAATTCTTGTAGAGTTTTTTTGTCAGGGCAAGTCAGGCAATAGCAGTTGATGATTAAATCAAATAGTTGGTAAGTATTAATATCTACTTTTTGGTATTTGTATGCATTGAATTGATGTTATTCGACAGCTAATTATTTTTTTATTTTTGAATTTGGTTATGTTAATTTGTAAAAGTTACAAATGAAATGTCATTAATTATATTTATGTAGTGTTGCTGTAAATGTTAAAAAATTTAATTATGGTACGGAACCGAACCGAATGGAACCGAACCCGAACGGTTCCATAATTATATTTGGATCCGACGGGTCCATTTATTAAATACCTGAAAATTCTAGAACCAAGCAGAACCGAACCGAACCGACCCACGGACACCCCTAATTTTTACTAAAATTATACTTAGAACACTATTCATTGTACCAAAATGGTGTAGAGATATGATTGGATTGAATTATTGCACTTTACAACAATTTGGTGTATCGATGGAGATGCCTTTATGCTAAGTGTTAAGAGTTCGAACTTGCCTTGTGAAATTATATTCTACAGATTGAAAGTTTCATTCATCCATCAATTGTTTTCCAGCTTGGGGACTTCATAGCCATACTGCTAATTAGAAGAAAAACAAGATTTGTGTGTTCATTGTCATACGTATCAGCGGAAAAGCCAAGTATGTGTAATGTGATTACATGTTCTCTGAAATTGGTTTAAATGAACACATTTTAAGATTTCTTGTGGAAAATTCATGTGTAAAAGGAACGTATCATCATTCGAAAAAAAAAAAGGGGGCCATATATTTCCTTTTCTTGCTGTAAATCTTTGTTGGTTTGAGTATTGATTTAGTAGGAATTGATAGAAATGACAATCCGAAACTTCCATTTTCCTGCATAGACTTCATAGTATTAGCAGTTACTAAAAATATATGTTGAGTGTTTCTCATCAGCATTCAGCAACAGAACAGCACTTTTGGTATCAACAAATAAAGTTGGAAAACCTCGTAGAGGAGGAAAAAGAAAGATTTCTCACTGTCCTTAAAAATAGCATTTTTTGTTCTTAGAAACATCGTTTTTTAATCTTTTCAAGTCTTGCCACAACTTCCATCATACCGATCCTTTCCATAGGAGAGTCGACCAAACATTCCATTGCCAATGCCAGAATGGATAAGACACATTGCGTCTTTGCAGTGAAATTATTGTCTTCACTTCTGAGCAAATTGGCATCCACAACTTCAGTTATCTTATCTTCATTTAAAGATTGGCTAACCCAGCTTTTCAAGCTCATTTGTTCCCCAAACATTTCATCTGTCGGCTTCTTCCTCGTGTACATCTCCAGCAGCATCATACCAAAGCTGTAGACATCGCCACTAGTGGATACTATTCCTTCAGTTCCATATTCTACAATGGCATTAAACATTTACGAGATCAGTTGACAGAATTAAAAGCTGAGAATCAGTTGAAAAATTCCCAAGTTTATTTGAAGAAAAATTAATTCAGAATCTCAGTAGGGAACATCACCTGGTGCCATATATCCAATTGTTGCCAAGGTCTCTGTTTGAGCCATTGACTCCCCTTGACCGAAGAGTTTGGCTATTCCAAAATCAGCAACGTGACCAACCATATCTTCGTCAAGCAGGACATTGCTAGGCTTTAAATCTGAATGTCAAACCATGATGAAGATATTCTAAAGCCAATGCAACATCAATTAAGTTTCCAATCTCGGCAGGAATAAGACCCTTAATCTGAGATCCAAATGCTCTGAATGCTTGAAAAGAAGTGGAGAAATTCCCAATTGATGCTGGGAGAACACCGTTTAGCTGATTGAAAGATACTTCTATGATTTCCAAATATCGGCAATTTGTTAATGAAGAGAAAAATCTCAACTCCCGGCTCGAAGATTCTCCTGTCAAATTATTTCCTGCAATATTAAAGCCCCGTAGAAGTCTTAGATTACCGAAGTTGGGAATTGTTCCAGTCAAGGAGTTGTGACTCATTTCTAAGATGGTAAGCTTAGAAGCATTGGTGATAGAGCTTGGAATTACTCCAGTGAATCTGTTATTAGCCATATAAAGCCCTTCGAGATTCGGAAGTGAAAGCCCAATGGTTGAAGCAAGATGGCCTGAAAACTGATTGTTTGAAAGGCCCATGAGCTTCAATGTTGATATATTGTACATGGAAATGGGGATGGTGCCAAATAAGGTGTTGTTGTCGACAGCAACTTCTACAAGGTTGAGCTTGCCAAGCTCATCTGGTAATTCTCCTGGAACGATATAAATTACTTAATCCATCAGTTTTTGTTGTCAAGTGTTTCTTCGATGAACGAGAATTCTTATTACTGAAATCTATTCAATTATATTTTAAGCCACTATTTAGCTCTCGTTTTCTTGCTCACAATTTTTATTCTCTACTATTGAAATTTGTCTTTTATATTATTTCTCCCTCTCAAGTTTTTACATGATTACCAACTTTATAATTTAATAATATGATGACAAGAAGTGTGTAACAAAAAGCGAGAATAGGTAATAGAACAAGAACGCACAGATTTAATGTAAATTCTAGACGAGAAAAATCACGAGCTGAGGAGAAAAAATATCCATTATATCAAAGATGAGTACAAAAGGAGCATTTTGGGGTGACCCGAAGCCTTCGCTACCACCACAGATCCTCAAAAATTCTCATAATTGTAATTTCACTACATATATCGCACTGTGAGCTTTTCAGGCTGGACCAAACATAATTCGAGTCACCATAATCTCACAAAGTTCCTATTCATGCTACCAATATATGTGCTCCTCTAACAAAGCCTTCGTTTGGGAAGAATTTATGAAAGCTTTAATTTATAAATAGATCGAAATGAGTGATGGATAAGTGAATAGTATTTGTGGGTCCATCGAAATGAATGGTTGAAAAAGAAGTTAAACCAATTTATAAACTATTTATAAATCTGCATAACGAAGGCCAAGTCAAAATAATGGTGAATTTAAAATACTTTGTGACCTAGCTGATCATATTGTAAGTATTAGATTATCCAAACTCAGTCACTCATTAAACATCCTAAATCACGGAACCACAATAATGTTAACAATTATGCGAAATAAGTCGAGCAAAATATAGTTCTTTATTTGCCTTGTACGTGGGAAACATGCTAGTAATTAAACTAGTGTAATTTTGTTAGTGGAATAAGGGTTCGGAAAGAGTGCTTCTATAGCCTGCATCATGAGATAAAACTACATCTGATCTACTAGTTGAACTAATAAGAAGATGTCCTGTGGCTTTGTTTGCGACCGAGATCAGAAAAACAAAACAGAAAGATCATCCAGTTTCCAAGTTTCTTTTCTCGTGAGGGAAATAATATCTTCAAAAATCAGTGTAATATTATCATCATTCAAAGTTAATGATGTGAAAGCTGTCCAACATACCTGTCAATCTGTTATCCTGAAGATATAGATACTTCAGCCCAGTGAGGTTTCCAACTTTTGCAGGTATACCACCCGTAAGTTTGTTTCTTGACATTGATATTATCCAAAGCCTTTTAAAATCCAAAATGTTCGGAAGAGTTAGGCCAGTTAGCTGATTGGATCTAAGATACAGCCTCTCGAGTTCGGGAAGCTTATGATAAATGTCAACTGATATGCTTCCAGACAGGCTATTGTTTTCAAAGTCAATCATTTTCAGAGAAGATATGTTGAAGACAAAAGATGGAAATGGCCCTGTTAGAGAGCCACCTTCTACACTCAATGATTCCAGACGTGAAAGATTACCTATTTCCAGTGGAATTCCTCCTGAAAAATAGTCAAAGGCAAGAAAAATTTTCATTGTACATAGTACATTGTTTTACAACACAACGTCATTTGTTAAATCAAATTTACATGAGTAATGCTACTTCTATATAATTATTTGCAGATTGATGTACAGAGAGATAATAAAACAGTTTGGAAGAGAGAAAAAAAAGGAGAAAAAATTAGTTAAATTTTAGTATAATGTCATGTTATCACTGTAAATGATTATGTACAAGTAGCATTACTCAATTTACATTCATGTATACATTAGGTTCATATAATAACTCTATTCATGTACTTGCTGATAAGTGTATCTGAGGCCAAAAATATCGATATTTGGCAATTCTTTTGACAAAATATATACCAAATTGTTGTATTTTATATTATATAGGTTGAACGATGACTTGGAAGAAATAAAAGAAAATCATGGAAAAATGGCAAAATCCAAAGTTTTGATGACCAAATTGCGAATTCAATAGTTGATTCGGACCAAGAGATGATACTTTGAAAATTAATAGGAGACAATTGGATGGAATTAAAACTCAAAAAGAAATGGAATATGATCAAAATATTATCACAATCAATGTCCAATCGCACAAGTTATATTTTAGATTTTTAGCCGAATATTGATACCCATTTTTGGAACTGTAAACGTCCGAATTGGAAAAATTATATTTCTAGAAAGGTTGTAGCCATTTGAGCCAACTTTCCAACTCACTTTTAATTGCACCAATCAGATATCTGGAGAGAAAGTTATGGCCAAAATACTGACTACTTTGCAAGATAAAAAAAAATACTCGCGCAAATGAAACATTCCTTTTTCGATTGGAAATCTTTTGGGAACCAAATTGGACGTGATTTTCAACCAATTTTTCGAATCCTACAAATATATAACAGCATAATACATTAAGGAGGATAGGGAATAAGACTTTTGATAGAAGAAAAGAGACAAGAACGCGAAGATCAACTCCAAGAACACGAATATCCAATTCAAGAATCAATTTGGTAGTGTCGTTCTTTATTTATTTTTCTGATTTTCTTATTCCCACCATGTTAGGCTAGATTAATTCTCTACTAGGGTTAGATGAACTATGTAATATGATTTTTATTTATTAGTTTTACATTCTTGACAACCAAAAACACGTTTTAGGATATTTGAATGATTTATATGAATTTATTTTTCTCCATAATTATATGCGCGAATGATTGTGTGAGTTTGGTAGCTTATTTTATGCATTCGAAAGAAGAGGAATATGTTCGACATATATAAATCATCATAAGGTCCGATAGGGAATATAAATATACCGTTATACCTTATGTGAATCTTAAAATGTTCATAAAAACTCATACATTCTTATATGTTTGCATCCGTCGTAGATAGTGGTGGCAATAGGCCGAGCACGAGCCGAGCTCGGGCTGCTCGGCTCGTGCCCGAGCTCGCCCAAAGACGAGCCGAGCAGCTTGGCTCGTCATTTTTTTTTTTTTTTTTTGTTTTGTTTTGTTTTTAAGTTATAAATTTATAACTATTAAATCACTAAATTTAAAAATGTATATATACACAAACATTATCTAAATAACTAATTTTTTTTTAAATATACATTTTTCAAAACATTTTTATTTTTAAAATAATAAGAACAAAATTTTATTTATTAATAAATGAGAACCTAAAGAAAAATATATATAAACAAGTTTTGTATACAATTTTTTAAATATACTTTTTCTAACATTTTTATTTTTTACAATTGGGACCGGCTACTTCAATTTCGAGGAGGTGGAGTTAAAAATTGTACACGAACAACTTATTACGTGTACAATTTTTTTGAAAAAAAATTATAAAGGTATGAAAATAAAATAATGTGATGAGTGTGGTGAAATTGAATATCATTTACTTTGTTACATGCAATTTCGACATATTTATCTTGAATTCGATAATTAGCGTCTTCCCAGTCCTTCACGCACATTAACGCCTCTAAAATATCTTCTTTTAGTCGACTCTTGACCTTAGAGAGAACTCTTTTCCATGCACTAAAAGCAAATTCCGAAACTACAGTGCTAACCGGAAGTGTTAGTAGATCTTTTGCCATTGCGAAAATCACTGGCCATCGGCGTTCGTTATTTCGTCAGAATTCAAGGACATTTTCTGAACTTTTACTAATTACTTTGTTAGTAATCAAATGTTGACTAAAGTAATCAATTAATTCATATGGCAACACATTTGAATTTTGACTACGGCTAGAAGTTTGAGTACATGCAGTGGAAGTCAAACTACTACTACTACTAGAGGAACCACATGCATATGCAGTTGCATCAAATCTATACGAGTTTATATTTTCAAATAAATTCAAAATTTTCGTCATCTGTTAAATTTGTAGGAGGAGTGTGTACAGGTACACGATTAATATGTGTACCCATTCGTGAAGAATATAATTCATACATTTCACGGAACGTCGTTTTCAAATTTCTATAAGTAATAGGTGTAGTAAAAGTTAAAGCATTTGAAATTTGATCAATTATAAATTTAGTACCCGATAAATTATATCGGGGGTCCATGACACTTGCTAAAGGAAATAACATAGGTAATTATTCCCAATATTTTCTAAATTTCAATTCCATAGAATATATAACAGCATGAAAATCGGAATCATTTTGAAATCTAGCAAAAGCTCTACCAGTTATATAAAGACGTTCAAGAACCAAACAACTAGTGGGATAATAAACACCAGATAATATATTTGTAGACTCATAAAAATTTGTCAAATTCTTTTTTATTTTAATAACTATATTCCAATCGGATTCACTCAAAATAGTATCGTCTTCGTCTCTAACGTGCCTATTGTTATAAAATTCAGTAATATACGCTTCATAACATTTACATGATTTTAGTAATAAGTACGTGGAGTTCCATCTATGGCCTACGTCAGTAATAAAGGTTTTTGTATTCGTCATCCCAGATTCTGCACAAAAATCCTCAAATCTTTGTTTTCTACTAGGTGTACACGTGATATAAATAAGTGCATTCCTAATTCGGTTAATTTCATCCTTAACATGTTTTAAACCATCTTGTACTATTAAATTAAAAATATGGCATACATATCGAGTATGAAATAAATAGCTACCGAAATTAGGATTAAGAACTCTATACAATTTATCGATAACAACTTTATTTACAGTAGCGTTGTCGAACGTAAAAGAACGAATTTTACTCTCACATTTATATTTCTCGAATTACTAACATAATAACATTAAATATAGTTTGAGCGTTGTGCGGATACTCAACAATTTTAAAAGTAATAATGTTTTTTTGCATGACCCAAAGTGAGTCTATGTAGTGTGCAATTGCAGCCATATAACCACTTTTATTAATCCATTCCCACATATCTGAAGTTAAAGATATCACGCCCCCATATTTTTCCCAATCTGAAATCAATAGTTGTTTTGCATTAAGAAAATATGTAATTATATCAGAACGAAGAGTATTTCGACTTACCCCTTGGTACCTCTGTTGAAGATATCTTTTGACGTAGTTAACGAAATATTGACTGCCCGCTATTGCTAGTGGCAACTCCGCCGCGGCAACGAATTTCACCATTCCCGTTCGAGCTTCCTCCTTCGAAAACATCCACGTAGAAAGTGGCGTAGTAGTAGCACCGGCTTGTGGAGTGCCAAATTGTAGTTGCGTTTGGTCAATTGGAAGAAGCCCATATTTGGCCGAACATGATTTGTAGTGACGATTGAGGTGGGTGGTTCCAATGCCTTTTTGCCATGTCAGTCGTTGTTGACAGTATTTACATACTACTTTGGTTTCTCGAAGTCCATCAACCACACGACCAGTGGGAACCAATTTGAAATGATCCCAACACTTTGTCTGTTTCTTCCCCTTTCTCTTCCCGGTTGCATCGAGAATATTTAATATCGGTTCTTCATCTTGTTCCAAATCAATTGGAACACTAGCTGGAACATCAATGTCATCCAAATCAATTGGATGACTATCACAAATGTCGAAATCTTCAATATTTTCTGGGATTGGTAATTCATTAAGATCGGAGAATTCATTCTCAAATTGATTTTGGACAAGTGTTTGTGTTTCGTTCTCCATATCGAACAAGTTTTCAACAAACGATCGTGAATCCATTTGTTATGAATAATAGAAATTGAATTTAAAAATGTAAAATTGAGAAGTGAATGAAGATTATGTAGTAGTTGTCGAACGTAATTGTAAAATAGTAAAAAATAATGTAAAAAAAAGAGTAGAAGATGATTATAGAATGAATGAAAATGAATGAGAAAGATATTGTTGATAATTGATAAATTGAATTATGGAGAATGTAAATTGTAAGGAGTATTGTATAGTAAATAATGAGATATTGATATTGGTGGAAAAAATGATTGATTATAGTGGGTATTTATAGAAGAAAAAAATGTATGTGAAATTGAAAAAAAAATTGTGACCAAACGGTCATTGAACTTTGTCAGTGACCGTTATGGTCATTGAAGTGCTCGTTCATACGAGCCGCTCGCCGAGCGGCTTCGTTTGGTTGACGAGCCGCCTGCTCGGCTCGTGCTCGGGATCGTTTTTTTACGAGCCCAAACGGCTCGTAGGTATGAATAGTACGAGCCGTTAGGCTCAATTGCCACCACTAGTCATAGAGATATAGTCGGGTCGTATATTTGAATAGGTTTAACTTTATTCGAGAGAGATTGTTAAATAATTTAAAAGTATTGATTCTTCAATATTTCAATCGTATATCAAGGTGTAGAACTATGTTTAAAAGGAATATTACATAGGGATTCATGATCCTAGTAAATTCATCATATATTAGAAAACACTTCAATTTACATTCATCGTCAATTTGCATTTAGTTAGGTAATTAATTCATACTTGCATATTGATCATTAATTTAGTTATAATTTCATCAAAACAAACATTCTTATTTTTTATAGTTTCGGTTAAAGTCATTGTAATTAGAATTAGAACTAATCAATTTTCGTGAGAACAATACTTGGACTCAAAATCCATTTTAATACTTGTTAACGAACCGTACACTTTCGATAATTTTAATTCAACATATTTTCATGAACACTTGCATTTATGCATGTTTGGCAAAGCTTGTAATTGTTTGTAAACTCATCAAACTCTATTTTTTTTTTTACCTCCACATTACGTAAGATCCACAACTTTTACCTACTTTAGTCCACTTATTACCCCACATTTTCTTAGGACCCCCAACTTGTAATCTAATAAAAGCTTTGCGAAACATACCTTTAAGCTTTTTAATGGGGTTGTTCGACAATATTTCCTTCCTACATTCTTATAGTGTCTTGAAATATAATTATGCGATCATACCTTCAAAGTTGTTAAACCCCAGAAACAAACTCATAAGCATGGTCAAGCTGCCAATTGCACTTGGTATGTGATAAGTGCGTTTTGCGCACTTAATTATGCGACAAAACATGATTAATTGTTGATATAAATGCTTGAATACGGCTTAATCTAATATGAATTGTGTTTGTAGGTTTACTTTGATGGAAATAATGAAATATGCGCGAAAAAAGGCGAAAATGACCAAAATGGAAGGAAATGAAAGTTCGGGGACTAAATCGCAATTATTTATAAGTTGACCAGAACAATGACCGAGCATGGAACCTCGCTAAAGATCTAATTGTCAATATTTTGGATGACTAGAAGAAGATGGAAGAGGAAGAAAAGTCAAAAGTGGAATGAAAAGAAGATTGGGGACCAATTTGAACTAGAAGTGAAAATTCATCCATGCTATAGCATGAGATTATACCATGCTATAGCACAGACCTCAACAGTGATTTTCAGGAAGGAATTACTTTACCCATGCTACAGCATGAAAATACACCTTGCTATAGCAAGGGGCATTCTAGACGAGAAATTCTTAAGTTTCTTTATCCAACTACAACTTTTATGGTAATGATTCTAGGGCAACTATAAAAGCCTAAACTCGTCCTAGACTAGGTTTGGATGCATTCTTAGAGAAAAAAACACCATTGAAGAGCAAGGAAAAAGGCGAGAACAAGGAACAAGAGTTTCACTTCAAGATTCAAGATTTAAACCCTAATTCTTTGGTGATGTCTTCTCTTGATTATTTTTATTACTCTTTAACTTTAGTCATGCTAGGCTAGACTTTTTATGTACTAGGTGAACGATGAACCTCGTATTGTGAACTTTTAATTTTTATTTTGCAATTTGATATTTAAACACGTTTGATGGATGTTGAATGATTTATATACTCTTTCTTGCCTCTACAATTATATGTGCAATAGTTGTATGAGTTTGGGTGATTTATTTTATGCATTCGAAAGAAGGGAAATAGATTCTACAAGGTATAAATCATCGTAAGGTCCGATAGGGGATAGAAATATACCGCTATGCTTTATGTGAATCTCTAAGTGTTTATAAAACGTCATGCATTCTTGTATATTGCATTTGTCATAGAAATATAGTCAAATGGTATGCTAGAATAGGTTCAATTATACTCGAAAGAGATTATTGAATAAGTTAGAAACATTGATTCTTCAACCAATTCATCGTGTTGTCAATTTGTGAAATAGGAATTACAAAGTGAACTTGCTTGGTGATTCGGGATCCTAGTACGCTTTTTCATACATTAATTTCTTCAACTTTTGCATTTAACCATCATTCTTGCATTTAGTCGTAATTCTAATTTAATTTGCATGTTAGTCATAGTTTAATCATAAAATCTAAAACAATCATATTGAATTTAATAGATTCGGTTAAGGTCGAGATAATAACAATCACATTAAATCAATCCTCGTGGGAACGATACTCGAAATTCTAGGATTTTCACTTTATTACTTGTCAACGAACCGTGCACTTGCGGTGATTTAAATCTGAAACATGTTTTCGTGAGCAAGTTTTTGGCGCCGTTGCCGGGGAATGAGTATTAATTTGATTTTTGTTATTTAGACACTAATTCGAACTTTTTTTTTGTTTGTTATTTAGTTATTTTATTATTGTTTTTATTTTTTGGCTAACCCCGTACTATTAATCTATCTCGTGTTTACACTATCTCCCTATACTTTTTTCAGATGATTGCATGATTCTAACTTGGTAAGGCAATGAAATTTTTGCAATGGATAATCTCTGCATACATTATGAAGATATGTTTGAAGAATACCCAAGTTGTTATAATTGTTACGCGATGCATTGTACTGGACAGTGTTTACCCCGGCACTCTTGTTTCAACACGTCGAAACTCATGATATTTAGAGAATATTTAAAGTGTCGGAAGCGAGCAATTGACGAAAACCATGAAGGGTACATGCTGTTCGTTGGAGATTTTATACCTGACAATTGGGATGAGGACTTCAAACTGGTTGGAGATGGCCCTCCTCTATTTCATGAAAAAGTAATTGCAAAGTATTTTGAAAAATTGGTCAAGTTGGATGAAGGCGATATGCTTTTGGAAGATTGCACGTATTGGGAAGAATTTCGTTATTGGGGGTACAATCCACTTGAAAGGGTCGTAAGGACCGACTTTTCATTGCCTATGGATTTAGATTGCGGACCAATCATTCCACCCGATGGGAGTTCATCAATTGAAGAAGAGCAAAAAACGAGTGAAAATTTAATCACAGGGGAGCTCAGCGAGGATGAGGCGATCAATAAGAAGGAAATCAACTCATATTTTTTCGACTTTATTGATTGTCCAAAAATTGATTTTGTGATTAAGCCCGACGAGGAAATACAGATCTACATAGTTGAAGTTGAGTCAGATGAAATAGATAAGTCCTATTATGTTGAAAATGGCAAGGAAGATGTATGGAGATCAAATGAAAAGTGGACCAAAGCCAAAAGAAGAAAGATGGACAAAACATCAAAAGCTTTCTTTAGATGCCCGTGATTAGCCGTCATACAGTCGAGCTATAGACTATAAACAAGC
Organism: Fraxinus excelsior; assembly: GCA_019097785.1. Classification (NCBI taxonomy): domain Eukaryota; kingdom Viridiplantae; phylum Streptophyta; class Magnoliopsida; order Lamiales; family Oleaceae; genus Fraxinus; species Fraxinus excelsior. The sequence goes on from CM032642.1 coordinate 988,314, forward strand.
GCTGGTTGGGAGGCAACCCAACAATTCTTCCCTTTTATTCATTTTACTTTATGCATTCGATTAGTAATTTTTTTTCTTCAAGTTCTTTTTTTTTTTATAATTTTTAATAAGATTACTTTTTCATCGTCTCTACAGGTAATCAAAGAGCCTATGCATAATCTATACTTCTTTTTCTTCCACCATCTTCACCTTCGCATCTCCATCAATCAGGGAAGTATTCTTCACCTTTTGTTCTCTATCTTCTATAAATTTGTCCTTAATTTTATGCACTGCTAAGTTTGCATTCTATTATTCTTTAAACATTGAGGACAATATTCTATATACGTTTGGGGGTGGGACAATGTTCTATATACGTTTGTGTGATTGTGTGAAAAAAAAAATTTCATTTGTTATTTGTTCTAAGTTTTACTGTTGCATTGTTAGTAGTAGTTTACAATTTTGTGTGCTTGTGTGGGTTTAACAACTCTGCTGACTATGATGTTAGATATTGGATTATGTACGGGCCATGAATGATGAAAATCGTGCATTATTAGCTTGATCGATACATGTAAATGTGAAACTTGATTTATTTTGCGCACGACACTCATGCTTGCATACTGAGCTACTGATTTGACTCATTGCTTAGAGATAGTTGACCATAGAAATTATACCCAAAAACCCTCTTTTGTGCTAAACCATGACCAACTTTTTAGAAGAGTTTAGATGTGATTGAACTGTTGCAAGGGACCATTGAGACGAGTAGGGGCTCCGTGCATGATGTTATGTGTGGATTGTCTTAAACCATTGAGATGAAAACAAAGTGAAAGTTTCAAGTTAGGTTGTAGTTTTTGAAATTAGGTGTCTACAAAATAAGGGGTATTGCACTAATCATTGTGTAAACAACGACATTTGTTCGAGCCTATATAACTCGAGTGATTAAGCCTGTAAGGGTTTAAAACCTGGTGTCCTATGATCATCTGACTTGGGAGTCATCGGCCTAAAGCTCACTACAGGGGTTATATAGAAAGCAAAGGAAAGATGTTATATAAAAGAAAAGAGAAAAATGATATCTATCTATCTATTGATGAATTATATACAGACTCTTGTATATGAAATGCATTGATTAACCCCAAACACTCAGTTGACAGAACTATACCCCTAACGCGAGGCAACTAACTCAGTTTAATCTACAAAGTTGAAGAAATCAAAAAAAATAGGAGAGCCCTTACTTATTGAAGTGTGAACTTGTAATGGTAAGATCTATTTAAGCTAAGAGAGGGGAAGCAATATATGTGAATAGACTCAACCTTAAAACACACCTCGGGATACTTAAGTGAAAATTATAAGTTTGGGGGTGTGTGTATCTCTCGAACGACGAGGAGAAAAAAAAATTGGACTACATTGGGTCGGGTATGAGTCAAACATGATCCTAACATGTTGGTATGAATTCACACACACACTTCGAGTTTTGCATATAACATGTGGAGATTGATTTGATTATTCGTGGCCGAAATTGTTCATGTGCCCTTACTAAGTTCCAATCCTGAGATACAACAAAGCTGTTAAACCATGTTTTGCATAAAATTAGGTCATCATCTTGTTTGAGGACAAACACAAATTCAGTATGCTTCCATTGAAGTGATTGGAGGATAATGATAGGACCTCGAGGTACCTGCACTTGTATATATTTGGTGGAATTTGCCCATAGAGTAGATTCATTGAGAGAGAGAGCCAGGTCAATTTTGGGATACTATCGCATGTATTCTCCGGAAGCATTCCCGACAGGCTATTAATCGTGAGATCGAGTTCTATCAGAGAAGACATGTTGAAGATACCAAAAGGTATGGACCCCACAAGCTGGTTAGACCTTAAATTTAATAATTCGAGGGCAGAAAGATTCCCAATCTCTTGTGGAATATTTCCATTTATGAAATTTTCTCTCATTTGCAGTATTCGTACCTTTGAATTGTTGCATAAAGATGGCGGGATGCTGCCTGTGAAACTATTGTTATGCAGAAGAATATGCTGAAGTTCGGGTAAGGTTCCAAACCATGAAGGAACCTCTCCAATGAAGCTGTTAAATCCCACATTTATCTCCTCTAAACGTAGCAAATTGGATAGCTCGGGGGGTATTATACCGTGAAAATTGTTGGTGCTGATGCCGAGAAACGTTAAATTTCCAAGATGTGGAGAAATGGTGCCTGTGAAGCCAAACCCCGAAAAATTTAAGGCTGTGACTCTTTGCTGACTTCTGCTGCAAGAAACACCAACCTAGTTGCAAATTGATGCAGTATTCGACCAGTTATCGGCCAAGATGCCATAAGGGTCTGAAGTGATTCGGGTTTTGAAGGCGAGTAGTGCTTCTTCATCTGTATTTGAGTGAAGAGCAAAGCAGTTCACTGATAACACTGCAACAGCAGCAACGAGGAAGCAGATTCTCTCCATGAATCTAGAAGTTTTTTGATTTGTACAATATTGTAATGTGAATGAAACATGTGAAACTGTTTCTCAATAAAAAGAATCAAGACCTCAAAAAAAAGATATTTGGCTCCAAGCTATTATTGGTCTGTCTGTCTTGTAGGAGACAGTATATTCCTTTTGACAGCTAAAATTTCAATGAAACCAATCTTGTCCTTGAATGATGAGCATTGCTTTAACTGCGAAGTAGACCTGGGGTCGGGATTTGGTTGGGGTTGATCCGGATATTTCAATACCTAGAACTACTCCTTACATTTCGGATATTTCGTAAATAAATAAAATCCAAACTCAAACCATCAGTCCTATTCTGATTCTACCCATAACATTTTTATAACACATTTAGGGTCTATTTGAGCCCCATTTTAAGTATAAAATGCATTTCGAAATAGTAAATTGATGGAGATTATGTAGTTAAAAATAAATGAAAAGTTTTTAGCTTGTGTGCAATATTATTTTATTGAAGAATGTATATTTGAAAAGAAGATGGAAAAAATGGAGATCTAATGGGCTTAATAAATATTTCCACACATGCCATTTCAATACTTATACGTAACAAGCTACTAAACACCACCCAAAATCATGCAACCGGCTTTTCAATTCTTCAAATTTTCTTTTCCATAAATGATTGTCGTATCATTTACATTTACATTTACATTGTCAACGGTAATAGTCAACACATCCTTATCCCCAATCTAGCAAATAATTTGATTTCTTAGTGTTAAGAGAGTTTTAGACAATAATTATCATAGTTATAAAAATCGGCCAGTCCCGGTTGGTCAGGCCGGATAATTGGTGGCCCGGACCTTGATCGGGCCGGCATATTAAATTGGTAGAAGGGAAAAATTCATATCTAATGTGTATTTTTTACCTCAATTGAAAAGTAAGGTAAATAGTTTGAAAATTCAAAAATCAGGTATGAATTTAATTAATTAAAAATATTTATTAAATATTAATAATAAAGTCACAGTTTTTTATTAATGGTCACATATTCATAATTATAAGTTATATATTTATTTACTAGTCACATATCGTCAAATTAATTGGTCACAGGTTATTTCGTGGTCACAAATCAAAAATTTTGTGGTCACATATTATTTCGAGGTCACATATCATTCAAATTACATGTCACAATTTATTTATTGGTCACATATTATCAAATTAATTAATCACTAATGATTTCGAGGTCACATATTTTCAAATTTATTGGTCACAAATTATTTGTGAGTCACATATTGTCAAATTTTTAGGTCACGGTTAAATCATCGGTCACAGATAACCAAATACTTGGTCACATACAACCAGTCACAGTTAAAGTCGTCGCATCCCTACCGCCCCACCGCCACAACCATCCACCAACAATAACACCAACCCCCAACAAAACCTTCACCACCAGATCCAACAAAAAAAATCTTACACCTACCACCACCTTCATCCTCGTCGCTACCACCATCCATGTCGCCGCCAACAACATAGAAATCACCACACCGCACCGTACCACAACCACCATAAACTGAGAGACATCACACCACCCCAACCGTCATATCCACCACATCAAAAAATAAAGAACCAGCAATGTCATTCTCAATATATTCGGTGCAAGAACCTTCAAGAGAGAGATTTACAAGAGTTTTCACCAAGACCCAGAAACCGAACCAGTCCTCACAACCTTGATCATCGATCCTCAAAAGGATCTCCCAAACAATAGCCTATTCTATACAAATCAGAAGCCTCACTGCCTGAACAATTACAGATTTGTCGGTAACATTTAAGACACAAAACATTACCTAAAACACTGCAATTGACAATCAGAAATGTACACTAAAAATAGGCTCATATATGAAAATAAACTATACAAACCAATAGGCTGAATTTCAACTCAACACTCGAATGAAAAAAAAACTCTCGAAGAGATCTGCAAATCGCCTTCACGAGCTCTAAAAAACTCTCGAAGAGATCTCCAAATCGCCTTCACCTAGAGCCCGAGATAGAACCAGAGAATTAGAGACTAAAAGTGACGATTAAGGAGTCTAGGGAAATCCTTTTTACCAATTAGTCTCGGCCTTAGATTTAATCTAAGGGTCAATAAGAGTCCCAAACAAGCACAGATCGATCGGCAATTTGCACGCCCAAGGTGATTTCTCCTTCTGACTGGAGGCCGATGATGTAGCTCAAAATGAGGGCATGTTGCGGGAAGAATGGTGGAGTGAGATGAAGGGGTGTGTGTGGCTTGGCCGGAAGGCAACGTCACCTGAGCGAAGTGAGCCGTTATGCCATTCACAGGAGGAAAGGAAGGGAGGTGAGGAAGACGGGAGGTGAGAGTTGAGAGTTGAAATTAGGGTTATTAATTGGAGTTTTAATATATATTACCTAATTTTTGAATAAATAAAATTTGGATCTGATTTTTAAAAAACCGTCTTTAAACATCTGAATTTTTGTAATTTCCCTTGGTAGAAATGCACTTGACTCAATCAAAATTGGACTTTGACCAAATTAATCGGTGATTTACCTTACCTGAAACCGACTCAGTTGACCGGTTTGAATTGGTTTTGAAATTCTTTTACAAAATTTTTGTGTTTAAGGGAATTGAACCTTGGATCTCTAAAAAAAAAAAAAAAGGTTCCTCACCACTTGAACACAAAGTGCTTTAGAATTATTTTTGTGCAATAACCTATATCTAACTAATGAATCATTTATAATTTTTATAAAAATATTCTTTTAAAAAAATTTGGTCCAACATTTTACTTTATTTTATAGACCTAAATAATTAGTGAAAAATAAATTAAAAATTTTAATTTTGCCCATAAAAAAAATTATATTTTATATTTTTTTATAAGTTTTTATGCAATGACCCACCGATTGAACCACCGGGTTACCGGTTCAACCACTAACTCATTGACCCGCTGCATTGTCCGAGTCAGTGTTCGATTCCAATCTGACAACTATGATAATTATAGTTTTTAGGGTTAGTATTTTTTTATTGACTGGGTTGAGCTGGGTTGGGCAAGTTTTATTTATAACCTGCAACCCAACCCAATCCAAATCCATCACCTATTTAGTGTTTAAGTTAATTACTTTCTTAAATTTTTTAACCAACCTATAAATTAAAAAAATTAAAAATTAAATAAAGAATAGGTTCCATTCGAGTATCCACAGTTCTAGTTCAAGGAATAAGAACCAATTTGGATCAGCCAATTCTTGATTTCAGTTCCTAATTTATTTTTTTGGAATCGGACTGAAACCTCTTATTTCGATTCAATTTCAATTCAACAATTTTGATGTCCAGGCATACTGCAAAGCATCTTTATATGGCATCTATACCAATGATTCATTGTGAACGGAAAGTACACGGTACTCTATAAGAATGGACATTGATCTCTCTTTTTCATTCAGAAATGAGTAAGGATGGTAATTTGCCCCCAAAAATCTAAGCCACAGGCCGCGTCCCAACAAAGCAGCAAGGCAATTTGAGACGAGATTTTTCATCTTTTATCTTTAAAAAAATTTAAAATTTGCATAAAGTCACCTTAGTCCAAATTTTTTATGCCCAAACTCGTTTATCACCCAAGTCATTTGCCCAATTCCAAAATTATCCTTGAACTAATAGGAAAAAAAATATATAAACGGGCAAGGATTACCCCACCCAGTCTTAAGTATAAATCGATGTAAGGACGGGATGGTGAAATCCCCAACGAGGGGTTACATGTCATCCTGCCCTGCTTCGTTGTAGTGATGTCAATCGAGCTGAGCGACTCGTCGGCTCAGCTTGTAAAAAAAAGAGCCACGAGCAGGCTGGCTGGCTAGGTGAGCTGAGCCTGCTCAGCTCTTTTTTACGAGCGGCTCGTGAGTTTTTTTTTTTTGAAAAAGGTTTAGGATAGAAATAGTTGAAAAAATTAAAAAAATCGAGCTCGCGAGCCACGAGCTCATGGGTCGAGCCAAGCGTGCTTATACTTCTTTTATGGTACTCCGTGTAGTAACTAAGAATTTTTCATATTAATGGGTTGCTTTTACTTTACTCCTTGAATATGAAGACAAACTTAGTTGGGCTGTCTAGCTTCAAACAGGGAGTTTCGTAGATTGAATTCAGTCACTATTATTATAAGAAAATTAATTTGGCATATACATAGTCTATCCACTTTACAAAGGGAAGGATTTTGTTACGCCTCTTCTAACGAGGTTACAGCTCATCAACAACGTGGTAGTCGACTAAGCAAATCAATAGATCCACACTCTACATCATCCTCCTACATGGCCAAGGTAAGGCCACACATAAGGTAGTCGAGGTCATACATCACTTTTGTCGAGGTGCCATGTAGAGGTCGACCTTCGTGGCCTAGGCAAGGTGCCACATCTGTTGCGGGAAGAGAGTTAGGGATAGCAGGCCTCTTCTCCAATGGAAGGCATTTCCCACCTAACCTCTTTTGAAAGATCATTTACATAGAGATCTTTCCAAAATAAAATCTCTCTACGATTAATTGATGTGATGTCTCTACGGTAGACCCTAAAGTTCAAATCACCATACCACTTTTCAGAAAGCATTAAATGCCTGTCAACCTACGATAGATGTATTCATACCTAGGAGAAAACACCTTCGGCCACCAGATGAGGGCATTTTGAAGGTAAAGTAACTTTGCTCTCTCTCTCTCTCTCTCTCTCTCTCTCTCTCTCTCTCTCTCTCTCTCTCTCGTATATATTCATAGCATACATATACATTTGTGGCTCACGTCCCACTCTCAATATATATCCTTTCCATTGACTGACTTGATCGTCGAACTACTTGTGATTGTCTCCCTCACCACCGGATGTCACATGTGACTAACAGTTTGCCCAAATGTGTAAAAAAGAAGCTTATGTGGATGGATCACAAGATGATGAACTCTGAAAATGTCACTCTAAGAGTGGCCCCACAAGAATCTAATCTTTGATTTAGAGCAAATAATCTAGAAAGACTTCCAGAAAGGTGAGCGTTATCTACTAGATAATCTCTGGATGGCACGTGACTCTAAATATAAATTAGACAGCATTAATGCTTTAATTAATCATTTAACAGATTCATAATCAAGTAGAAAGTCGAAATTTCAGTTTCTTTATCAAAGGTAGAAAGCTTAGTATAAGTAATTACTAGCCAGAAGTCTAAAAGAAGAAACACCTAGTAAGCAATTAATTTCATCAAAAGATATATAATAATTTTTGTCTTAAACATGTTGTTTAAAATCTTTAATGCTTAATATCTTTAATGATTTTAGCCTCTTTATTTTGGATTTCATGGCTAAGGATGAAGTAGTAATCCTCTGAACTAAGTAGGCTATGTTGCTTCTCGAGTTAGGGAGTTTGTCTAAGCCTTTTAAAAGATGATGAATTTTTATTTTATTTTTGGTACAGTTTTAAGCCTTTTTAGAGGTCAAGAAAAAAATCTAAGAGTTAAAAATACTGAGAGAAAAAAATAACTTCTGAAGAAATTGGTAAAGTACTTTGAAAAGACCATTACACATATATTGTTTTAGAATTTTTTATTAAATTTATGCCATTAGATAAATATACTTGCTCTACTCTATTTGATTGTTCAATAGAAATTTTTTATTAGTTTAAGAATATTTGTTTAGAAAAATGAAAGATTGGTAGATTAGTTGTTTTAGGTAGCCATATAATATCACCAATAGATAGAAATAGAGGTGACTCTTTTTTACAGTTCAAGTGGCAAATTATCGAGAATTCTATCTCCCAATATCGGAGTGTCGTGATAAAAAGATTAATAAAAATATTAAAAGATAGAAAGACAAAAATGTTAGTTATCATTATATCCAAATTTATGAAGGAGTCAACAAATTCAAACCCTCCTCAAAGATTGATATAAATATAGAAAATAGACAATTGATTATGAAAGATGAATTTCAGAAACGAAAACAATAATGAAAATACAAAATACAACTTCAGACTTGTGAATACTGGAGCAATTTTTTGTCCTGAATTGCTTGCCACAAAAATCAAGACTGGAGAAACATGGGTTACTAACATAAATAGTGACTGAACTTTGCAAAAAGTTTTCACATGATTACTGAACTTTGAAAATCATCCAAGGCATCACTAAACTTTGCAAAAGGTTTACATTGGGTCGCCGAATTTTAAAAATCACTTCATTCATCACTAAACTTTGCAAAAAAAAAAATTCACAATATCACTGAACTTTGCAAAAGATTTTCTGAGGGATCACTGAATTAGTGATCCCCTGGGAAACTTTTTGTAAAGTTTAGTGATGAATGAGATAAGTTTTAAAGTTCAGTAACCCTTTGTAAACCTTTTGTAAAATTCAGTGATTCCGTGTAAACCTTTTGCAAAATTCAGTGATGACTTGAGTGATTTTTAAAGTTCAATGACCCTATAAAAACTTTGTGCAAAGTTTAGTGACCATTTGGGTCATTAACCCGGAAAAACGGTGCCAAATATTCAACAAAAGAAATTATATCTAATAGCTTTTCAAGACACAGATAGCGAACCATCAGAAAATCAATCAAATACAGAAGAAGAATACATATTGAACTATAATAATAATAAATAATAATGAAATGGATATTGATCTAGAAGAATCCCACATCCAGATAATGAAAATGTGAAACTCAGTGCAATAATTCAAAGATACTAACTAATAGATTATAGACGCAAGGATAATAAACAGTATTTAAAGGAATATTATTAAAGACAAGCAGTGAAGGAAGTCAGCAAAGAAAAGAAAACTTTTCAAAAAAATCTTTTGTACTTTAAATTTTAAGACATGCACCTTTAAAGTTATAGTTTTTACTTTTAAATCATAAGACATACATGATACATCTAAAATATATATAATTTGGTTTACTTTTCCAAAGAAAACCTCTAAGAAAGAGATGTGATGCACCAACATCCATTTTCTTATAAATATCAACTTATGTATACAATAGAACACAAATCGAAAAACCCCCTTAACCTCTTTATTTTGGATTCTTTGACCAAATGATAAAGTAGTAATCCTCTGAGTTAAGTAGGCTATGTTGTTTCCCAAGCGAGGGAGTTTGTTTAAACCTTTTTAAATATGGTGAAAATTCTTTTTCAAACCTTTTTAGAGGTTAAGAAAAAAGTTAAAAGAAAGTTAAAAATATTGAAAGAGAAAAGAATTTGAAGAAATTAATTTGTCGGATGAAAAAGTACTCTGAAAAAGGCCATTACGAATATATTGTTTTAGAAATTTTTATTAAATTTGTGTCATTAAATAAATATACTATTCCCCTAATTTCGATGTTATGAGTTCATTTGTGTTCAAAAGTCAAAATTCCCATACTTAACATTGTTTGGGACTACAGCACAATGAACAGAGTGAGGATGGAAAAATTGTGTTCTTCTATTTCATTCTTTCAAAATTTTCATATTTGACCCAAACTTCAAAATCTTATTACTTCTTCGTTTTAAGTCTGAATTTAGAGTTCTTTATATGGTTGAAAATCTCATAGAAAAATCTTTCTAACCATATGAATATTACTGCATGAAAATCAATTAAATAGAAGCAATAATTTCTTAAAATTTCTACAAAATCAACTAGGGTTTCAATTTTCTCATAAAAGAAAACATAAAAATGGATGAAATTTTACAAATATGATCTAGGTCTTGAAAAGAGTATACTGTAAAAATTTTGTGAATTAATATTGTATATTTAATGAAATGCCATTAAAGATACTTCAAGCTTCAACAAAAATAGCTCTCCAATTTCATCTTTAGCATCTTTTGCTCTTCGAAACATCGTCTTAATCATTTCAAGTCTAGCCACAACATCCCTCATACCGATTCTTTCCATAGGAAATTTGATCAAACATTCCAATTCCAGAATGGATAAGACACGTTGTGTTTTTGCTGTGAAATTATTGTCGTCACTCATAAGCAAATTGGAATCCACAAGGTCAATTATTTTATTTTCGTTTAAAGACTGGCTACCGCTAACCCTGCTTTTCAAGCTTATTTTTTCACCAAATATTTCATCTTTTCGCTTCTTCCTCGTGTACATATCCCGCAGCATTATACCAAAGCTGGAGACATTGCCACCGGTGGATACTATTCCTTCAGTTCCTTATTCTATATTGGCATTTAATATTTACGAGAACAGTTGACAGAATTAAAAGCTGAGAGTTAGTTGAAAAATTCCCCAAGTTTATTTGAGAAAAATAAATTCAGAACATTCAGAATCTCAGTAGGGAACATCACCTGGAAATCCAATTGTCGCCAAGGTCTTTGTTTGAGCCATTGACTCCCCTTGACCGAAGAGTTTGTCCATACCAAAATCAGCAACGTGACCAACCACAACTTCAACAAGCTGGATATTGCTAGGCTGTATATCACAATACGGACAGTGAATGTCACATTGTTGGAATGAGTAAGCGAAATTATCCAGAAATTTAAAAAAAAAAATAATAATATCTTTAATTTAATAAACAAGATCTTCTAGATATTCACGTGTATATTATATCAATAAATGATTCGAATCTTTACCAAAATTCGATGATTAATTCTGCATTACGAACTTCTAGTCTTTTGGATCACAAGCTTCCAGCTTTTAATTACATGAACTTGATACTTCAAACCTCCAAATCTTCTATGATATTCTACAAAGTTGACATTAGGGTTAATAACCCAAATGATCACTAAACTTTACAAAAAGTTTTTACATGGTCACTGAATTTTAAAAATCACAAAAGTCATTACTGAACTTTGCAAAAGGTTTACACGGGGTCAATAAACTTTAAAAATCACTAATTCATCACTAAACTTTGTAAAATATTTCCATAGGGTGGACATCACATGAATGTGATGATTTTTAAAATTCAGTGACTCGTGGAAACTTTTTGCAAAGTTCAGTGACACCGTGTAAACCTTTTACAAAATTCAATGATGATTTGAATGATTTTTAAAGTTCAGTGACCCTATGAAGACTTTTTGCAAAGTTCAGTGACCATATGGGTTATTAACCCTCAACACTACACCGGTGAGTGGACACCTTTTTTTAATTAAATCAAGAAACTAATTTTGGACAATAAGAAACTATGATTTTCTCCATTTTTCTCTCTTTCTCTCCAAATTTGAATACAATGAAATTATATATTATGATTGTATGATTTTTATATCTATCTAGTCTCTATTTATAGATAAAGATGTTCCAATCCATGTAGAATAATAATTCTAATATCAAATATGAGTCTTAATTAAAATCCAAGTAGGAGTTTTAATTAAAGTCCAAATCCAATTAGTTTACATTTAATTACATGTGTAGTCCTAGAACTTCAATTACAATTATAATTAAGTTTACAATTTTTATAATAATTACAAGTAAGTACAAAACTTTATTGTAATTACAATTAAGTCCAAAACTATTAAAATTATCGTAATTAAGTTCAAATACTTTATAGCACTGCCACAAGAACCTGATAGGACCTATACTATTCAAGCTCTAATAATTAGAGCATGTCTAGTCGACCCTAAACCACCCAACTTAATTTTTAGTCTTTGCCTTTTCCACTAAAAGCAAAAGGTTGAACCCTCAGAATGTCTAAGATCACAAAAACGAATAAATTTGTAATTATTTCATCTGACATGTCATATATGTATTTTATCCCATCCGAGATCCGATAATTAGGTAGAGCATAAATGATCATTTTGCCCCTCTAATTATACTCACTAACTTAAGTATCATTTTTCTTCAACGGTCATGTGAACAAATCACAGATGTCGAAATTTAGTCGTCACTAAACATTGAACTCAAATTTTAACAATTCAACAGAAAATATTTAAGTAGTCACTCTACCCATTTTTTAAGACGACGATTCCCTACACGAATTCATGTTTTCTACTTCGCTCATTCCCAAGCTCTCAACCCATCAAAATATTTGACCAATCATATTAATCTCACTCATTGATAAATCAAAAAATCATTAAAATTATGAAAAGATATACATAACTATGTCAAGGGATTTAGATGAAATACACAGCGATCAAGTAAAATTTAATTATCCACACGATCATGCTATAGAATTAAACTCGACATGTGATCCATTCAATACAATCCAAGTTTACTAGTATTTCCTTTAACTATTTCTGTGACATTGACAAATCACAAACTCGAATAGTGAGTCAGACAGCGCTACAACCTTCCGGTACAAGGTGCCAACACTTATACATTGATAGTGAACAAATTATTTATGATAAAAATATAAGTTGTGTTATACTGTACTTCTCAATGCAAGTACCCAACTTATATTATAACAAATAATCATAGACATTTTAATTCGCATGTTCGATAATAAATAGATGTAATAAATAAAATGAAAATAATTTTATTTAATATAAGAATATTATTATTTTTTATACGAGCAAAACTATACTATATGAGCACACAATCCAACAAATCTCCTACTTACCCTAGAGTATATGTGATGAGGACATCATTGACTCCATCGAGATTTATTTTATTGTTATTATACCTTCACTACAACAAAAATCAGCATTTGCAACACATAAAAGGCAATATTCGGTAGTTAAATGTTGCTAAAGGGGTCTATCGCAACATACTAATACGTGAATGTTATCATTGCTTAACAAAATTGAGTTTTGGCAACATTTTTTAAGTGAATGTTGCTAATGTTGCCTTTTAGCAACGTTTTTTTAATATTGCAAATTTTTTTATTTTTTGCAACGTTTTTTAAATGTTGCGGAAGACAATTTTTTGCAATGTTGCGAAAAACGCTTTTCGCAACATTTTTTAAATGTTGCAAAAAGATATCTTTCACAATGTTTAAAAATTTAAACGTTGCGAAAAGCGTTTTCCGCAACGTTTTTTAAAACGTTGCGAAAAGTGTTCAAATTAAATTATATATGTACTCAGGTGATAAAAATCGAAGGTAATTTGTGGCTTTTCTTCACCATGTTATCTTCTCTCCTTGCCTGTTATTTCTTCTGCCCAAACCTTCTCTTACCTCTTCCAATATTGAAGGTAATTTGGGGCTTTTGTTCAATCAGGAATCGCAACCCGTGTCTGGGAACTGCTTGCTCCAGTCGACCGCTGTGTCTCCATTGAAACTCTCGTCGTTGTACACATTTCGTCAAGCATATGGAAGGATGGCAACTCGGTAGTTGATACGATGCCCTCTGCGTCGTCGAAGATCATGAAGCCCATTTGCCATAACCTATCGGCGGTGCACGTTGACAAAGTTCCCAGGAATGACGATGATTCTGGTAATTTTTTGTCCACTAATTTCTAGAAAGTTTTAAATTTTATTTATTTATTCAATTTGATGCTTAGTAAAGTTGAAATGTACGGTAGAATTCTTAATTTTTCCTCTGCATTTCTCAAGTTTTTGGCCGATATAAATGCTTGTATTTGGGTTATTATTTATGAATGTACTGTGAAAAATATACTGAAGAACAATTCAAATGGTGGGTAGAATTCAATCAAAGCTTGGAGGAAAGCTTGAAATGGGTGAGGTGAGTTTTCAACTATGTTGCTGTTTTATTTTTGTTTGAAGTCAAAAAAATTATTTGAGATTGTTGTTTGAAGTCAACTATGTTTCCATTGTCATATTATCTTTTTTCTTTATATATACTTGACCTTAATGTAATATCTGATCAACATTTTTTTCTTCTGCTTTTCCATTTTTCAATTCTCTATCAATTGAGGTATTCATCATTTATCAATGGCAGCATCACTACTATTTTTGCATATTTCCTTCAAGTGTTAGTTTCAACTGGTTCTCGTTGATTAATCTTTTCATGGTTGCTCATAGGAAATGCTAAACCTGGTAAAGATACTGCAAGTTCAACTTAAAGAAGTCCACGAAAGACTAAGGCAAATCTCTAGAACTATTAGTCAATCATGTAGTAAATTTAGTTTAACTCTTTGATTATGATAGAAGTTTTGGTATTCAGAGTTCCAACTATCTCTACTATAAAAATAAACTAAATGATTCAACCTTCTTAAATTACTGATTTGTCTTTCTTTTGTGAGTAATTGAACATCTCTGTCGGATGGAAAGTTCATTAAGGGAATCACTCAAAAGAATTCACATTCAAAATGTGATTTTTTGGTTCTTAGTTCAGAAAATAAAGAGGCTTTTAGTAAGATTTTGGTTGTGATTCTTAATATGATTGTTTTGCATGGCATTATAAGCTACTGAGTTTAATTTCTAGAGAATTTTCACAGTTTTTGGAGGATAATAAATAATATCAATGTTTACTGGGTGAAGTTTACTGCATACTGCCTAAACTAGTGTAGATGGAGGCCAAGGACTGATAATTTGCAGCATATGTTCGTGTTACTTGTTTGAGTGGTTTGTTTGGATGTTGTCTGACCTTTTCTAACATAAGCAACTGTCTAGACTTCATTTTAGCTGGAGAATTTAGGGAATGACCACGAGCCAGGTAAAGAAACAATCTTCTAGTTGAGAACTCTCTCTGTCTCTTTTTCTATCTTATTGTATTTTAGGTTTTTGAATGTGGTGACCAAGAGAGATTCAGGAGCAAGAGATGAAGAAAAGGCAGGATAGAGAAATTGGAATGGAGGAATGTTGAGAGGAAAATCTGATTCAATAATTTACCCATAACAATCATCCAATACATGTATCTTATCTATTTCTTTTGCTTAAATGGTTATCTGTATCCTGTGGAAGGTAAAGTCAAAAGTTAACTTCAGGCTGTATGAGTTTTTAATAAATGACTCATAAATTCTTAATTAATTTTTTATTTCTTGAATAGTGGAACAAATTGCAGGTTAATGTTTGTGAGAATTCTACAAATTTCTTTTCTTTTTCAGTGCCAACAGAGCAAGAATTAACTAATTTTAGGGCAAGCAAGGATTGAAAGAGTTGCTGGTAACAAAGATCTTTACTTGGGAACTTTCAGTAAGTAACTCATCTCAATTGGTTATTCTATTAGCTTGTTTGATAAGATGAACTGAATTAGACTGGAACCTGTACACACGAGGAAGCAGCCGAGGCTTACGACATTGCAGCCATTAAATTTCGCTGACTAAATGTTGCGACTAATTTTGAAATAAGCAGATATGATGTGAAAATCATACTAGAGAGCAGCACATTATCAATTGGAGGTTGACAATCGAGTTACACTCGAGCTCCTAGCTTGACCATTATGCAGACGGAAGTGATTCATTTCAAAATGTGAAGGAGGAGTATATTACTTCTATTTTTTTATATATGTTGTCTCAAATGATGATGATATCAGAAATAGCATGATGATGAAGGGTAAAGTGATGAAGATGAAGATGAAGTTGGTGGCATATTACTAGTTTATACTAATAGAGTCCGGGTTTAAGCACAGGTTGAAGTGGCCGCATTTGGGGATGATATTTTATGTCTATACTTCTTCCAGCAATCTAGTTGGTGGAATGATGGATGAAACAATTGTATTATTTATCTTACTCGTTTTTAGATAGGTTGTGTTGTATCACATTCGAATTTTGTATTGATTCAAGAATTTATAATGAAATTATCAATTTTTATGCAATTCCAAAATGTCACAAAGTGTTATTTTTAATTTTGTGGGTCAATTACTCAATTACCATAAATGTTAAAAAAATCTACCGCAACGTTGAAAAAAACACTGCAAAATGGTCTATCGCAATGTTTAAAAAACGCTGCAAAAAGTATTCCCTCAACGATAACATCGACCTCCACAACACTTGGAAAAATGCTGCAAAAGGTCTTTTGCAGCGTTTTTTGGCCACTGCTAAAAATGTCCTTTTTTGGTGTAGTGCTTATCATTTATGTTTTCTATTTTTATTGTTATTGGGCTTGTACTAGTAGGTTGACCCAAACCTGTCAATTAGCTAGGTTTTCACTATTTATATGATTTTTACATTGTAATTTAGACGATGATTGATTGATAAAAATTAAGATGGTTCATTGCCACGTTTTCCCTTCTCCTACGTTTCTTCTTCTTTCCCATGTTTTCTTTCACGTTCTCATCCTTTTTCCCTTTCTTCTATTTCTTTTCTCCCTGCATTTCTAATTTTGCTATTGATTCTGCATGAAATTGGTATCAGATCCTAAAATCCTACACCTAAAATCCACTGCAATCATCTTTCACCGCGGACCTTCAACAATTCATCCAACAAACGCACAACAGGCAGAAACAGAATCCAACAGCCAAAGAACCAATCAGCAGCACTTTTGTTCATTGCCTTAAAATAGTTTTATTCTCCAACAATCTCCTACGTGTAGCCAACTCCCCGAAAATAAAAAATATAACAAAAAATTCTAGCGACCGATAACAGCAGAAGACAAAAAAGAGAAAATGATAAGACTATTAGAGAAGAAACGTGGAAGAAACTCCACTCTACCTCTCCTAATGCCGCCACCCACATCTATCCGACAATCGCCAAGCCCTACCTGCCCCGAAGATCAGACCAAGTCGGCACCCACTTCCAAAATTGAGCTTCGATTTGGTTTTGGTTTGTTTGTTGAGTTAATTGATTTGGGTATTGGGCCAGCTTATAAATTTGCGCATTTCTTTTCACTTTTGGCATGTTTAATTGTGTAGTACTTGGGCCTCAATTGGGCCTATATTTTTAGTCTCGATTTGTGGTATGTTTCATTTAATTAGTGTTTTGGGCTAACAGCTTAGGGCCCCTGTTTTTTATTGGTTTCTAAAAAAAAGTGTATGTTTGATTTCCAATTTGGGCATTTGTTTAGTTACTTTGATTTGGTAATTAGGCCTCCATTTTTCTTGTCAAGTGTGATTTACTTTGAGTAAAAAAAAGTGTGAAAACAAAAGGAGAGAAGAAAAAAAAAAAGAGTATTTTTTTCCTAACATTTTGCAGGTACCTCTCTATAACTTACAGTCCATTCCTTCGACAAATAAAACGAGAACTACTGTTTCTTTGTATTTGGAGATCAATTACTTAGTGCTCAATTATTTCGACGAACGACATGAAAGCTACTATTTCTTTGTTTTTAGTTCATATTACTGTTTCATCTTAAAATTGCATTCTTTAAATTTTTGTGTTACTGTTATTCCAATTTTACTTACAATTAATCTCACTAAACCCATAATCGTGTTATACTCCCACTTTTATCCTATTATTTTAATTCATAACCGTGTTATATTCTCACAGATTTTACGTGATTAAGTTCCATACTAATATTTGACATTTGCTTTATTATTTTACATAGATCAGCGGTAGTAGTTTGCCATATTTGGATTCACATAATCCCAAAATAAAATTTTAAAAAATATAAATTATAAAATATAAATAAATATTTATGATCAGTTCGTTATTTTCGATTTTAAAAACGAGTTGTTTAGTGATCTCTCTATACACTTCATTTAGCTGGTAGTGCATTGCATGCAGTTGCGTAGTGATCATTTTATCACATCTAATTCCAGTAACATGACCATGGACCCCATCATAACTTGATGCCCTCACTCGACAATTAGCATAGCTTGTCACTAACCAACAACAGTTACAGACTTAATTATCAGCTTTCTAAACTGAGATGGTTGCTACTAGTGAGGAAAATATAGACTTAGCTTCTAGGTTGTCCACCTTTGAACAAACCTCACGTTCGACTGAAGTTGAAAACTCAAACGTGTTCGGTAATAGGCATTATCGTCGTCCCCAAGGTGGCCAACAACACGTTAGGCATAATCATAGGGATGGACATCAAGTTCGTGCTCGGGAGCGAGAGCATCATCATCATGATACTCAATCTCCTCCTCACCACGATGACCATTTCTTTAGAAACATTAAATTGGATGTTCCAACCTTTGATGGTTGTTTAGACCCTCATGTATTTATTTAATGAGTTAGAGATATGGATTGTTTCTTTTCTTGGTATGGGGTCCCGAAGATCGGAGAGTTCAATTTGCTAGTCTGAAATTAACTGGCACCGCTAAACTCTTTTGGAAAAGTGTTAAGGAGCTCCTTGAGCGACGTCGTGCTCCTCCTATTGGGAGTTGGGATGAAATGAAATGTCGACTTCAGAAGAAGTGTTTACCCTAATCGTATAGAGGTAATTTGTTGGATCAATGGAATGCTATCATGCAAGGCAATCGACTCGTAACTGAGTACGTCGCTCAGTTTAATGAATTTCGAATGAGATGTCAGGTCATTGAGGATGAAGCCATGACCTTTAGTAGGTTTAGGCAAGGCCTCGGAGATGATCTTAAACGTGAGCTTGTCCTTCGAGGCGTTACTATTCTTGACCATGCTTATGCCTTCGTTCGAGACTATGAGTTAGTTACTAGGATTCCGTATAGAAATCGTAGTGATAACCGTATCCCTGTTTCTTCAACACCTATTTCTACAGCACCCACTCTTCCCCCTAAGTCTATCCTTGGGCCTCCTCCATCTAAGGGTCCTCTTGTAGAGGAAAATATAGGTAAAGGTTCTGAAATTCCAAGGATGTCTCATCCAGCTTGCAATGCTTTAACTGTAACGATTTCGGTCACATTTCCTCTAACTGTCCTAGTTGAGCCCTAGTTATGGAAGAACGTGAGGGTATAATGGATGACTCGTTGGAAGATCAAGTTTATGAGGCAAAGTTTGAAGAGTTTGAGGACTTCGATGATAATGAAGATACATTCTTAGGCTATATTTGGACCCATCCCGTGGATTTAGAGTCAAGATCCCTTTATTCAAAATACATCAAGATTAGG
The DNA here is from genome assembly GCA_019097785.1 of Fraxinus excelsior. NCBI lineage: Eukaryota > Viridiplantae > Streptophyta > Magnoliopsida > Lamiales > Oleaceae > Fraxinus > Fraxinus excelsior. The sequence continues at coordinate 1,007,448 of CM032642.1, forward strand.
TGTTGTAGGTTGTACCCTGACTCAGTCCAAAAATACTGACGATTGGCATCGTCATGCCATTTTCCACACGTACATCAAGATCAATACTAAAGGTTTTAAAGTCATTGTGGATCATGGTAGTTGCATTAATGCAGTTTCGATGGCTACTGTAACCTGTATTGGGTTGAACCGAGTGTCTCACACTCAGTCATATAGCGTCTCTTGGGTTTATACTTCATCGATAGTTATAAAGGAACACTGTCTAATACCTCTTCAGTTTCTCTAGTATAAGGATCATATATGGTGTGACGTCATTTCAATGGATGTCGGTCACATCATTCTTGATTGACCTTGGTTGTTCGATTTATATGTAACCATTTATAATTGATCCAATTCGTGTTCCTTTGTGTTTAATGGCAAGAAGATGTACCTTAACCCACTTCCATCGAGACGGCGGCTCGCATGAGGCAAAGAAAATGGAGGAAAGAAAAGGGTTATATATCATTAACCCTACGGAGTTCAAATGTACACTTGTGGGTAATTCTGTCTGTTTGTCTTGGTTGTTATCGAGGTTCTATCGATTTTCCCATTAGTAGCCCCTCCAAAAGCCCAAGCGATCATTCAAAAGTTCCGGATGTGTTCCCCGAAGAGTTACCTGACGAGCTACCTCCTTTACGGGACATCCAACATGCTATAGATTTGGTCTCGAGAGTGTCGCTTCCAAATTTGCCTCACTATAGGATAACTCCTACTGAGCACGCTGAACTTTAGAGGTAAATGGATGAACTCCTTCACAAAGAATTCATCCATGAGAGTTTAAATCATTGCACAATTTCTATGCTACTGACGCCTAAGAATGATGGTTCTTGGAGGATGTGCATAGATAGTCGGGATCACGGTGAAGTATCACTTTCCCATCCCTCGACTTGACGATATTTTAGATATGATGGTTGGTGCTACAATCTTTTCTAAAATCGATTTGAAGAGTGGGTATCACCAGATTAGGATCCATCCCGGTGACGAGTGGAAAACCGCCTTTAAAACGAAAGATAGTCTTTATGAATAGTTAGTTATGCCTTTCTGCCTAACCAACGCCCCGAGCACTTTTATGCGAGCAATGACACAAACTCTTCTTCCTTTCATGGGTGAGTTTCTTGTCGTCTACTTTGACGACATTCTCGTCTATTATATAACGAAGGAACAACATCGAGATCATCTCCTCAAGTTTGTTCTGCCCTTTGGGCAACAAAATTGTATGCTAACGTCAAGAATTGTTCGATCTTCACCGATAGAGTCATTTTTTGGGGTTTCATTGTATCCTCTACAGGGGTATCTACCGATCCTGTTAAAATTCAGACGATTGTTGATTGGCCTGAGCTTAAGAATGTACATGATGTCAGGAGTTTTCATAGCCTAGCTACCTTTTACTGTATTTTCATCAAGGGATTTAGCACAATCATGGCTCCCATTATGGAATGCATGAAGAAATGAGAGTTTCATTGGACACAGAAAGCTACTAAGGCTTTTAAACTGGTTAAGAAGCGAATGACAGAAGCTCTTATCATGCGTCTTCCTGACTTCGCCAAGGCTTTTGAAGTTGAGTGTGATGTCTCCGGGATAGGCATAGGTGGAGTCCTTCGTCAGGAACGCTACCATGTTGCTTATTTCAGTGAGAAGTTGAACGTGCCAAACAACGGTACTCGACTTATGATAAGGAATTGTACGCAATTGTGCAGGCTTTGCGATATTAACATCATTATTTGCTACCCCAAGGATTTGTTCTTTATTAGGACCATGAGGCCCTCCTTTATCTCACCGCCCAGAAACGGTTGAATTCTAGTCACGGCCGCTGGGTTGAATCTTTACAGGCTTATTCTTTTATTTTAAAACATAAGAAGAGGGTTAAAAACCAAGCAGCTGATGCATTAAGTCTTCGTGTCTCCCTTTGGTCGATTATGAACATCAAGGTCATCGACTTTAGTGCCTTAAGGAAGATTACGAAACATGTCCCGATTTTAGGAATATATTTCTTGATTTGCAAAGAGGACAGTCGGATACTGTGGATGATTTTCACCTTGATGAGGGTTACCTTTTTCGAGCTAATAAATTGTACATCCTTTGAACTTCAGTGCGAGACTTCATAGTCTAGGAAATTCATTCGGGAGGTTTAGCCGGTCACTTTGGGCGAGATAAGACCATAGAGGAGATTGAACGTCAATTCTATTGGCCTAATTTAAAGAAAGATGTGGCCAAGATAGTTAGTACTTGTAACACCTGTCAATTGGCCAAACAAAAGAGGCAAAACAATGGCATATACACACCCCTTCCCGTTCCTTATTGTCATTGGCAAGATGTGAGCATGTATTTTATGCTAGAGCTTCCACATACCTCAAAGGGACATGATTCTATTTTTGTGGTGGTGGATCGCTTTTCGAAAATGGCTCATTTTATCCCTTGTAGCAAAACTTCAGATGCGTCCAAAGTTGCTACATTGTACTTTAATGAAATTGTTAAATTGTATGGCCTCCCCAAAACTATTGTGTCAAACAGGGATGTTCGGTTCACTGGTCACTTTTGGAGAATGTTGTGGCACAAGGTTGGTACAAAGTTGAAATTTTCTACTGCCTATCACATTCAGACTGATAGTCAAACAAAAGTGGTTAACCTTAATCTTGGTAATTTGTTAAAATGTCTGGTCCAAGAAAATCTTAGAAATTGGGATTTAATTCTTCCAACAGCTCAAATTGTATATAACAGTTACATGAATCGGTCATTGGTATGAGTCCATTTGAAGTTATTCATGGTTTTAAGCCTAGGAAGCCTTTAGATCTCATTCTGATGTCGCCACATGCTAGAGTGTCTATGTCAGCTGAATCATTTGCACAACATCTTCATGAGTTGCATATTAAGATCAGTAAACAACTTGAAGTTAGTAATGCATCTTATAAACTTCAAGTTGATTTACATAAAAGACATGTTGACTTTAATATTGGAGATTATGTTATGATTTGAATTCGACCAGAGCTTCGACCAGAGTGGCACATACATGGACACGCATCTAAATTGCAAGCTCGTAGCGTTAGTCCTTTTAAAATCTTAAAGCAAGTTGGCCCAAATGCTTATATTCTTGACCTTCAGCCACATCTTGGCTACCACCATACCTTTAATGTTGAGAATTTAGTTGCTTATAAAGACCATTTCAATCCATCTAACGATCCTTTCCTACCTCCATATATGGACCTTGACCCGGAATCTCTTGCTACTTCTAACCTAATGCCACATTTCCCAGCACACAAAGATAAAATTGATGTTATTTTAGATGAACGGGTTGTGTTGACTAAAGGTGGGGATATATGGACCTTGACCCAGAATCTCTTGATATTTTCTTGTTTGTTGGGTTGATTGGCCTGACTCTAATTGCACATAGATTACTAGAAAGACACTACAGCAGCTTGACCCAAACTTATGAAGCTCTATTGGAGTCAACGGATCTTCGTTTGCCCAGTCCTCCTTCCACGCATCCAGGGGACGTTGGTGGAGATACCAGATTCCGACCATCGATGACACGCTTTTATCGACGTCGGAGGAAGCTCGTGAAACCTCTGAGTTTACGGTTCAACGATTGATTGCAGCATTTTTCTACCTATCCACTCGACGGGGTCAAGTTTTTTTCCACCCTGAGAGAGTTGATGTGTGCATCATTGGCTCCATCGGGATTTATTTTCTTATTATTGGACCTTATCATTTATGTTTTCTATTGAGCTTGTAGTAGTAGGTTGACTCAAACCCGTCAATTATCTAGGTTTTTACTATTTATGCGGTTTTAACATTGTAATTTAGTCGATGATTGATTGATAAAAATTAAGATTGGTCGTTGCCACGTTTTCCCTTCTCCTAAGTTTCTTCTTCCCTCATTTGTTTTCTTTTATGGTCTCCTCCTTTCTCCATTTCTTCTACTTCTTTTCTCCCTACAATTCTAATTCTGCTATTGATTCTGCATCAATATGTGTCATGTATTTTAACCCCGTGCCTTGCAGATGTCGATAAAAAACCTTAGCCGACAGGCTTTTGGTAAATGGATCTGCGAGGTTATCCCTAGTAGCAATTTTACTAACAATCACATCTCTTCTACTAACTCTCTCTCTCTTAAGAGATGATATTTTCATTCGATATGTTTACTTCTCTGATGACTCCTTGGTTCTTTAGCATTTGCCACTGTCCCAATGTTATTACGGTACAATGTTAAGGGGTGTGCATATGCAGGCACCACCTCATTGTCCTTCAGGAATCTTTTTGAGCAACGCCGCTTCTTTAGCGGCTTCACAAGCTGCCACATATTTAGCCTCCATTGTGGAATCAGCCATACATGATTGATACTTTTTCAAATAATGGCCCTACCACCAAGTGTAAACAGTGATCCTGATCTAGACTTACAAGAGTCCTTATTAGCCAGAAGTCCAAATCTGTATAACCCACATGAACAAGATCTGGTAATGAGTAAACTAGCATATAATTCTTTGTCCTCCGAAGGTACTTAAGAATTGCTTTATAGCCAACCAATGTTCCGGTCCAGGATTAGATTGATATTGACTCACCATACCAGCAGCATAACAAATGTCAGGTCTAGTGCACATCATAGCATACATGAGACTACCAACTGCCGATGCATAAAGTATCCAACTCACGCGCTCCATCTCTTCAGGAGTCTTAGAGGACTGATCCATGAAGAGTTGGATTCCATGTTTGAAGGAAGATTACCCTTCTTGGAATCTTGCATAGCAATTTGACAAGTATTTTGTCAATATATGAAGCTTGAGATAAAGTTATCCAGGGGCGGAGCCCAGTATAGTCCAGTGTGGGCACAGGGCCACACTGAACTTCTAGGCTCGATTTTTTTTAGTTATACCAGGCCCAGCCCAATAAAAAAAAAACAATTTTCCTCATTCCCACCCATGACCCAGCCTAGCGAACTGTTCCATTTTATTTCACTCCCTAGCCCCAAATCGACAAATCCCACCCTGACCTTGTCTTCTCCATTTGTGCAGCCGCAGCCTCCAAGAGAAAATCGAGACTTTGTAGTTTGTACCTCTCGTCGAACGCCGATACGTGCACGGTGACGGATTGATGGTGCATTCCAGTGGACCAGTTGAAGGTTTTTGTAAGAGTTTTCTCCTTTCTTTCATTTTGATGTCTTTGTATATGTGTGTTAAGTTTTGTGATATCATCTTACAATCTAAGTTTATGTAGTTTTTTCTATCCAGACTCCAGTAGTGGGCCAAAAGGTTTGTATTGAAACGAATTTCACCTCAAACTTGAAGGTACATTTTAGCTTTAATTTTTCATTTCTTTTTCTCGAGTCCCTTTATCGTTGTTTCTGTAGTGTTCCATTCGCTGCCAAAGGATTTGTGTTGAAATTTGAAACGAATCAGACCTCTAACTCTCTAAAATATGTTTTAATTGAAACATCACTAGTACCCCTGTTGAAAATTGAAATTTGAGTTGATTGGTTTTGTTGAATCATTTGCCGATTGCTTCTATTTTGTGTTTCACATCCTTACAGAGGTAAAAATTGATTTCACCCCTCACTCCTGAATGGTTGGCCGCTGAATTAGAACACGGTACACCTTCAACCTTCACTGCTTAGTATGTTACTCTGTTATAAATTGAAATTTGGGTATTGTTGAGTAGAAGTTGATGAAGTTTGCGTATTAATGGATTGAAATTGTTGAATTTGGGAATTGTTGGATTGAAATTGAAATTGTTGAAATTTGGGAATGGTTGAAAACTGAAATCTTATGAAGAGATTCTTTCAAAGAAAAACTGACTTGGACAACGTAACTAACTTGAAAAACTGAATAATGTAGAATTTGATGTCATTAAACTCCCAACTGATCCTGGTCCAAGGATACCCATTTTGGATTACAATTCTAACATCCGAGATCAAGTTCGAAGAGCATATATGTTAAAGGGTCATTATCAACCACATGATCACGACTTTCCAAAACAACAATCTGGAGTAAAAGCTAGGCGATTCAATCCTTCTTAGTTTAAAGAATTTGGTTCTTGGTTGGAGTATAGTGTAGAAAAAGATGCTGCTTATAGTTTGTATTGTTATCTTTTCAAATCAAGTTTTGTAAAGCAAGGTGAAGGTGAGTGTTTTGTTGGTGAAGGTTTTACATATTGGAAAGAGAAGAAAAAGCTTCATATTTATGTTGGAGAACATAACAGTGCACATAATCAAGCTCGCATTAAGTGCGAAGCTTTGATGAATCAAGATCAATACATTCAATCAATTTTGCATAAGTAGTCAGAACAAGTACGCAGTGCGTATGTTACCCATCTTAATGCATCTATTGATTGTGTTCGAGTTCTATTGCGACAAGGACACTCATTTTGGGGAATGTTAAGTTTCCTAATTCTCTCAATCCAGGCAATTTCTTAGTTCAATTAGAATTTTGGCTGCTCATAATGAAGATGTTAAAGCTGTGACATTTGGAAATGCTCTTCAAAATTGCAAATTGACATCACCTGATGTTCAAAAGGATATAGTAAATGATTGTGACGTTGAGACAATCAATGTTATTATCAAAGATATTGGCGACTCATTATTTTCTATTCTAATTGATGAATCTCGTGATGTGTCAATGAAGGAGCAAATGTCAATTGTAATATGTTATTTAGATAAAAGTGGGCATGTGAAAGAACGCTTCATAGTGATTGAACATGTCACAAGTACCACGGCTCTATTATTGAAGGCTGCAATTGATAAGGTATTTTCTAGATATAACTTGAGTATGTCTAGTTATCAGCCCAAAAAAGATTCTTTAGACGCGACTCTTCATTCAGATCCATGCTGAAGTAAAACCCTAATAACCTTGCTTGCATGTTCGAAAAGTATGATTGTAGTGCAGCCACATCTCCTTCCCCAAGTTTTAATCGCCGCACTTGTTCAATGTAATTTCGATAATCTTTTTCAATACAAGTCATATTCTCATATCTCCTTTCCTCAACAACTACAGAGTTGAAACTTTTGTACAACGAAATTCTTGCCATATTGTTCACTTCAAGCCAACGTTTAACACATGTACTTAATTCTCTATTGCATCGATATAACCTGGACTTGGAGGGACTTGTCCTATGATTATGATCGAGGTGGACTGTGTTAATTATCCAAAAATCCGCAAGCATCTGAAGATGCAGTCACCCTAGCTTTACAACCTATCTGAATGGTTGGTTGCGACTTCAAAAAACCGCTTGTATTACCACATCTTCGACCCTCACGACTACATGTTAATGTCATGTTTCTCACAACTCCATCTCATCATTTCTGTAATTTCTTTTCCTAACTGAAAAACCTATGACGTAGGTATATCTTTTGTAAAATTCAAACATCTCTTTTTCATCCTTAAACTTTATACCAACATCGGGCACTATCACATTGTGTCTTCCTTATGTTTCATCCTCCAAAACAACCACATTCTCATTTTCAATATCTAAAATAATCAAGTCATTGCAATATTCCAAAAATCAATTTCATTCGAAAAAAATCAATTATAATACTCAAACCAATACACAAAACATTGTTCCAATTCATACAATATAATCATGCACCTTTACTCCAACCATTTCAAAATCAGCAGTGCCACATTACAATACAAAAATAAGTCTGCAAGGAGCTAACTTATGCCATCGTCACAGTCACATATACATCAACACATTGCAATTGTTACGTTATCATGGATTTTAGGATACAAATAGGATGGAAAATACCTTTCTCTGTCGTGCTTTTAGCCGAATGAAGATGGGCATATGTGTTATCTTCCACTGAATCATCCATCTGTCCGGTGGCAGTGTGAAGTCGAATAGAAACTTCAAGGTAGATTCAGTTACAGTGTGGCTTTTGGGAAATCGCATGGATGCAGATTTTGTTGTTAGAGAATGAAAATCGTTGGCAACGAACCTCGAATATGTCTTCCCAGCGGCTTGAAAAACTTCACATTTTGCTTACAAAAATCGCGTAGGTTCAAATTTCATAACTATTCTTCTACAATTTTGGGTTTGGGAATATTTCATCGGCAAATGATTGTTCAGTAGTGGCCCCGGCGGTGGATTCTGAGGAATTAATTAAATCACTTATCACAAACATTTAGCTTTTGTTACTACTTGCTCACTCAAAAATAAAATGTTACTACTGCTTACTCTCTTTTACAAAAAATTACTCATCTATCACCCGATTTTTTCCATCCGTCTATCTGGACAAAAAGTTACGTGTGGCGGATGAAAATCCTAGGTGTCAACAAACTCTGTTAATTATTGTCACCTGGACAAAAACAATTAATTTAACTTACATTTCTCCCTTCAAATATGCAAGAAACGTTCCTCTTTTCCCTTACCCAAATAAAATTCAATTTTCCCAATTCTTTACACTGAGCCCTAACTGTGAATCAATTTCTTCTCCCCTACAATCGATTTCCATCAAAATCAAGAAACAATCTCTCCTTTCACACCAATCTTCTCAAGAAAAAAGGAATCGAAATCACTCGAAATTGCCTTTAAATTGAAACTACTTTGCTTGGGTAGATTCATGTTTGAGGACTGTAATAAATGGCTTCATCCACATGTCAAATGTGTCAAATTCATTCTTTGGGAATAGGAACAGGAATGACCTACAAGACCACTAATGGCAAGCATTGAAAAAGCAAATCTGGAGACAATAGAAAGGGGACCACAATGAGGTAAATAATTTTAGATTTTTTTATGGAATGAAACTTTAAGTACTCACATCTTCTTTTTTTATATATGCGGTATATGAATTTGTAGACCACCTTGTTATTGGACCACATCCTTTCATGTGATTTAAAGTTTGAGCGGGATTGGATTGAGGGTTTCACGTGACTTTTTTTGCCTCATTTATATGATATTGGGTTTTCATAGCCTAAAAAATTCATATTACTCTATTGATGTTTATGAAACACACCAGTAGCATTATCAAATCTCAGCTCCCATACACTAATGACTTGTGTTTATCCTTAACACTTAACAAACTACACACTAGGCCAATCCGACTTATACATATTCATATTTATAGCAACCTACAGTTTCCTAAAATTTTATGTTACTTGAAGTTAACCCATATACTTTTTTCTATATTATAGCCATTGGATTTTGGGTTGTATATTCACAATGCTCTGATACTTAACTTTGCAGATAATACATTTGAAGATGACGCAATGGTACCCATTGAATGTCATTTGAATGGTTAAGATGATGATATCAATGATGATGGTGTTCACTTTGACAATAATGTAAGTGAACATATTTTGGTTGGATTGAATGTAGACCTCGTCTTCGAACTTCAGGCTATTAGGGAAGAAGAGGTGGGATCAGATGACAACTACTGTCCAAGTAAAGATGATTTGCACATTGATTATTCTTCAGAGGTTGGAAAACAGTTTAAAAATATAGAGGAGTTTAGGCAAGCAGTTAAGAATCACGAGGTAGCAACCAGGTGCAACTTTAAGTTCAGACCTAATGATGAGTTTAGAGCACATGCCATTTGAAAATTAGGTCGTACATGGATGATATGGGCATCATGGAATAAAAAATAGGTGCGTGCAGATAAAGTCTAAAAACTTGAAACATACATGCATGATGGATAGAACAAATAGGCATTGCACTGCTAAATACATAGCATAGAGGTATTTAGAAATTTTTAAAGTTGACCATGATTGGAAGTCTAAGCTAATTATGAAGGCTGTAAAGGACGATCTGAAGTTGACAATCAATAAAGTTACGGCTTGGATGAGTAGAAGATATGCTAGGGTAATGATACAGGGATCTCGTGAGCATCAGTTTGGGTTACTAAGGTCTTTTGCGGCTGAAATTTTGAGAACTAATCCGGGGTCCATATGCATTGTTGCCATGCATGCTTCAAATTTTCAAGGAATATATGTATATATATATATATACATATATATGTATATATATATACATATGTTTAGAAGCTTGCAAGACAGAGTTTTTGGCTGGTTGTAGGCAACTTTTAGGGTTGGATAGGTGTTTCTTGAAAGGGACATTGGGAGGGCAGATGCTTGTAGCAGTGGCATTAGACGCCAATGATTATATTTACCCAGTAGCATATGCTATAGTCGAGAAAGAGAATGCTACTACATGGAGGTGGTTTATACAACATTTTGGTGAAGATTTGAAAATTTTGAATACAAGGAATGGACTTTTATGACGGATAGGCAAAAGGGTTTTACAGAATGTGATAGAAGATTTGTATCCCGAAGCTCAACATCGATATTGTGTTAGACACATGTATACCAATTTCTTCAAACTGTGGAATCGAACTTGCTCTTGATGAGCGAGTTGCTTGCTAGAATGAATAGATGAATTATGGGAATACTCTTGTCTAATTCCCCCTGGAAATACGTACAAACAGTGGAATGTGAAAAAAAATGATTCAAGTCTTCGAGATCAAGCTTTTGCCAGAGGACCGGTATGTAAATGCGAAATTGTGCTTAGACAGAATGAATAGCGGAATAATACAACTTTAATCTTGATTTTGATGGAAATCGATTTGTAAGGAGAAGAAATCGATTCACAGTTAGGCTCATTGTAAAGAATTGGAAAAATTGAATTTGATTTGGGTAAGAGAAAAAAATAGTTTCTTGACACTGAGAATATCGGAAGGTTCGCAGCAGAAGGCCGGCTACAGTGAGGAAGATTCAAGAAAATGGGCTGGAGCTTAGTGTCAAGATTTGCATCAAGGAACAGTCGCCTGAAGACCTAAAGAACCGGGAAAATTGAATTTGATTTGGGTAAGGGAAAAAAAGGAACATTTCTTGCATATTTGAAGGGAAAAATGTAAGTTAAATTAATTGTTTTTGTCTAAGTGGCAATAATTAACGAAGTTTGTTGACACCTAGGATTTTCATCGGCCATACATAACTTTTTGTTCAAATAGATGGATGAAAAAAATCACGTGATGAATGGATAACTTTTTTGTAAAAGATAGTGAGCAGTCAGCAACCTTTTTGTTTTTGAGTGAGTAAGTAGTAATCAGAGTTAAATGTCAGTGAAGAGTGATTTAATTAACTCGGATGGTGAGTAGGGCGCTGTGGGGAAAGGGTTTTTCCAAAACTGAAGCTGAATTAGATAATAATGTGGGTGGGGCAACCCGGTAAATCGAAAACCATCTCATTCTTTTAAAAAAAAAAAAAGCTGCCACGTCATTCGGTGAACAGCTGCGTACACAGAGCACTACTGATTTTGATTCTCCAGAAATGATTTCACCTAAATTCGCTAGTGCGATTTTGCTAGATAACACTGTAGAAGAAATATTGGAGTAACTGTACTTTGTTTTTCTTGCCCTTTCTTTTCCGGGAATCTCTGCTAGAAAAGTTTCCAATTCTGAGATTTTCCTCAAAAATTCCCAATTTTGTTTAATGCAATCTTAATTTTGAAATTTCTGAAGAATTTCAGAATAATGGATCAAAATCAATTCGCGAACGAGCTCATAAGTTCTTACTTCCTTCAGCAATGGCGCCATAATTCCCAAACCCTAACCTTAAACCCAACCCCCTCCAATTCCGGAACTGAATCGGATTCCGCGCGATCCGATTTGGAATATGAAGATGAGGGAGAAGAGTTTCCGACGGAGCTCGACACGGTGAACAGTTCGGGAGGGTTTTCGGTGGTGGGCCCTGGTAAATTGTCTGTGTTATACCCGAATGTGAATTTGCACGGTCATGATGTTGGAGTGGTTCATGCTAACTGTGCCGCCCCGTCAAAGCGGCTGCTTTACTACTTCGAAATGTACGTGAAGAACGCTGGTGCTAAGGGCCAAATTGCCATTGGATTCATAACTTCTGCCTTCAAAGTTCGACGCCATCCTGGGTATGTATCTACCTCGCATTGAATTTAATTAGTGGTGTTTTTGTTTTTATTTTGGCATTTTATGTATATAGGTAAACGCATTAATTAGATTGAAATTACTTGGTTATGGAGAATTTGGTTTGAGAGTGGTATATAAGGGGCCAAAAAAATGTTAGTTCTCTGTACTTGAAAAGAGTGTACCTTGCTATTTGGAGGAATTGTTTATGAATATTGTTTAGGTTTTTTTATCATTACATTGTATTTTGCATGTGTTAGCATATTTTTTTTTTTTTTTTTTTTGAGTATATAGCTATAAGTATTGAATTTTTTCGGTTGTCTTCCGGCTTCTACAGTTATACATTACTTTGGAAGGGTTCCTATTATCTTAGCGTTTCTAATTTCAATATTGGCAGCCAAGTATATTGCGTTTGGGAGTTTTTTTGTGTTGTTTTCTATGCCATGCAATTCTTTTAGTTGATGATTTGTCCTCATTGAAGTCATCATCTGTAACCAAATGCTAAATTGTGCTCCCTGCCTTGAACATTATTCAGAAACAATACTAGCCTTCACATTTAAATTTGAAACGCGCGCGCATGAGCACGTGGAGAGAGGTGGAGATAGAGAGAAATGAAATATCTTCCTTCTGCAAATGCCGCCCATCACACCTGACTCTTCATTCCCAGACTTCTTTGCAGTATGGTAGCCATTTCCCACAAAAATACCTAGCCTGCCTTTGGGGCAATATTTCTGACATCTTGTAGGAACCAATTCCTTTTTCTATTTTCTTTATTTGAAGTATCCAATAGTTTCCACTTTCTGTTGCTTAGCCATTAAAATTGTTGCGACTCTTTTTCTTCGCGTTTTGTTTGATTATGCTTAGCAAACAGAAATTTAAAGAGCCTTGAAATTAGGATATAAATTTCCATTTTTCTGGTTTCGAGGAATTTGAAGAAGAATGTGGCATCATCTTTTAACTTCACCATCAAAGAAATCAGGCATTAAGATCTGTTCACTGCTCTGACAAATTAAAACCTACATGGTGATTTTGATAAATACATTTACATACATGATGTGCCTCATTTTTGTCGTCCAATCTCAGTTTTACTTTTGTATTTAATCTTGCTTGTTAATTTATATTCTACACTGAGAATTGCTCTTTAGGGATGGAAAAGTTGTCATTTTGAACTGTTGAGGGAATTTTTTGGGCTATCTATGGGTGTGCTTCACTCTTTTGTTTGTAGGGTTACTTGGTGCAAGTTAAAATTGGAACATGAAATTAAGAAACATAGCTTTGGATATGTAGCATTCTTTAGGGCGTGATTGGGAGGGTTTTTTCACAGGCTTTACCTTTTAGGTGGTACCATTTATGAGAAGATAGGAAAATCGATACTTGTTAGTTTTTCTGAGAACTTGTTTTAGGTGGTTTAAAAACTACTCAAAATCGGTGTAATGTACTTTTAGCCACATTTCTCATTTCCCAAATAGGTGAATTTTGGTCATTTCTCAAATTCTCTAGCAATTTTATCCTACATAAAATAATTATTTTCAACTCATATATTTTGTTCAAACCTAACTTAGAAATAAAGATGCATGAACTCAAAAAAAATTATGAGCAAAAAAAATACGTTATAACTAGATAATTACTTATAAGATTATTTATAAGATAAAAATTCATATTTGTGTAAAAAGTTGATTATAAAGTAAAAACACTACCAACAAGACTAAAAGACACTTAGAAAAAAAAATAAAAAGTTACTATAAGTAAAAAATGAACTTAATGTTTAAAACATTATTTATAATTTACTTATAAGTAAAAATTACTTATAACTTTAATTATATGTAAATATTTCACTTTTAAGTGAAAAAATTACTTACATTTATAAAATTACCTATAAGTAAAACGTCACTTATGAGTAAAAGAATTTCATACAAGAAATTATAGATTAAAAATTTCACAAAGGGACATGTATGTAATTTATTTTTGGGAAAATTGCAGCCACGGTACCAAACCTTTCAACTTTTTGCAGACTAAAGACCTTTGATTTGTGCCACCCATGGTACCAAACCCTCAAAAAATTCGCAGTTCAAGTCCGAATGGATGGAAACCGTTAGTTTCACTATTAATTGACTTCAAAAAATTATTTTGACCAAATCAACAAAAGGCAAAATGGTAACTTTATAATTTGAACATAAAAAAAGGAAAATTAAAGAATTAAATTAAAAAAAACCCCTATTCATCTTCTTCCCCCAACCCCAACCCCACCCTCACCCTCACCCTCACCCTCACCCTCAAACGCCAATGGCCGCCACTGCCGCCACCACTTTCCACTACCAACGGTGAAACCACGGCAAACACACAACCAGAAGATTAACACAATTAATTGTAAAATCCCCAAACAATCTATGGTTGTGGTATCCAATCAATTCACCGGAGTACATTAAATTAAAAAAAAAAAAAAAGAAAGCTGTAGGGTGAGATTAACCGTGTGGAGATCATACTCGAGACCTACAGTTTTGAAAATGTTCGGGAGGCGATTAACATCAGGGAGAGAGAGGACTCGTAGGGTGAGATTAACCATGTGGAGATCCTTTGTGCCGGAAAAAGAGAAGTGGTACGGGCAAGTACAAATATCGAAGATGAACAATTTCTGGAGCCATGGAATCAGGAAATGAGTACCTTCGCCGACAGTGTCATCGATCACACTCTGAAATCGATTGAACAGGACGGCTTGTTGGCCGCAATCGACGGTGTAGAGTGATGAATTGAGGATGGTGGCGCTGACACCAAGGCTGAAGGCTGCCCATGCTATGTTGGTAAGGAATGAAACCGCCACTTGACTGCTGCCCATTATTTCACCGTATCGATTGAAGAAAAAATGGGTTCTGATTGGGTGTGTGTGGGGTGGGTATAGAAGGAGATGGTGGGGGTGGGGAAGAAGATGAACAGTAGTTAAGGTTTTTCTTTTTTAAATTTAATTCTTTAATTTTAATTTTTTAAATATGAAAAATGTAAAATTACATATTTACACTTTAACAATTAGTCAAACATTTAATTATTGGTCAACTAACGGTTTCCATCCATTCGGACTTAAGCTGCGAATTTTTTGAAGGTTTGGTATCGTGGGTGGCACAAATCAAAGGTTTGGACAAAGTCTGCAAAAAGTTGAAAGGTTTGGTACCGTGGCTGCAATTTTCCCTTTATTTTTTTAAAAACTTTCAAAACCATTAAATAAACTCCTAAGTTGGATTAGACCGTTTTAGAAGCCACTTCTAAAAACCACTCAAAATCGGTACTCTGAAAAACCCCATAACCGGTACCCCAAAACTCCTAAACAAGCGCTCAAAGTTTAGTGAAACAACTCAAATTAGATTGAGTTAGAGGGGCTAAAGATAATCTTCTTTTGAGGGCTCTTCATTTAATTTTTCTTTGTTTCTTCATTTGTGTAAAATGAAGATGTTTGTAATAGATGAAATTTGGATCTGGCCCACTAATCTGATGCATGAGCGCAATGATTTATCCATTGATTATCACAGTGTTGCTCTGGTCATTGCTTTTTTTTTTTGTTGGGGGGTGGGGTAGGGTGGGGGTGTTTAGAGACTAGTTAAGACTTTTAATGGCTCCTTGATCTGCAAAAATAAGATGCAGAAATCTGGTTATGCATTTTAATTTTATTTTTTTACTTCCATTTTTAAGAAGATCTTTATCAACTATGGATAATGGAGATGATACATTACGCGCATGACATCCTATAATTGCAAAAGAATTGTGGAGATAAGAGGGGTAGGAGGAAGATGGGGAGAAAGTGGAAAAAAGAGAGAATAAGGGATGGGAAGAAGAATAATGAGAAGAGAGGGAGGAGAAATAGAAATGGAAGAGAGAGAGGTAGAGGTAGAGGTAGATGTAGGGAGGAAATTAGAGAGAATTTGTTTATTTATTAAATAATCAAGATTACTTTCCAATGGAAAATATACTTTTTCTCTCATGGTTGAAATTCTAGTAACTAACGAACTAACAAAAGGAAATAAAATCAAATATTAGAAAATCTCTCAAAATAAATTGTAAATTGTCTTCCTAAAAAAGCATTCAATCTTGGTAAATCTTCAAGAGAGTACTATAATGATCTCCATTGGAAGATCTTGCATCTCTCTCTCTATGTTATCTTGTGCAGTTTGATTCTTAAGGTAAGTAATTGAAAGTGAGGGCATGAAAGGACTGTTTATGGCCTTTTTGGAGGCTAAAGAGAATTAATACCAGGATTGTCAAGTCTTGTCTAGCCTCGCCTTAAGTGACCTCTTCACTAAAAGTTATAATGTACCGACACGGACACGTATGTCCTACACAACATGGCACTAGTCGGACACGCTGATACATGATTTTTTTAAAAAAAATAATAATAATAGGACACGCAGTCAACACATTGATTTGAATTATTTAAATTCTTCATTTATATAGTATAAATTTAATTTATACTAGTTATTAATTTTTCTTATTGAAATCTTTTAAATATAAGTACTTATTTATTATTTAATATAATTTTGAATTAAAAATATATAATATTTCTAATAAAGAAAGAAAATAACTATGATCGAGTGTCCGTTGAGTGTCAATATCCGACGCAAGTCCAACACGTGTCGGACACATACACATCACCTTAGTTGAAGTGTCCGTGTTATAGAGCTAAAAAGCACGTTGAAGATGGGAAGCACAATATGGATCTTGTGGCTGTGGGAATAGTGATTGATGTTGTGTTCAAAACCTAGAATGTGTTGTGTGGCTTAGTATTTATTTTTGTTACTGCAGGTAATCCTAATAAGCAACTTTTCTTGCCTGCAGTGCATTGAGCACTGGATAGAAATTCTTTCAAACTTGTATGTTCTTCTAGAAAATTGATGAAATGTAAAAAATATAAGTGTTGAACTGGGAGATTCCTATACAGGTAAGAATGAAATAGATGAATTATCTTACAAAAATGGATCCCACAATTGAGGATTCAATATCAAAAAGTGGCTCAACAGTCAGCAGCCTACATTCTTTGGTAGTTGTTATTGTATTTTGAAGTCCTTGTTGATCCTTCTCTGTCCAACAGTTGGGAAGCAAACACTTATGGATATCATGGTGATGATGGGCTGCTTTATCGTGGACGTGGAAAGGGAGAGTCGTTTGGTCCAATGTACACAACTGATGATACAAAGTATACAACTGGTGACACAGTTGGCGGTGGTATCAACTACGCTACACAAGAATTCTTTTTCACGTAAGATAGTCATTCTCTTTAGGCTCACCTTTAGAGTGGAAATTTTGTTATATATATTTTTGACTGTGGGCCTTGAGGATTCAGATAAAGGTTAATTTCTGCATATCTGTTTAATCCAGTTATTTTACTTCTGTAAATTCTCATGATTTCCCCCTTGTTAATACCAGGAAAAATGGGGTTGTAGTGGGAACAGTTTCCAAGGATGTCAAAAGTCCTGTATTTCCTACCGTCGCTGTTCATAGCCAAGGCGAGGAGTATGTATCATTTCAAATTTTCTGTTTTGCACCTCTCTTTGTGATATTTTTTCTTCTACCTCTACCTTTTTCTTAAAGCAATGGTTGGACTGTTAATTCTGTGTTTTCCTTAAATATTGATGATATTGTGATATTGTTGTTTCATATTTATTATGCCCTTATTTGACCTCCATTTTATCAAACTCATTTTTAACCACACATTTCATGGAGCCACAACTTTTACTAAATTTTTAACTACATATGTCATCAACTTTTATCAAAATCTACTAAAAAAACTAATTTTTATCTAAACCAAACAGGAGCTATCTATATTCTGGATAATTAGCCACATGAATTCAAAGAATCGTGTAATACATCAAAATTTAGGGTAATGCTTTCACTTAAAATAAGCCATGAGAGCATTTACTCAGCATCTCACTGTACTCGAAAGCAAGCAGCAGGATCTGCTATTAGAATCATCATCTGCACCAGAAATGAGCTTTGAAGATTGAAAGTTGAATAGAAGATTTACCCTCATTTACAAATTTGTGCAAGAGGATTTCCCCATGAACCTATGGTATACTGGAGAGCAAACAGCTATAGCTACTAAAGCAATCATCATTACACCGCATAATATTCTGAAACAGATTATAATGAGTTACAATTTTTGTACTGATATGATAAACAAGTAACACTAAGCATTACTCCAGATAAATTTGGGGTTGCATCTCTGCTTGGGTCTGTTGCAACATGCAATGGACTATCTAATGCGATCTGATCCATCCTAACCACTTGTCAAGTTAATTTTTGTCTACTTCTCCTTGTGACATATTCTATTAGGATCCCATCACTCTTGTGAACGAGAGCTTGTTTAAGTACACCACCAACTCCTAAATCGTCTTCTGCTACTTTATCCTCATTGTTGCAACCTCTAGTTATTGGTGTATATCTCATTTTTTTATCTTTTGTATTCTAGTATAATCATACATTCAACTTAACTTTCTTGTTTTGACAATGCTCATCTTATTGACATTTTATCCTTTTGAGAACCAAACCTTCTGACACAGCTGGTCTGTAGAACTAGCATTTAACCTTATTGAGATGTCATATTCCTGTAACACTGCTCGTTACGAACCTGCATTTTACCTTAGAGATTTCCTATTCCTGTGCCACTGCTCCATTTTATTCAAGCTTTCAGTTAGCCTGCTCTAATGTATGCATTTCATCCTCTTCAAGTCTTTCTCACTTGTCAGTAGTTGAACTCAAATATCTAAATAAATTATTTTTCAATATGATCGTTTGTAAATTGTGGTGACTCCACCATTTTCCATATTCCTACTATTACCCAAATGACATTCTTGCACTCCAATTTAGTTCTATTTAATCTAAAACCGTTAGGTTTCAAAGATACTCTTCCAAAGTTCTAACTTATGTTTTAACACCCCTAGTCCATCTACTGAAAAGAATCTCATCTTGGATATGTCTTCGCAGTCCATAATGACTAGAGTGAAAAGATTATGACTTAAAACGAACGTTTCTCCACTATTATCGCCACATCTCGCAGTTGTAATTATTCCATCATACATATCTTTTAAAAATGAGGCAATCTTGGTTTCTAGCCAAAATTGGGTGGTGGACTTGGCATATGGCCAAATTTGGGAGACTTTGGCAAAAGTAGCTATTTTTGTGTTAAAATGTGAAACTTTTTATGTCAAAATTGTCAAATTCTTTGTATGGCAAAGATTATATAGTACAAATGTTGGTGCACAAATCTCGAGGCCAAGCTACTAGCTTCCAAGAGAAGCTTTGTAAATGATACATCCTAATGACCAATGGTTAAACCTGCAGAATAAAAAACTAGATCTAATCTGTTAACTTTAATTAATGAAATTGATATCTCGAAATTGTATTGTAGAAAATCAAACATAGGATTATTCTCAAGGGAACTCGAACATATAATTTAGTGTAAATGTAGAATTGTAGTCTAAATGTCGAATTTAGTTGAAAATTTTGAATTGGTGACAAAATTTCGAATATTTCAGAAACCTCAAGTTGTAGGGATATTTGAACTCGGAACTATGTTTTTTGGAAGACATTTAAAATTCGAAATTTTGAGAATCTCAAATTGTTTTGAAATCTCGAATTTCCAACTTTAAACTGAAAATTTCAAAATTTGAAGTTGATTGAGCAATTTCTACTTGATATCCTGAATTTGAAAATGACTGAAGCAAAAAGAAGGAATTTTGGGCATAAAAAGACAAATTAAGAACCTGCGTACTCAGCATGTGAGAAAATTAGTGTACAACTTTTGTTACACATCTTCATCGAGTAAATAGTATACCATTGGAATAATTGAATTTAAAGTTCAACGCAAAACGAAGTGCAATTCAGAGTTGTATGCGCGTTTGAAGTTAAGCTAACAAGCAAATTCGAGATTTGCAAGGCTAACTCTATATTTTCCAAAATATTGGAGATTTGCACACCAAACTCGATATCCCAGCATACTCGAGATTTTCATAGGAAAATATCGAGAATATCTCCATAACTCGATATTTGATCAGCGAAAATTCTCCATTTCAATCATAAATAGAGAAGAGAATTTGTACAACACCTCGTTCTAAATTCCCTTAACCCTTTCAAAACTTCTATGTTTCGGACAATATCAAGCAACCAATTTTAATTGAGTCATGTTAACGTCGTGTACTTTTTTTAACAGTTGCTATCCTAAAAATTCGAAAATGCATGAAATCATAGACATTCAAAATCACTAAAAAAAAGTCAGAAAATGAAAAAACATAATGAAAAATCGACATCTATTCCTCCATGTTTATGTATTAAATAGTATCCAACTATTGATTAACAAATCGTTTACAAAAAATTTACCTATTTTTTTAATATTTATAACATGCAAAAATATTGGACGGATGTGAACAAAAATTAAAAGAAATCCATGTAATAAATGAAAAAATAAAAAGAAATCTAGTACAAGTTTTCTACATTTTTTCATGTTATTCAACAAACAATATTTGTCATATTCTTCCTATTCTTCTTTTTTGTAAATTTCTTATTCTCTTAAGAACTTCTCCACCTATAAGAAGACACCCCTTCGTTGCCTCTAAAACTAGAGACTCGTTTTGAGGGTTGAATTGATAATTCGGAAGAAGAAAAGGAAATAGAAAATGAAAATGGTCGTTAGTTTGAGGTTGATTTAGATCTTTTCTCATGGAAAACGAGGCGGCAGAGGTGGCATAGTGATAATCTTCTAAGGTGAGATGTTGGCGAATGAATAGTCGGTTTGGGGTTGAGTTGAGTGAGTAAAACAAATGGATTTAAGAATTGTGGGAAAGAAGAAATGATTTTGGGCTCCAGCTAGAAATTGGGAAATTTTTAAAGGTATTTTCTATGATGAATCAACGCGGATATGTGTTTTCGACACAATACGTCAGATATGTTGACACGCGATTTTTAAAAAAAGCACTCACTCGACACGATTAAATTCTTTAAAATTCTTCATTTATATAGTATAAATTAAATTTTATACTTGTTATTAATTTCTTGTTGAAAATTTTAAAATATGAGTATCTATTTGTTATTCAATAATAACTTTGAGCCCATGTTTGGTACACATTTTGGGGCCAAGAATGTATTTTTTTGTTGATATGATGGAAAATTTTATTTTATTGAAAAATGTGTGGTGAAAATGAGTAGAAGAATGAGAATGAAAAAAATAATGTGGCTCAAACAGGGGCTAAGTTATAAATATATAATATTTCTTATAAAGAAAGGAAAATGATCTAGAGTATACGAGGAGTGTCGGTATCCGACACGTGGCGGATATGGTTAGGCCATCGTAGTTGAAGTGTCCTTGCAACAGAGGGTATTTTCATCCTTTTTTTAAAAATGCCATGGATGCGAACCTTTCAATTTTCGGCCATTGTTCAAAATGGGGTGTTAAATTTGGTTGGTTCCAACAATTTCTTCTTAACAATATTCATATATCTAATAAAAATTCCTTTTATACCTAACAGGCTAGCACGCAGCATAGCACTTTAATGGGTACCCTCTAGGCTTTTTCTAAATAATTATAAATCTCATGCAAATCTTGTTTCTTTTTTCTAATTTTTCTATCATTCTCCTAAGCATGTAAATGACTTCAATAGCAGATGTCCATAGCATAAAGCTGAAAAAATTATTGTCGAAGCCTTCCTGCATCCCAGTTTGTGAGATCTTTCTGTAAACATTGTTGATTTTTTCCTTAATCCGCAACAAATAGAAAAAATAGTTCTGGGCTATTTTTTTACTAACGACTTTGAGTCTCTTCTTTGTGGTTTCCATATGCTACGGTTAATGCACTAAGAAGTGTATACTGCATGAACATGCTACTTCTCCATTCCCTTTGCTGTGCGAATACTTTCTCAAGATTTGAAATATTTAGATGTATCTAACTTCTTGAGATTGTGCTTTGATGTGTGTTGCAGGGTGACTGTCAATTTTGGAAAGGATCCATTTGTTTTTGATATTAAAGTAAGATTTGCCTTCTCCTTCTCCAATTCCTTTCTCCATTGAACAACAAGTTTGTTGCAACCTTTTGTTAATTCCTGCCTTAATTACGTTCATATGCTAGACATGCTTATTTTGAACAACCAGTTCCTTGGAATTGGGAATATTGAGCAAATAATTAGTGAAGATTAGCATAATTTAAAAAAAAAAAATGGTTTAAGATCTTCACTTAATGTGGCATTGGGTCCAATTTTTTCAAATCTTTTCTTAATTTGGTTTGTAAATGTGGGTTGTATATTGTTTAAAATGCACCTTCATATTTTTCACTTCCTTTTACTTAATATGACTGGTAGATACCAACCGAAGTGCACACTTAGATTTGATGTGAATATTTTATCATATGAACTGAATACACCAAAATAACTTACAACATATTCATTATTTCTGTTTTAGGAATTTTGGTTTGTAAATCTAATTTTGTTGCTCTTTTGCATGCATCAACTTGCTTTTCAGTATTTTCCGTTAAACAAAATTGGAATGTTAATGAACTTGAGAACAAACTGATAAAATTACGATGCTCAAACTATTATGCCCCTGTTTGAGCCACCTTTTTTAAAAATGAGAATGAAAAATATAGCCGTTATTGGGGCCCACACAAGAGATAGAGAATTTGAATTTAAATGTTGATGTGATGGATAACGGTCATATTTTTCATTTTAGTGAAGAAAAAATATGGCTCAAACAGGGCCTATATCTCATTCAATATCATATCTATCAATCAGGCATATGAGGCAGAGCAAAGAGCAATTCAACAAGAGAAAATTGACTGTATTTCAATACCACTGGATGCTGGTCATGGGTAAGTTCATGTTGCTATTTTCAAGCTTCACAACAAGAATGTTATGATATTTGGGGGGGTTTAAGGTGCCCGAAATACTATAAGTCGAGGATTCCATTTTATGTACAAGTACTTGACTTCAATATAATGTCCACCACTGTGATTCCTCTTATTAGTAAAATTCTTCACTTGTCAAAACAGCAGCCTCTGTGCTAATGGCATTCCCCATTCTAATTTCGTTGTTAAAATTTGCTTATTTTCATATCTTCCTATTATTTCTTTGGCAATGAGGCAACTGGAAAAATAGTTTAGATGATACTGATTTTTTATTGCTGTAGATAATGTATTTCTGAACATCACAATTTAATTGTTTAGTACTTCCTTTTTTCTCTTGTATTTAATTCTTCTTTGATTGTTTCCAGTATCTCAATAATTCGTGAATTCCTGATTCAAATGCTATCATGTTGTAAGAAAGGGGTTCATCATTTTGAACTATCCTTTCCTTGGACTTCAGAACAATAAAATAAATGGGCTTTATATTATAAAAAAAAAGTAATTGCTTCTTAAAAATATTATGACATTTTTGATGGATCTAATCATAATGTGAATCCATGATTTATTTTTAATTAGAAATGAACATTGTTGCTTTTTGCTCAAATTGTGTCATTGAGAGAAATGTTCAAAACCCACAATTAATATGCTAGTCCATAATATTTGTTCAAGGTTTTATTTTTATTTTTTTCTGATCTTCAAGGAAAATTGTGGCTGAGTTGATTTTTGTAAAAAATAAGCCACTGAATTTTTCTCTATTGGAAACATGCAGATAACAGCCTTTCTTGGCTGATGCAGAATAAATAATTCACTCAAGAATTGAGTTTCTAAATTTATGAGTCTTTCATCATACATGCACTTCAGTTTTGATGATCATTGTTGTGTTCTTTTTTAAAAATGTGCTCAAACATCTTATAATGAGAATTTCAGATTTATAACTGGAGTAATTAGACATTTATTGGACTACCGAAATATAGAACTACAACTGATGTTTTCTTTGATAATCTCCATTGGTTTTTTCTCTTCCCAGATTAGTTCGTTCTTATTTACAGCACTATGGGTATGAAGGAACACTTGAATTTTTTGATATGGCTAGTAAAAGTACCGCTCCTCCAATTTCGTTGGTTCCAGAAAATGGGTTCAATGAGGAAGACAACGTGTATGCAATGAATAGAAGGACTCTTCGTGAGGTATGAATTGAAGCATATTATTTTTCTTCATAATTACCAACGGGTTTTTTTGGAGTTATTAGTTTCTGGGTTTTCAAACCCTGCCAGCAGGGACAACCTATTTCGATTAAATTTGAAATTTCTGACCATTCATTCCTTTTTTTTCCTCTCCCCCTTTTACCCACATCTATGAGTTCCATGATCATGATGGCGGTACTTCTCGGAGTGCCATGATCATGATGGCAATAGTTGAACTGTGTTATAAAATATATTCACTAAGAGAGTGATGATTAGGTTACCAATTTCTCGCTTTCATAGGTTGCCGAGCTGAAAATGACAGACAAAACTGGATAGGTGTAGGGAAGTACTCTTACATGATTAGGAAACATCACTTTATGATGGGACATCAATTGTAACATCATCTCTTCCCTTTCACCTAGGCATGATCATTTAGAAACTTAGGCTCCATTTGATAGCACCAACTTTTGTAGTGTTTGATTGGCAAAATTTTCCCTGAAAAATATTTCCCAACTTTTCAAATTTCTGACATTTTTGAGGAAAATAAATTCTTGACGTTTTGGTGGGAAAATATTTTCCAATTTTTTTTGGCAATTGGAAAATATTCTAGACACGATGGTAAAAAAAAATTCTTTTATTGACAATTTCCAAAACAAAGCCAAACGAATGGTATTTGGTATTGTTATTTTTTTTTCAATTTTTATTTTTTATTTATTATTTTTTTGGCAATTAGAACAAATTCTAGACCAAATTGTAGAAAATATTATCACTTTAATGGACAATTTCCATAAAAACGAAGCTAAATGGACTCCAACTTTCAACATTTTCCATGGAAAATTATATCAATCAAACACAATTAATTACAATTTTAAGTAAAACAATTTCTAGGCAAATCAATTCCCTATAAAATATTTTCTTTCCACCAATTTTCCACATTTGCAATCAAACGTACTCTTAGGGTGTAAACTGTCACAGACTTCCTAGGATTCTTCCATGAAGTCAAAGAATGATTTGTCCTTTTTCATCAGAAGTTTTGAAGGTTAATGTTAACCTCTTCAGGCAAAGGCTTTCTCATGTTTAGCCTGTGGAGAAAATGTACCAAATTATGTTCTAGGTTTTGGATATGTCCTGCAACAGCAAGATTTTGTAGCCATCAGCAAGCACATACATTTTTGGGATTGCACGCATTATTTGTTGCAGCAAACTCGCCCAACATAAATATGTTGACCTTCAATTTATCAATACAAATACATGACGCATGAGCAGATTGGATTTTAGTTCTCTTAATCTTTTACTCGTGAAAATTTTCAGTTTCCATATTTACTCACTGACACATTAGGGCTCCTGATGCAACATAATCTGCTATATCTACTGCACATGATAAGGAACTTTTAATAACTAATAATATTACAGAAAATATTAAATAACTATTTTCTTTTCTTTGGTCGTGCAGCTAATAAGGCATGGCGAAATCGATGAAACATTTGCTAAACTCCGTGAATTGTATCCTCAAATTGTTCAGGTAGATGACATCAAGGGTTTTTTTTTTTTTTTTGCTTGACCTGTTAATTTAGAATCGCCTTGACTGTTTTCATGTAGTCCAGCTCTTAATGTACATTTCATAGAAAGCACTCTGAAATGACCTGTATTCTTTAGGAACTGAAGTGTCTAAGGTTGATATACCGGTGTTGAAGCATTATGAAATTCTTGTGATAAGAATTATGTAAGAAATGAGAACGATATTTGAACAATCATGTTTTGTATATCGAATAATAATTTATTGTTATCAAAAAGTGTTCAGTGTCTCTTTGTATTTATGGGCAAGATTATTCCATAATCCTACTAATATAAGGAAACAAAAATTGGAAAACTAATATAAAATCCGAAATTAGAAATCATATTCTAATCAATAAAGAAAAGAAATCATATTCTAAACAAAATATTAGAATAAAAAGATAAAACTTATTATAAATATATAATCATAATTCTATTTACTAGAGGATTGTCCTACATCAATCTTTCCTATTTGAGAAAAACACAACCTCGAGTTTTGTCGAAGAAAATAATCATTGATAACTTGTGTGTTTTCAAACTTGAATAGGAATTGAGGAAATTCTCTAACCACATGTTGTCGTGTTCTATGCTTGTTAAAGCAACCAACGTTCATAGCAGTTAAAGTCTGCAAATTCGTGTCAGCTTGCTTCTTCATAGGCTCTCGATTCCTTTCAATACTCAACGTAGTTAGCATATGCGTGATATTGTGAAGGGTTTCATCGATCCTGTTGATTTGTTGTTCAACTTTGTTGAGCTTGCATTCGTCATTGGCAATTCGATTACCACCATATCATCGTCTCTTTTGTTTATTCTTTTATCAACAAAAAAAAAAAAGTATTTTTTCCTTGCTCTGATACCAATTTTGTGCGGAAGCGTTGTGAAATTCTTGTAATAAGAATTATGTAATAAATGAGATCGATATTTGAACAATCATGTCTTGTATGTATTGAATAATAATTGATTGTTGTCAAAAAGTGTACAATGTCTTTGTATTTATAGGTAAGATTATTCCATAATTCTATTAATATAAGGAAGCAAAAATAAGAAAACTAATATAAAAGAAATTAGAAATCATATTCTAATCAATAAAGAAAAGAAATTATATTCTAAACAAAATATTAGACTAAAAAGATAAACTTATTACAACTAAACATTTTATTTTAAATATCTAATCCTAATCATATGTCCTACATCATATACTCATCAAAATATGTATTGCCAACCATTATTTATGCGCGCCATGTGACATCTCAAAGATTCTGATGGATGCATCCATCAGCTTTTAATGGTGACAAATATATAAATGGATTTACCCATAAAGATGACATTTTTCTACACTTGACTGATATTCATGACGGTGGCTATGGATGAACTCCATGCCTTTTCACATCTTGAATTTTTTTAAATAGATCCATGCTGATATTGTTATCATTGACGTGATAATTTGTTTGCTATATGCAGGATGATAGGTCTTCTATTTGCTTTTTGCTACATACTCAAAAATTTATTGAGCTTGTTCGGGTAAATGTCTTTTTCCTTCTGTAGGTTATTGAATCATGAATATACTGTTAGTGTCTATTCTCTATTTCTTGTGTTAGAAATTATAAATATGAACAAATTTGGGGAATGTTGCCGTAGGGTTGGAAGGGGGCAAGAATCCCCCCATCGAAAAGATGACCCGCCTTCAGACCAAGATTTTACTAAGGATAGTTTAAAAATTTGTGTCCTTATAAATTTTGTTTTAAAAATTCATATCCTTGTAAATTTCGATTTTGTCTTAATTTATCTTATAAATAGAGAGTCATCGTTAAGATCTCGTATTACCATCATAAAAAAAAGAGAGAGGTTAGAGAAGACGTGTACAATTTTTTCTTATAAATTTGTTTTCATCATAGTGAATTACTTGTAAAAGACAATGAAACACAATTTCTGTGTAAATTAAATTATTCATTTCTGTATACATGAATTTATATACAACTAAGAGTTACAGTCTAAAAGGAAAATAATTCCCTAAGGAAACATAAAATATCCTACTTAAATATGGAAACAATTAAATATGGTACACAAATCATTCCAAAATCAATCCCAAATCAAATCCCTTCATTCGGGTTTCTACACTCCTCAAGCTGGATGGTAAATGTTGACCATATCCAACTTGTGAATGAAGTTATCAAAACTTTGTTGAGGTAGTCCTTTGGTGAAGACATCCGCTGTTTGTTCCTTTGCAAGGACATATGTCATACAAATCACTCATTTAACCTTTTTTTTTATAAAGTGTTTGTCCACTTCTACATGTTTAGTTCGATCATGCTGTACTGGATTCAAAAAGATGTTGATTGCTGCAATATAGTTTTATTGGGAGTTTTACGACGACTTGCAATTCTTCTAAAAGTTTCTTTAACCATATTCCTTCACAAATTCCTTGTGCTACTGCTCTAAACTCGACTTTTGCATTGCTTCTTGCTACTACATTTTGTTTCTTGCTTTTCCAAGTTACCAAGTTACCTCATACATAGGTACAGCTAGATAGTCGATCTCCTGTCTTCTGTAGAACCAGCCTAATCTGTATCTGTAAAAACTTCTACTTCCTTTCGGTTTTCTTGAAGAACAATTCCTTTCCTGAAGATCCTTTTAGATACCTGAGAATTTTATATATTGCTTCCAAATCAGTTTCCTTAGGTGCATGCATATGTTGACTTACCACACTTACTGCGAATGCAATATCTAGTCTTGTATGAGATAGATAGATCAGCCTTCCAACTAGTCGTTGATATCTGTCTTTCTCAACTGATTTCCCAAAATTTTCTTTTTTTCTTCGTGTCTCAATTGGTGTGTCACATGGTTTACATCCAAGCATGCCCGTTTCAAATAGGAGATCATGAATGTATTTTCGTTGTGAAACACTTATACCTTTCTTTGACCTTGCAACTTCCATTCCTAAGAAATATTTCATTTGTCCTAGGTCTTTTACCTCGAACTCAGTTGCCAGGTGTTTTTTCATCTCAAATGTGTTGTCCCCTATTAGGATTATATCATCAACGTATACAATTAAAATTATTTTTCTTCCACTCTTCGATTGTTGGAAGAACATAGTGTGATCTGACAGTTCTTGCTGATAACCCTGTTTTTTCAACACTTTGGCAAATCGATCAAACCATGCCCTTGGAGACTACTTCGGGCCATATAGAGATTTTTTTAGTTTACTTACTCAATTTTCTTCTTGTAAGTAGAAGCCTGGTGGTAGTGTCATGAATTCTTCTTGCAATTTCCCATTGAAAAATGCATTTTTTTATGTCGAGTTGTTGAAGAGGTCAATCCAAATTAGCTGCTAAGGACAGAAGGACACGTATTGTATTTAACTTAGCCACCAGTGCAAATGTTTCTGTATAGTCTATGCCATAGGTTTGTGTATATACTTTTGCCACAAGACGAGCTTTATATCTTTCTATTGTCCCATTAGCCTTATATTTCACATTGAACACATTTGCATCCTACCGGTCTTTTTCATTTTGGTAGATCTATCACCTCCCAAGTTTCATTCTTTTGTAGGGCTTGCATTTCTTCCATTACTGCATTTCTCCAGCTTGGAACCTCCAGGGCTTCCTGAATATTTCTTGGAATCGTTGTGATGTCAAAGTTAGATGTAAAAGTGTGAAATTTTGTAGATAAGGCATTATATGATATGAACTTTAAGATTGGGTGAAGAGTACATGACCGAGTTGGTTTTCTGAGTGCAATGGGTAAATTGATGTCAGAGATTCGGACTCGTGGTGTGGAGCTATCATCAGTTCCAATTCTCTTAGGGCTTCAAGTATGAGGTTCTCCTTTGATTTTGGCTTCCTTGAGTAAACTAGTATCTCTTTGTCCTTTTGTTTTCCTACATCTCCCCCTGAGTTCAAATTATGTTCTACACGTAGCATGTTGGAACTCAATGGTATGATGGAATCGGAGTCTGTGTTTGAGGTATGTTTGGGAATAGAAAGATCAAAATCTAAGAACCGATCTTCACTCAAATTCTGCCCCTGAAGAGAGGACTTTTGAAAATAAGGTGTTCTTTCAAAGAATGTGACATCAAGACTTACAATATCTTCTTTGTAGATGTATCATAACATTTGTAGCCCTTTTTGAGTGGCTGAGTATCCAATGAATACACATTTAGGGTCTAGTTTGTTTTGATTGTAAGGATGAACATGAACAAATGCAGTACAACCGAACACCTTGAAAGGTAGATTAGAGTATAGACGTGAGGTAGGAAAGCATTTATGAAATTTTTAAAGAGGTGATTCAAAATCCAGTGTACCGCTAGGCATTCTATTGATAAGGTAGGTAGATGTTAGAATGGCGTCTCCCCAGTATTGTTTTGGCATTTTGTAGTGAACATTAAGGCACGGGCAACTTCAAGGAGATGTCTATTTTTGCGTTCGGGAATCACATTTTGTTTAGGAATGTCGACACGAAATTGGTGGATTATACAATGTTTTTGTAGGTAGTCACGTAAGATAGAGTTGAAGTATTCCATTGTCTATGCGGAGGATTTGAATTTGAGTTTGAAATTCTGTTTGAATCATTGAGTGAAAATTGATGAATACGGAGCGAACATCGGTTTTTTCTTTTAACATATAAACCCAATAGACACGAGTATGATCATCGATAAATGTAACGAACCATTTTGTGAGTGCGATTTGGGATTCGTGAAGGTCCCCATAAATCACTGTGAATTATAGTGAATGGTTTATATGGTTTGTACATGGATTTCGAAAAAGTATTACGCTGGTGTTTTGCTAGTTCACATCTCACATTGAAAATCAAAGGAAGCTTTATTCGAAAAAATAGACGGAAGTACATGTCTTAAATATTGCATATTGGGATGACCCATTCGGTAATGCTACAGTAAAATCTTACTATCCCTAGAGACATGCGGAATCACAAATTGCAATTTGATTAAGCTTACTCAAATCTGTTTCCTCAAAGAAGTAAAGGCCCTCGTACTCTTTAGCACTGTCAATCATCTTCCTCGATGATAGGTCCTGAAAAACATAGTGAGATAGAAAAAATTTAGCTGGGCAATTTGAAGTTTTTGTTAACTGACTAATGGATAACATATTACAAGATAAATTTGGAACATGAAGTACTGGGTTCAGTGTTATAGAATCAGATATTTGGATACTCCCTTTTCTTGCAACAGTTGAGAGTGATCCATCTGCAATTTTAACCTTAATATTGCCAGCACAAGTCGTATATGAGGAGAAAAGATGGTAAGAGTCCGTCATGTGGTCGGACGTCGGACGCACCTGAATCAATAATCCAAGGAATTTTGTATTTTGAAAAGGTAGTAAAGGCTCTCAAGTGTTTACCTTTGTGACTAATGAGATTGAGGGGTCGTGTTTGGAAGATTGACCCGAAGTTTGAAGATTGGAAAAAAATTGATAAAGTTGTTCCAATTGTTCAGGATGAAATGCATGCCCTGCAGTAGAATTATTTTCTTTGGAATTTTTAGTAGGACTAATTGATGCTTGATAGTCTCGATTTCTGGCATTTTGCCTAGGCTTCCAGTTAATGGGCTTCCCGTGTAGATCCCAACATGTATCCTCCTTGTGTCCTGGTTTGCAGTAGTGTTCACACTATGGCCGTCACTTAAATTGTTTGATCCATTTGAAAATAAGGGAAAATTAGGCTCAGTACTATGTAAAAATAACTAATTTGATTAATATCCTTCTAATCTAATTAAATCTTTCAAACAAGTAATAAATACGTCCTAAACTACCAACTGAAACCCTAAATTAAAAGGAAGGAAGAAAATGGAGTTCTTCCCTCCGCAATCTGTAACGATGGGGAAAGGACGCTCACTCCACTCCGGGAATATCCTTAGAAAAGATGTCAGTTACAGAGCGGCAGCTGCGACGGGAGAATGGCATGTGTTTTCGGTGTGATGAGAAATAACCATCGGTCATCAATGTAAGAATCGCGAGCTGAAGGTACTGCTGGTAGATGAAGATGAACATACTGACGAGGAAGAGCGTGATCTGCCGACATAGGAACAGCTAGTAGAGGTGGCGAAAAGGGTGGAGCTCTCATTAAATTTGGTAGTAGGTTTGATCAACCATCCATATCCGAGTTGATCACAAGCATATAACGTGTATATTATTTTTAATAAAAAAAGTGACACTTAACATTAAAAAGTAACAGTTGATCACTTTTTTCAGTGTCAAAATTGCTCGTCAATTTTATAAAAGTGACATTGTGTCACTTTTTTAAATTGTCACTTTTTAAGCAGATAAAATAAATCGCAAATGGATGGTGCTATTTTGGTATTTGTCACTTTTTTTGAGTTCGTCACTTTTTTGAGTTTGTATCACTTTTTGAGAGTCACTTTTTTTTTAGGTTTGTCACTTTTTAAAAAAAAAAAGGTAAAAAATTGACAATTTTTATAAAAAAAGTGACATTATGTCACTTTTTCATTTCACACTATTTTTTACTTCCTAAAAACCTTTCATATGATTTTTCAAAATATCCCTAATTTTAAGTGTATTTTTGTAAGTACCCCTAGAAATAATCCATTCATTCCAAGCCCAATACCATGTCTAGTGGGAGTATGCATGCAAGTTCACCTGGTCCATTATAAGTTTTTCAACCCATGGATTCTTCATATTAAAATTTGACCCATTTGGCCCATTTACAGCAGCCGGCCCATTGTTTGATCTTTCAACTCTTTTAAACCCACCAAATCCATTCTGTTTTGACAGCATCGCCGATTCCGCTGCGCCTTCATCTTCGCCGGTATTCATCATGATTTTTCGACAATATTCTTCCCTTCGCACTTCTACAAAAACCTCTCGTGTAGTTGGTAGTGGTCGCCGACCCAAGATTTGTCCCCTGACATCATCCAAATCGTAGTTTAGCTTGACCTGAAATTCAAAAACCCGTTCATTCTCAACCCTTTTCTTGTAACGTACACTGTCGCCCGGGCATTCTCATTCCTCCTCAAGGCTGAGATCAAGTTCCTGCTATAGGTTTGTCATCTCCAAGTAATAATCTGTAACTTCTCTTTCCCCTTGTTTGGTTTGCCACAATCGAGTCTTTAACTCGAAGATTAGTGACGCATTTTCTCCGAGTATGTTTCTTTCACTGCGTCCCAGACTTCTTTCGTCGTAGGCAAGAATAGGTAAGTTTTACGTATTGACGGAGCCATGGAATTAACGAGCCAGGCGGTTATCAAGGAGTTTTCCAATTTCCATTTTTGAAGAAGTGTCATCTCTGTTGGTTTCTTAGTTTCACCGGTGAGGTAACCCATTTTTTCCTTTTCCTTCGACTATCAATTTGATGGATTGGGCCCATTCTCAAAAGTTTTTTCCGTTCAACATTTCGACAGTGAGTTGAAAGTAAGTATTTTCGATGTTATTGGTGCCCATGGACGAGATGATCTCTGCCTCACTTTGAAGTGATTCTGATGTTGTAGAGTCCTTACTGTTAGTAGGAATTTCCGTCACTGAACAATAGAATAATTAGAGTCTGTCTCTGATACCATGTAGAAGACAATGAAACACGCAATTTTCTGTGTGAATTAAATTATTCATTCATGTATACATGAATTTATATACAACTAAGAGTTACAGTCTAAAAGGAAAATAATCCCTTAAGGAAACATAAAATATCCTACTTAACTATGGAAACAATTAAATATGGTACACAAATCATTCCAAAATCAATCCCTAATCAAATCTCTTCATTCGGGTTTCTACATTACTGTAGCGGTGAAAGATACCACCCGATCAAAGTGTGATTGTCCCAATGGCTTCCTCTTGCAAGTTTGTAATGCTCCCAAAAAAAAAAAAAAAATCTCCATTGGCAGGAATTCGTGCTCTCTCCATGTCTTACCATGTTTAAGTGGTTGTAACAATGGCACTGCAAATATACTTATGTTTCTACTCTGATCATCTTTGTAGCTCAATTCCTTGCGTATGAACTCAGTCGAATGCATTTTGAAACTCTATCGTCTCCTCGGGAATCACAAAGTCAATTTTTGGCAAATAAGAGAAACTCAACTGAAGCTCAATTCCGGATCGGATGGTATTCCAATGGGGTAGTTTGCTGGAATTAAATCTTCAGCAACCTGCAAAACAGAATTAGCCAAACTTGGGAGGGAATTGTTAGTTTTCACCAAAGCCTCCTCATCTTCACACTCATCCTCATTTTGGTTTACTTCCAACTCCTCCTTCACCTTCGAAGACTCTCCTTCAATTTTGTTTTCCAGCTCCACTTCCCCTTCTGAAATTTCACGCTCAATTCCTTTTTCACTCTCTTGTGGCATTTCTTTTGTTTCCTCAAAATCAACCACCTCATTATTTTCTCTCTTTTTTTTCACTTGCTCCTTGGTATTGATCATTTAAGGCATTAAATATGTCGCGAATCTTTGAAAATTCTAGTTTATAATCCAAACTAGCCAGTTTAATGGGAATACTACTAACAAGCATCTTAATAGGTATCTTACCCCCCATTGACTTCTCATTTTTAAGCAAGCTCACTTCTGACTTCTCTTTTCCCTCTGAAGGCTCACTTTATTTTCCCTCTTGTGACTCCTCTTCATTTCTTGCCACACTCCACTCTCATTTTTACTCTCTATTTATTTTTCACTATTTTGTAGCTCTATTCTTTTTTATCACACATAGCCACCTCACTATTTTCTCTCGAGCTCACAACTTCATCATTTTCGCTCTTACTCTCCCTTTCTCTCAATCCCTTTTTTCTCTCACGTCTTATTTTTGAGTTGACCTTCATACGCATGTTTTGCTGTCAAGCCAGTCAGAGTGATTTTCTCTCCGTCCTGAAGAAACCTATACCAGATCCTCCCCACAACATATACAGCCTCCCGCTCATGTCTCCAAGGCCTCCCAAACAATATATGAAAGGATTTCAATGGCACTACATCACACCATATCTCATCAATATGCCTCCTAATGGTGAATTTGACTAGAACCTGTTTTGTCACATGTACCTTCCCACACTAGAACCTATTTTGTCACATCTACCTTCCCACACTAGAACCTGTTTTGTCATATCTACCTTCCCACACTCCTTCAACCAAGTCATCTTATAAGGCCTAGGGTGTTGTCGTAAAGGTAACTCCAAATTCTCCATCATTGTGACACTAGCCAAATTGGATATGTGCTCCTTATCAATTGCAAGACTACATACCTTGCTACCCACACAACACCGAGTTTGAAAAATATTTCCCCAATCATAATTCATTCTCTTATGTAAATGTAATCACGAAGACTCAAGAAAACAAGGAAATTGGATAATTGGATTAGTGAGTAATTTAATCCAAGAAAGTGGTTCTTGAATTTGGGATTGGAATGGAAGAAATAGATTTTTGGAATTGGAATGGATATTATGATAATGAACAATTTCGAGGAAAAATTTTTTTTTGACTCAAAATGTTACTAAAAGATCAACGAAACAAACGAAAGTTGATTTAGATGCTAGATTAGCCCAAAAATAACTGACTCTTTTTTTTAGAATTTTTGGATCAAAGACAACACATATTACTGGACACAAGAACTCGAAGAAACTAAGGAAAAACGAAATTTAATGACTCAACAAGAAAATAAATGATATAACCTGATAGAATTGGAGTCAAAGCTCTGATACCAACTAATGAGAACCACGTAGTAACAGTAGCTACGCAACCCAGCAACGAGATTAGAACACCATCCTAAGAAAGCCAATAGAATCAAGGTTTTGGATTCGACCCAAGAATTATGAACCAAGCAACCACCACAATCCCCCACGATATGATGACCTCTTGATCACACGCCCGATAAATCTAGCCCGGATATTTGAACGCCACAAGAACACCGATTCTTGATGAGTTCGAAATTGTTCAATGAAGAATCAAGGGTTTGTCCATTGAAGAACAAAAGAGAGCAAAAGCTTTAATTTAATTCATGTCAAAAGTTGGAATACAATGAAATAATAAAATTCATATTTATACTTAAACCCTAGGAAATAAGGTAAAAACGTGAATAATTGAGAAAGATTACTAGAATCTTACTTAACTGGAATTCTAGCAAAATAAGGAAATTCGCGTCAAAATATTTTTTCTCGAATCCGGACAGCCTTCAGTATTTAGGTCCTATCTCCCTCTCCCGATATCCAATTGAGGTGATTCAAATTGCGTTGGAAAGCTTATTTCAAGGGCTACAAATCGTCTAGAAATAAAAATTTTCAATTTCGAATGTATTCTATGCCAAAAATGGGTCTCAAACTGAGATTGAAAATTCGCGTAAAATCCGTTTCGGACGTCCGGTACTCTGAACCATGCAATCGCATGGAACAATCCATTGGCCCCCATTTAGCTTCGGTAAGGGCTTGTGCGACCGCACAGGGGTTCTTCCTTGTGGTCGCATGGGTGTTCCGGCCGACTCCCAACTTCGCTTCTTGATTTGAACGTCTTCCAATCCTTTTTTGGCCATTGACTCCAACGTGAATCTTGTCCGTTGGCATGTTATCTTCAATCCCATGTAACCCGTTTTCCAAGTATGCATTTGTATGGCTTTTATTAGGTCCTTGAAGACTCGAACCCGGCTTAGGACTTTCTCCAATAATCACCAAAATCTTGATAAATAAAAAGTTTTGGATTCACTTACAAAATATTTTATTGTGTGAATGTGTGGTTAAAAATGTGTGTGAGAAATAAAGAGAGTCAAACATAGAATATAGGTTAAATATATGGAATTTAATATAAAACTAGAAGTTTTTGGAAAATCTGTATTAAAACTGGAATAAGATCGAGGAAGAAACGTCATTTAATAAGTTAGTCAAGGTAGGTTGGTAGAGGTCCATAGAGCAGCTCTATAAGAGATTCGAGTACGTCTTTCCTTGCCTTGTGCAAGTATTGTATTTACTTTGTGCCTTGTGTTTCATTATTCATGCGAACTCGAATCTTTTTTTTTTTTTAGAAATTTTTAGTTGGTCGTGTATTCTCCAATTATAAATGCGGAATACGATATAAAATTCCCATATCTTTTGTCGATTTTTTGTTTTGGCTCCTTTTACCCCATAAAACTGGGCATTTTCTTCAACAACTCTGATCCACATCTTACTGCAGGTTGGGAAGCTGGAGGAAGCTGTGTTGTACGGAAGATCTGAGTTTGAAAAGTTCAAGAGGAGGTCAGAGTTTGATGATCTAGTTAAGGTATAATATAGATCTGTTGTTGACTCTAATTCACGTACGGTATGATATATTCTACAAAAAGTTTGGTGCTGTATTATGAACATTCGATCTTCAGAAAAGGCATGAACTAATTCCATCTTGGCTTGCTGTACTCAGACTGGATCCATTAGCGTATTTTAGAACACATTAGGGTACAAGGCAAAATATGATTTTGCTAGAGAATAGGTTCCTCTTTTACTCTCTTTTCCTGGTACTTGATGCAGCCCTCTTACTGATATATACCTACTTTATGTTTGGCTATGCTTGTGCTTAAAAATCAGTGCAAGTTTCTTTTATTTCCAAGCGTGTTACAAGGAGTTACTTTTAACGTACAATTACATAAAAGGGGCTATGGTGGCTATTTTTTTGCAAAAACATTGTTTTGAATAGTTAATTTTTGGAGAATGTGTGATTAAAAAGTAAGGAAAAATTTTGGGTTTACGGATAGAATATTTTAGTGTGAATGTGTGGTTGAAAATGAGTGTAGAAAAAAGAGCTTTGAAAGAATGGAAGACGACATGGGCTAAATCTTATCTTACTATCAAAATAACTAATTTATTTCCTATTTTGTGAATAAAGAAATTATTCATTCTAAAACTTGCTTATTTACTTAAAATTTCTTAAGCTTAGCCAAACATGCTCCTAGTTGAATCGTTACAGTTGGACTTCAAGCACCTTTATAGTTCTTTGTATGCTTCGGTTTTTTCATTCTAACATCTCTTTCTTCTACTGCTAGGATTGTGCTGCTTTGCTGGCATACGAACGGCCAGACAACTCCTCTGTTGGATACCTTCTTCGAGAGTCTCAAAGGGAGCTTGTGGCTGATGCCGTTAATGCGATTATTTTGGCAACAAATCCGAATGTGAAAGACCCAAAATGTTGCTTGCAATCACGTCTGGAGAGGTTACTAAGACAGCTTACTGCTTGCTTTTTAGAAAAAAGGTCCTTGAATGGAGGTGACGGTGAAGCTTTCCATTTGCGCAGAATTCTCAAGAGTGGTAAGAAAGGTTAAATCTAGCTGATAGGAGTTTCGCAGGCCGTACTCCCTTCCGTGAATATATTCGCTCGATATCGTCCAAAAAATCCGCATCCAGTGATAAGATTGCTTTCGACAAATACGAGTTGAGGCTTCGAATGGCCGCCCTATTTGCTTTATCTGCTTATTTTTCCTATAAAATTGGGGGCGATGAAGTTCTTGAGATTGTACTGTTAGATATAGAATTTGATGTTTAGACCTTTTAGAATCATAACATTCTGAGTGTACAGATTAACTTGTGTTTATTTATTTTTATTCCTTCGATGTACCATTTGAATGTGAAATACTTATGATGTTGCTGAGTAAATGAAGATGGATAAAATTTGTTAGGGCTGCCCATTTGTTAATATTTGAAGCACTCTCTCTTTAATTTAAACAAAATGAGAATTCATCTTTTGTCGACTAATCATTGACGTCCACTTTCCTAAGATACAAAAAAATAGGAAAGGATGATCATACCAATGTGGAGTAAGTAGATGAAGTTTTTTGAAGTTGAATCGAACAGGCATCTCCAATATGAAATCAAGTTTCAATTCAGGTGCATAAAGCAAAAGTGATCCACTTAAGACGGTTATAACCAAATAAACAAATGAAAATTGTTGATTGGCCAATCATTCATGTTTTATTCATGAAATGCCTAGTAAATCCATTCTATTAGACAAGTAAAAAATGGAGCAAGAATAATCATAAATTTCGGACCACAAATTCAAGGCAACAAACTACAATGATTTATGAAGTGGCAATTACATTTGAGTCGCAACTACTCAAGTATTAAACGACCAATCCTTGTTTTTCAAATGGTTGATTGTGGAGCTAAACGAACACTCTCTCAATACTCTACTAAAAAATTACTCCAACATCATTAATATTCAAAAGTAATAACCGCTATAATATGAACATATTCTCTCAGGCGAAATTTTTTCCACACATACTTTAGCCCATGTTTGACATTCATTAAAGTGAGTTTTTTTTTTTTTTTTTTTTGAAGAAAATAAGTTTTGAAATAGTAACTTTTTTAAGAATATGAGGTTCAAAAAATTTGGATTTATGTGCATAATATTTTATTATAAAAATGAGTTTGAGAAAAAAAAATGTTTTAATGATTATCAAACTGTAGCTTAAGAAGGCATAATGAAATCAAGGTTGTTCTTAACTAAGATTTTGATGAATTTAAATAAATTTCTTAGATTTGAATAGGTTTCCATAAATTCTATAAGAATCTCATTAAAAATGGTGAAATTTTTAAAGATTTTGTTATGTGTAGTTTTTAAACTTGAAATACATTCATCTCTTTTAAAATCTCTTTTAATAAAATCCTTATAAATACACTAGTTATTGAAAATAATTAAATTTTAGAAAAATTCATTTAATTTTTTTAAAATATGATGCCTAAATTTTAATGGATTGTCATGAAAAATCATTAAAATATCAACTGAGAACATCTAAATTTAAAATGATTTTTAAAATTTATCAAAATCTCAATTGATAACATCTCATAAATACATGTCAAATCATGCCCACATATTTTTTCTTCTTTCTTTACCGGAGTTAGGAATGACAAAAAAATTCGTTCAACTCGATACTCGTAAGCCTTGCCACAAAGCCTAATTGAATAAATTGGACGGGGTCATTGCTTCGAAGTGGATACAGGAAACATAATCCCTTGCTATCCGCTCTATTTAAAGTTAATTTTAAATTTAAATTTTTCATCAAACAAAAATAAAATATTTATCAGCATTTTTAAAGAGATTATGAGTATTATTAACAAATTGAAAAAAAAAATAATAATATTTATTAACTAAAGACAAAGATGAATTAAAAAATAAAAAAAATAAACGGGACGATAAATGGGGCAAGGAACCTACCCCGCCTCATCCATCTTTAACCGGGATGTAGGGATGAGACAAAGTGATAAAAATATCCACGAGACGAGACTGAGAATGACCGATCTGTCACATACTCACTTTGTTATCATCCCTAATTAGAGTTAAGTATCAATTTAGGTGACATTGCCTTGTATTAAATAATAAATTCATTTAAGTACAAAGTCATGTAACTCATTTAATTGAACGTAGTCACTTTTTAACTTGTTCTTAATCAATTTCGATCCAGAAAAGGAAAAAACAATTGTATTTTGAACAGTAAAAATATTTGTAATCTATAAATTGACTAGACTTGAACAGTATAGCTGGCTTGAACTAATTTATTACTGTACTGAACCTTGTAATTAATTAGCATTTACATGTTCACCAGTTACCTTGAGGCTCGCGGCAGTAACGCGACGGCGCCACCGCGGCTGGATAAAATATGCTAATTCCACCGACAGGAATCAAAAGGCGTCTTTATGTCACTGTAAAGTCAACAAAAAAGAGACCTCAATTTATATCTGTCACACAGTGATCCACTTTGTTTTCCCATTACCCCCACCTTCACAAATGCCCTCAAACTTCCCGTGTTTCTTGCTACAACCCTCCCACCTACCTCGCCCCCGCCCCCGCCCCGTAGCACTCAGTTGTGTAGCAGTGGACTTCAAGCCTGTTAACTCCCTTTTCAATTCTACAGTAATTGCCTTTTAGAGAAAAAAAAAAAAGTTGAACAGTGAAGTATTTGGGAAGTGAATTTGAAATCTGGGTTCATACCCATCTGTTAATCTGACTTTAGAATACCGTGAAATCCAGTTTTTGGACATAGATTAGTGTAGTAGAGGAAGAATATGCATGGCCCAAGTCGTTTGAGCAACGGGGTGAATTCTTTGTCACCGCCTACATCTCCCCGCCATCGCCACGGCCGAAATAAGAGTACTACCACTTATGTCGGCGGTGGTGGGAGGAACTTCCTTAGTGACGGTGGCGGTGGAGGTGGTACTAAGTTACAAAATGTGGTTGAGAGATTAGTATATTTATTAATGTCGGCAATGTATAGGCGAAGAGGGATGCTTTTGTTTGCCCCTTTGCTGTATGTATCAGGGATGCTGTTGTATATGGGTACATTGGGTATTGATGTTGTCAATTCTGGTAGTGATGGAAGTGATGTCATTGGGCCTGGGTCGATATACCGGAGTCCCAAGGTATTCCAGAAGCTCTGGCCGTTCATGGAGGCCGAAAGCAATCGAAGCTCCCATAACATGGTAATTTTGTTGTTTCATGGAGTATTAAGTGTTTGTCTTTGTTAAATTTGTTGAATATGATTGCCATTTGCTTGCGTTGGTAAGATTTTGGAATTGCATTGTGGTTAAAATTGAAGTGCTCAAAAAGGCTTTGATCTTTATGGATTCTGTGTTAAGTTGCGTTGTAAACTGAAATATAGACGACTGCAGGAGGGTTTTCATTTTGACGAATTGGAGATTTTGAGCTGTGGAAGTGAAAAAATTTCTGCCTTCATTCCTTTGACGATGATTTGAAGAATCTATCTTGATTTGCATCGGCAATTATACTGAGAATTGGATGAAGATAATAACTGATAGTTTTCTGTCTTAAAACTTTATGCAGTTAATAAATGCGTGGAATCCAAAGTTGTCTCAAGGTTGGAAGCCTTGTGTCAAGCAGACTATATCTCAAACAGGTTTGTCTTTATCTTTGCACTTGTAATTAATATAATAGTTGCTTTTTTATGCAAGAGTCAAAAAAGTAGATTTTTGGATGCATTTAAAACGAGAATTTATATCCAAATTGGAAATGCTTGTCTGTCTTTTGCACTATTTATATATGTTCATTCCTATTACATAACTGGCGCTTGTACAAACTCAGTACCAAAAAGACATTTGTAGAATTAAGCACAATGCAGTAGATGATCGTGTAGAAAATTCATTACAATAGTAAATGTTGGCTCCAATGTAAAATATCCTCACTATGCGTATACTTTTTCGTTGAACATACTTCCAAGTCTTTCTAAAAAGTATCAACAGGTTTTCTTTTAGATATCCTGCATTGTTGGCTTAATGAATTTGATTGTCCTTCTAAAAGATTAGAGGATTTGAAAAATTCTTATGCATCCGTGTTAGAGTATTTATAAGCAGCCATTTTTTGGTGTATTAACTATTCTGCTAATGTCATGTTTACCAACTTTGTGCTTGAAGGCTTCTCAGAGTTGCCAAAAAGAAATGGATTCCTAATAATTGAAGCAAATGGTGGATTGAACCAACAAAGATTATCGGTATGTTTCTACACATAGCAGTTGGTCCAAAGGTTGTTAAAACATGCTTCTTAATCATTTGTCCTTGTGAATTTTCATTTAACACATTTTTCCATTGTATGCGATTCAAATTCTGTAATCTGTTAGTCATTCTTATTGCTGGCACTAGCTACTCGTTAGTGCTCTAGAGCTTCAATGTCCACAGAGTGCATGTATATTTCTTCTTGTACTTACATTTTCTTGAAATTGCAATATTAGAGTACTATAACTTGATATTCCCTTTTATTAAAACTTCCGATTGTCTCAAACCTTAATTCGATTTATGCGATTATGATAGAATTCCATCAACTATCTTAGGGAACTTCTGAGGAATTTGAGCTTATCTTTCTTTGCACTCTTCGACTTTTAATATCTTGTAATTTAATCTTTCTGAATATATAATGTTTCTTTTCCCATAAAAGAGAATTGTAATCTTTCCAGTGGATTTACACAATTATTGGTTTTCCATGTGCTAATGAACAACAAATTTGTGAAGACAAATATATTCACAGGTCTTAGAGATGTTGTTCAAACATAATGTACATTGGATGTTTGAGTTAACGATACCATATTCAATGCAGTACATTATGTGTCCTTAAAAGTCAAAGTTGCTAATGGTTTTTCTCATTTGTGTTACAGATATGTGATGCAGTGGCAGTAGCGGGTTTGCTGAATGCAACACTTGTTATTCCCATATTTCATTTGAATAGTGTTTGGAGAGATTCCAGGTGCGATGAGCTTGTAATTGGTGTCCTTGCGTAAACTTGATCCCTTCTTAGCATTTTTCTTCACTAGTTATTTCTGTGTCTTTCGTACTTCAAATACAAATGATGTTATTAGTCAAACATAAAAATGGTAAGTATCTAAAAATACGAGGATGGGAAATGGCAACATCCCATCTTCGCATCAAGGGTAAGCCCTGCTGACATTTATCCCCTGTTTGACAACCACTAAAGCAAAACTCTTTTTTTTTTTTCCAAACTCATTTTCAACTACACATTCTCACAATAAAATATTTTACATGTAAACCCAAAACTTTTTCCACTTTCTAATCACATTCTCAAAAAAATCGCCATTCCAAACTCATTTTACCCAAAAAAAAAAAAAAAAATCATTTTAATGGTTGTCAAAGAGGGGCTTAAAGTGTCTGAAACAACCACTTAAGCTGAATCCTTGTACAGAAGAAGTAGCTGGCTTTCTTACACGCAGCACAGATTTCTGAAAACTCTTTATTCCGAGGTGCAAGAAGAAATTAACTTGTAATTCCTAGCAATCTGCATATTTTATAGTTCTGAATTCTATGAATGGGGTCTAATACGAACGCGATATAGTAGAGACTAGATCCATTGATTAGGAAAAGTAATAAAACTAGTAAAGTCACATGAAGAGGTAGGGTCAAAGTCACAGGGAAGGAGGTAATCTAATAGAATGGAGTGGAAGATTCAATGATAAGATTTTCGTGAATTTTAATAACTTCCTCGAGTATCTC
This sequence comes from Fraxinus excelsior, assembly GCA_019097785.1. Classification (NCBI taxonomy): domain Eukaryota; kingdom Viridiplantae; phylum Streptophyta; class Magnoliopsida; order Lamiales; family Oleaceae; genus Fraxinus; species Fraxinus excelsior. The sequence continues at coordinate 1,050,832 of CM032642.1, forward strand.
ACCTTCGCTTCATAAAAGATAAATGCGAGGCTCAAGATTCAAATTCTTCCTGAAGGTTAAAAGGTATACTTTAGCATTTAGTGCTGATGTATATCGTTGGAGACTCGTAAAATTAAGCCAGATTGACCTAGCCCAATGATTTGGATAAGATCTCTTTGGATTTCTGTATGGTTCTATCACGTTATTGCTGAAGTTTGGTGCATTGAGGTTCAATGTGCTTCTTTTTCTCTTCCAATTGGATAAGCTTTTCCAGGGTTGGGATTGTAAGACCTTCTCAAACGTAGATTTGAGTTCTGATTATTTAATAAAAACCGTAAAACCTCCTAGGGTTAGAGAGACATGGTTGAAATAATGGAACACTGATAATAAAACCGATGCACCATTGGTGTGTGCCCATGTACTGAAGTTGCTATTGGTTATTAAATTCTTTGCACTAGGAAAATTTCAGTCCAACAACTTTTTCAAGCTAAATACAAATTGAAAAATAAAACTGAAGCGTGAAGATTGAGTCCAGGCATTCTTGCATTGTCAAATTTTTTTTCAAATGTTTGACCAGTACATACTTGGTGTAATTTTGGATGAGAAATGAGTTTTATTCAACACATTCATTTTCCATGTTCACTGATAATGAACCCTGAGGGGTTGCTCAATTGGTTAGGTCTTGGGTTTGCTCCCCAATGGTCGCTAGTTTGAGTCCTCTCAGGGTCATTGAGGTGAGTACCTGGCCATAAACTTCAAAGCCCCGTGAAATTAGTCGAGATGCGTGCAAGCTGGCCCGGACATCCACGATTATAAAAAAAAAAATGTTCACTGACAATGGTTACTTTATTTTTATACAAATACTGTTCCATTTTCTAGTCAGACAACCTTATCTTGTTTCTCAGTTAGTGGAGCATTGTAATATTTGAATTTATTACAAAACATGTCATTCTCTTGAACTTGTTGCAGTAAATTCGCAGACATATTTGACGAGGAATTCTTCATATATGCACTCAGAAATCAAGTTGATGTGGTCAGAGAGCTTCCGGAACATATACTCCAGCAATTTGATAATAATACAAGCAACATAGTGAATTTGAGAGTAAAAGCATGGTCAAGCCCAACCTACTATATTCAAAAGGTTTTACCAAAGCTGAGGGAGTTGGGGTATTTATCTCTCTCACCTTTGCTGTTACTATATCATGTATTCTGCCCCTGTAGACCAATAAAATTCACTTCTAAATGTGAGCTTATGCTGTGGCCTCAATCCCTGTACTGGATAATATATCAGTACTGATAATTTTTGTTGTAACTGCAGATGTCCATGTACTTATTATTCATAAATTCCTGTGGTAGTCCATTCATAAACTGTTGTAACTGGAGATTCCTGTGTACCGATATGATGGTGGAGACCCAACCATTGTTCCCAAAAGCCCAGACTTGAGGGGATTGAAATCCCACACCTATTAGACCCTAACAATAGCCCACGGCCCAAATCCGACGTCCACGACGGCCCACTCCAAGACGACCTTCGCATTATCAGCCGACCCATCCACTTGGCTGCTGATATTCGGCACTTCGCTTGGGTCGCTCCTTCCGAGATTCAAACCCAAGGACGTGGGATTGCTCTGATACCAATTGGTGGAGACCCAACCGTTGTTCCCAAAAGCCCAGACTTGAGGGGATTGGAATCTCACACATTTTAGACCCTAACATAAGATCACTAGAAACTCTTTCATTTTTTATTACTTAATGAAGAAATCCATGCTTTAGCTGCGTCAGAGATTATTATATGTAAAGTCTAAGCACCTCCACTAAAGAATCAGAGAAGTTATGTTCATATAATATTTTGTGTTCTCCTTTATTTCATTTATCAAGTACAATTCCGTGTTTTTCTTGATAATTTTCTCCAGTGAGAATAATTATAGACTTATAATTGCTTTTCATGGACGTTACGTGGATGTATATTTCATTTCAAGGCAAAAATGAGAAGTTTGACTAGTTTTGTTTAAGGTAATGTAAAACTTGGGGAGACAATTGTAACTGTTTTTTATGAATGGGCGCAGGGCTGTTCGCATTGCACCTTTCTCTAACAGATTGGCCCATGCAGTTCCTTCAAATATCCAAGGTCTTCGATGCTTGTGCAATTTTGAAGCACTTAGGTTTTCAGAACCCATACGCATGCTTGCTGCAAAAATGGTTGATCGAATGGTTAAAACCAGCTCAAAAAGTGGGGCAAGATACGTTTCAGTTCATCTCCGATTTGAAGAGGTGTACTTTTAAACTCGTTTGGATATGAAGAACTTTATTTTTTTGTTCTATAGAGTGGTCTCAAACTATAATGCTTTTTTGTCTCTCGTGAAAGGATATGGTGGCGTTTTCGTGTTGCATATATGATGGCGGCGAGGAAGAGAAGCATGAGATGGATATTGTTCGAGAAAGAAGTTGGAGAGGAAAATTTCGGAGAAGAGGCAGAGTAATAAAACCAGGTGCTAATCGAGTGGATGGCAAGTGCCCTTTAACTCCACTAGAGGTACGATAAAAAATGATAAACATCCTACTTTTCTCCTATTTGAATTAAAAAAATCGCATTTTGCCTAAATAGCTTTACCTTATGAGTGACAAAGAATTAACTTTCTATGCCTCGAGAAAATTTGAAACAAACTTGTGATAATCATCAGTGTCCACTTGATTGATGGTTTGCTGACTGTACAATGTAGGTGGGAATGATGCTTAGGGGCATGGGATTTGATAACAACACCTCTCTTTATGTTGCATCGGGAAAAATTTACAAATCAGAGAAGTATATGGCTCCCCTGAAAAAGATGTTTCCTCTTCTGGAAACAAAGGAAACTCTAGCCTCCCCAGAAGAACTTAGTCCATTCATGGTATAATTTCAATCCTCTATTGGCATGTTTAGTATGTAGATTAGATAGTATTCAACAGTATCGAGGAACAAAAATAAGCTAGAATCTTGTATACATAGTGTCCAGTACTCTGTGTACTAAACATGCACTGTGTGATTAGTGCTCTCCTACTTGCACAAGCTGAGCATTGTCATCTGGTCATGCAGGGACATTCGTCAAGGTTGGCAGCCTTGGATTATACTGTTTGCCTTCATAGTGAAGTTTTTGTTACAACTCAGGGTGGTAACTTCCCCCATTTCTTAGTCGGGCACAGACGCTATTTTTACGAAGGACATGCCAAAACAATTAAACCGGACAAGAGGAAATTAGCTCAATTATTCGATAATCCAAGTATCAGGTGATTAACGTGCAACTTTCTTAGTTGTTTTAGTTATTCATTTGTGCAACCCACTTTCTTAGTTTTTATGTATATATTTTGTAGAACCCACTACTTACTACACTTATTATTCATACATTTCACAGGATCCATAGCTTATAAGCACTCTAAGGCACTACCAAAAAAGCACTATATGATATTCAGTATGGTTCAGCGTTGCATTAACGTTATATCTCACCTTATGCTACAGCGTCTTTCATTGTTTGTTAAACTGGTTTGGAACTTTTATGTATGCATACATATACATATATTCCCGCATAATTTGTTGTCGTGCTAAGATTTCTTTGGTGAATGTTTGCATTTCGACCAATAGGCCTCAGGTTCAGGATCCTCACCTGTTTGCATTTTGAACTTCGACTGCTGAAATTAGTGTTGATCGTAGTTTTAACTAAATACTAACAACTTTCTATAATTATTGATCATATATCTACAGATGGCTAGACTTTAAACGCCAATTGCAGGATATGCTTCGTCATAGTGATGTGAAGGGCGTAGAGTTGAGAAAACCGAGCAGCTCACTCTACATGTACCCAACACCGGATTGCATGTGCAGAAAAGCAGATTTGTAAACCGAGTATAGTAACACAACAAAATCTACTTAAATACTAGTATACAAATCGTCTCTACAGGTACTTACAGGTTTACTTGTAATTGTAAAGTTAATACAGTATTCAATTAATCAATAATTATCGTCGATTTTTTGCCATTCGTATTGAGGGGCTGTTGTTCTTGAGGTTTTGATTCTTGGGGTCTGTTGTTTGCACTGCATTTTAGAAATCATTATTTGTGAGCTTTAACATCATTAGCAGCATGGAATACAAGTTTTAGGATCACCTTTTATGATTTTATTTTTTATTTTGGTACAGTTGGTCCTTAATAGTTCTTTTGGTGGGGCAACAGTTGAGAATGGCCCATGAGGACTCTTAATCATTGTTTTGAAAATTAGACTGGACAAGTAAATTAGTGACAAGAATGGCCTTCTTATTATGCCTATTTCAAGAATAATGATAATTCAAATTCAAGTTTTCTATAGAGTAACCAATTTTTATATTTTGAATGGAAATATTGCATTGTGGTTCACAGCAAGTTAGTTTTAAATATTTAAATTAGTCTTGATAATTCTCAACAAAAAAATAAATAAAAATAAAAATGCTCCGAATTTCTGTAATGCGCTCGTCTTTATTCCTAGGTTTTACTTACCTAATTTAAGTTTAATAAATATTTGAATAATTAATTTTTAGAAACTGATAGTGCAGCTATAATGAAAAGTTAAAGGCCCACTTTTTTTCTTTTGTCGATAACAAAGACCTACTTTCTAATGAAGCGAGACCAATATATATATATATATACAAGTCGTCTCATGTGTCACTTTATTATTGAGGTATTAGTTTATTTGAGGCAACAAAATTATAGAAAATTAATATCTCAAATAAAAAGTTGTCACATAGGATGTCACGTAAGGCAATTATTATAGTCGCTGACTACAAATGACATTATTCAATTTATATACATTTATAAGTTTTGATTGGATGCTTTAGGGACCCAAATTTAGAGTCACATATTCAAAATGATAAGACGTCTATTATGTGTATTTGTACTCTTTTGAGGTTCTTCATTTATTTGTTCTTGATATATGATTGAACCAATAAACATTGATCGATATGTTTTATCTTTCTTGTTGCATCAACGTATAACATGATAAGAACGAGGCCTTCGAAATTTGTCACCTAAAGCATAGACTTACTATTTATTTGTAAATTTTGATTGGATGATTTTGTGCCGGAGTTTCGAGACATATATATTGAAAATGATGGGATATCCATAACGAGTATTTTGGGATTCCTCGTGGTCCACTTGCAATGTCTATCTCATATTGGAAGTAGGTGGTCATCCATTCGAAACTAATATAATAGTTGTCTTGCTAGGCTTTCCCACCATGTCGATGGACCTCCTCCGGCTCCTTTTAACCCATCAAGCTCAGCTTTGTGGACGGACTTTGAGGAGCGGGTCTTATTAGAGTTACAATTGTTCAGTCTATCTGATATATGCGAAAAATTCATCTATTTTTTCGATTGCTTATTGCAATCGGATGAAAAGAAAAAAGAATAAAATATTAAAACTCGTGAAACACAGATGTCTTTTGACATTGAAAATAGTAGTTGTATGTGATTATCAATTCTGTTTTTCAAACTTAAGAACCGACGAAAACATATATTTTCAAGATATTTTGAAGATCGACAAAGTTCTTAACATTTTCATAATTTGTTATCTTAGACAAAATTGATAGATTCACTCAAATTTTAGATCGAGTGAATATACTTTTCATCAATCCCGTAATATAATAATCTTAATTTGACATCAAAACCTATTTCAAGTGCTCAATAACAAAGATGTGAGCTAATATAATTAAATATTATGCACGTAAAGCACCATCAATCTCTATTTGCTTCATATCTTCCCATGCAATGGGAATCGCGGGTAGACACCCGTTTCACATCATTAACGAATATTCGATTAAAGATCACGTCCAATTTTCGAATAAAATCAACTTATTCTCTCATCTCAGGTGAAGCTAAGAATTGTTTCAAATATTCCATGTTCAATAATTCAAACTTCTTCCTTTTAATTGAATTATTGCACAACATTTATTATTTGAAATTAAAAGTACCTTACATTTTAGGGTTTTGATGTTAGAATTATTATTTGTCTGCCCTATGTTTTAGGGTTTTATAAAGATCACTCTCCTTTGGTATTATTCAAAATGTTTACCATTTCTATTTAAAGTCATTAATGATTTCACAAAGAATCGGATTATAATTTTTATCTCCTTAGTGCGATTTAAAGAAAAAAGAATAATTTGTATTTATCACGTTTTCTTAAGTGCAAGGAGAGCGTTGGCCAGATCCCACGTCGACTAGACATGAAACAAATAAAAAGATTAAGCTATTAAACTTAATAAATTTAATTATTTTTGTACACAAAACGGAAAAAACATCGTTTTGTGTTTTCCAAGCCAAACCCACGAAAAAAAATGAAAACACGCGAAACGGCCATTTTCTGTTTTTCAACCCTCTTCTTCCAAAGCAATGGAGCAGCCACTCCCAACCTTCTAAACTTAGGCCATCCTCCTCCACCACCACCGGATTTGCATACCATTGTCAAGTCCTCAATCCCTTCTCCAATAACCCCACAAACCACTACCCAAACATATACCAAAATTAATCAAAAATCATCCTCAAAAATTGAAAAAAAAAAAAAACATATTGTTTCTGTCGAAATCTCCACCTCCGGTGACACCCAAGGTTGTACACCACCACCGGTCGAATGCCCACCCCCAGACTTCTCCAGCTATAGCTCCAACTTACCCAAAATGTCAACCCAACCACAGGTAAAATGGCGACCCAACCACTGCCAAAATCACCACAGTCACCGCCTGAACCAACCACCACCAAGTCGCGACGCTCGCCTTTCCAACAGAACTGTCCCTTTTTTTTAGTTACAACACCATGCCCACAACCAACCACCGCATCAAAGAAAGCAAAAAAAAAAAAAAAAAAATAGGACGGAGATAGCGGGGAGCGCCCAAGCCCAAACCACCACTAAGCCGCTCGTAGGGAGATCGCCGGGAGCACCGTTTGCAAGGACCACCGGTGATCATAGTGAGAGACAGAGAGAGACTACCGAAATGAGTTGGAAATGAAGAGAGAACACATTTTCCTTTTTTATATTTTCGAAAATAGTTTTTGAAAATGCAAAAAAGAACATATTTTCAACGATCTCAAAATAGACACTCAAAATACAAAATCCAAAATGAATTCAAAACTCAAAACACAAAATTGAAAAACAAAAACAACGGCCCCTAATTTTCCATAAATGCACGAAATGAATATCAAATTGCAGTCGAACAAAAGTAGTGGGTCCCGATTGGATATGTTGTTGGCCGTTGGTCTTGAATGTAGCAACTATGCTTTCGTGTTTGAGGAAGGAAAAATTAATTGATTATCATGCATGAAAAACGAGATAAAATAGTGTTATCATAAAATGAGGAGTATTATTGAGAAAGTACAAATAAAATCTCTAATTGACTAGACATAAAGTAAATAATTAATTTATAATGCGATCGGACTACTCCAACTCATAAGATTAATATTTGGAAATACTTAAGTTTTGTCGCCTTCAATTATTAAATGGAGAAATCAATTTGTACAGAATAAAATCCAATAGAATAGAGATAAACAGTGGGTCCCACGTGTATTTAAAAAGAAAGAAAATGTGCGGGCCCCACCATTTTCTGATGGTGCAGCACTTCTCTTATTAATATTAAATTAAATTTCTTTGATTGACATGCTTGAACCGTTGTGGAAATCATCATTAACAATGTCAAGTGCATGATTTTTTTCGGATTTTTTAAAGTGGATCTAACAAAATCGACGGACCTGTTCGGTAGAAATTAAAATCGGATTAAAATTGAAAAATTAGTCGTTATTGTTGATTTTTATTAGACAAGTGAGATCCAATAATGATCATATTTTCAATTTTAATTGAATTTTAATCTCTAGCGAATGGGGCACGTATTTCAATTGTCAAACAACAGAATATACGTATCTTGCATCTATATTCCATTTACACTAATATTATTATTATTATTAGGCGATTCGAAAATAAAAATATAATTAATATATTTCAGATAATTAAAATTATTTTGTTTTTAAAACTTAGTCAAAGATGCTAGTGTAGTGTATATAGAAACAAAAGAAAGTAGGATCTTAGTTGTACAAAATAGTACACATTGAACAAACCAATTCATTTGGTACGGTTGCAGAATTATTTTTTGTCTGCTGGACAGATTCTTACAGCCCAATTAATTTATTAATATCACTAATTATCATTTATCTATTGTTTATAGAGTTGCATTTAGTCAAAAAAAAAAAAAAAAAACTTTTTAATTTTTATGACTACCCTCGAAACCTCCCTTTTCCTTTTTTTAATGTACATATCAATCGACAATACGTGCATTGTCATTATTGTCGAACTCAAAATTCTTCTCAATCTTTTAATTGACAACGTGAGCCAAATCAATAATACATTGCTACATAATGTCAACTCTCGACCATAGGAGAAAGTAGTTGAAAATACTTTAACGCTTAAATTATACAGGACTATTATTTAATTGTGAGAAATAAATTGATAGATTTTCGTGGTTAATTAATTTTGGACTCACCTACCTTTACATTGTGTACTAGTTTTACATTTATAGGAACATAAATTGTGGTGATTCGAGATTGGGTTAGGCTACATGTACCGAATTTTTATATCGAATCTTTTACACTCCACTCACATTAGGAGATGGGGACCACAAGTCGAATTTTTTAAATACACATGGGCCCCGCTCGCATTGTGAGAGGGGATAATTCATTCGATACATATATATTAATCATTGGAGATTTACCTCGTTCTTTGCCCACGATCATGGAGAACATATATTCAGAATAACTGTTGAAAGCACGTTGATTACTTTCTCACAAATTTTTATAAGAATCAAATACAGAATAATTAAATCGACATTGTAATTGATGATAGTAAATGAGTATTTTGTGAGAGTTATTTGTCTCTAACTCTACGTCAAAGTTGAGGTCTCACAAAAATCAAAAAACGACTTAGTTAACTTCATGGCAATAGATGATGTTCAGCTTGACTCGTGATATGTGGAATCATTTATATTCTTTTCGATTAATTCTACATGGGCCGTAATGCGTGACATGTTTGTCACGTTAGAAATCGATATAAACAATAGTGAATTTTTTTTTTTTTTTTTTAACTATGCACTTTTATAAAAAAAAAAAAAAAAAAAGGTTGAACCCCAACCTTGAGGGCCCCACCGACCCTGCCCTGCACTTTTATAGATTATACTTGAGGGTGGTTGTACCTTTCATTAGGTTGAATATGCTATTATATCAATTAAACTATGTCATGCTTCACGTGTATGTGCTTGATTAAACTTTAAAGTGATATTTTTGAATATTTTTTTATTTGACCAAAGTTAGGTATTGCATCATTTTCGACACAAAATTATTTAATTCTTTTTGTATTTAGTTTACCACATTTCTAACTTTGTTTCATCTTTTTTTTTTTTTTTTTTATGTTACAAAATCTGAATCCGATTATTATAGTTTGACGAAGAAAATAAGAATTGGTTCGAATATTGAAGACTAATTATAAGTAAATTAATCGAGTATCGCGAATTAATTTTATTATATGTAAAAATCCAAATATTTAGATCTCCTCAAAAGAATTTTACAATGAGTTGATTCACCATAAAAGTTTGTGTTGTACTATTTATTTATCATCCATGTCTGAGAGCAGAAAAGCTGGTTGTCTCGGGATTAAATCTCGAGAATGGCACCCCTGGTTTGACTCGAGATTTAATCTCAGGACAAGTAGCACGATTCATATGAGAAAGACAAAAAAAATGAAATTGACATTCTAAAAAGATGAAAGACGCTAAAAGTCTAAAATCCTAAAACCTAAACATCGAACAAACAATCTTTAACGACATCAATTGTCATTGAAGTCAATTACAATCAACTTAAATAATACTTTTTGTAGATGATTATGTACGTATAAAAAAAAATGGAAAATTAACAAAGAAAATAAACTTAAGTCGTTTTGTTCCAATTGGCAAGTCCGCGTGTCACCGGCTACCTGCCGTAATAAACATATGGAAAACGTTGCTGCAGTAAAAACAAAGTGGTACTGCGGTCACCAATGATTATATTATTCTTTTAATCAACTACCAATTGTTGAATTTATTATTAAAATTTGAACAAGTTGTGCATTATCGACCTTTATTACTACATATTTCATTAATTTGTATCGAATAAATATCTGATTTTCAGCGAAAACCAAATAATGGCTTAGTCTATTATTAAACTATACATATTCGACGGTCTAGTTGACTTCGTGTCGATATCGTTCCAACAATAAATGGAAAGTGAATAGTCAATATACCAATTTTGATAAAAAAAAAAAATTGTAGCACAATAGTAAGAGAACATCGGCATTCGCACACTGGCTGAAAAATATTTACGTCGTGCTCTTCGAGCTATTCATCTGAAAGGAGAAATATTTTACCAGGACGATCTTTATTTCCCTTCGATCTTCTATGTTAGATAAAAAAATCACATTCAAGATTCGAATCAAATCAACCGACTCTCGCATCTCAAGCTCGGCAAGGAATGGTTCAAATATTCAGTTTTCATCAATTCAACATCTTTTTCTTTTATGAATTATTGTACAATTTCAATTACTTGACATTAAAAAGTACCTTACATGGCTAGAAAATTAGGTACGTAAATTCATTTATTAATTATTGCATGTCATTTATTAAGTAAGTGCCTTATATTTTAGGGTTTTATAAAGATCACACGTTTTTGGTTTTTTAAAGATTTTTAAACATGAGATACATCGTATTTAAATTGTTAAATTGTGGAATATAAGCATCTTGCACGTATATTCTACATACCAAATTATGAATTCTATTTAGATAGTCAAACTATGCATTACATGCATTTTGCATTTATATCACGAAATTTTAATGTAACGTATAATCGTACAACACGGTACATCTTAAAAGTATTCAAGTACTTATAAATCGTTATATAGTACATCATGAAATCTTGATGTAACGTTCAGTTGTAGAATACACTCTAATAAGTAACGTATAATCTTACACATAACATCTTAAAATTATTCAAGTACTTATAAATCGTTGTATAGTTTATCGTGAAATTTTGGTGTAACGTACAGTCGTACAATACACCCTAATATTATCCAAGTACTTAAACCTTTTATGCCGTGATTCTTTTGAATTGCTTTCTTTTAGACATTTTTGAAAAAATTTATATGGGTGGGTGAATCATGCATTTAATATGACCCCCCCACCCCACCTCACCCCACCCCACCAAAAAAAATTAATAATAATAATAGGAAAGAGCTGATACTTTTTTGGATGGAAGTTGACGATCCTAATGAACCGACCATGAAGGGACTTGTTAGCTTTTCTCGCATCAAGAGCCACTCAAATTCCTATTGTTCTTAGTCAATGTTTGATTTAACTAAAAATGATGAATAGGAGCTTAATAAACTTGAGACCAATGAATTATTTTCACTGCTTTAATCAGTCTATCATTGAGTGGAGTCAAAATTTCAATACCACTAGCTTCCTACTTGAGATGGTTCTTACCAGGGTTAGCAACCTTATCGGCCCCAAGTCATACAAAAATTATCAACCGTGCTACATTCACAGATGTAGAGGCTCTACAAATACACATGGGAGAGGCGAGAAAAAATTCGAATAATTTTTTAATCAGGTGGGTCCAGCTCGGGACTCATCTCATGTGAGGATCGGTGACGCTTCTGTGAGACCGACCCTCTGTACATCTGCATTAATCCAAAAATTATATCACCTATGGGAAAATAAGTTTTTTTAAAAATATTTTTAGTACAAAGATCTTTAGTTGTCCGAATACAGTTGCAGAATTATTTATTATTTGATGGACAGATTCTTACAACCGAATATGTAGGATCCCTTGCGGTTTATTTTATTTTATCAATTAATTATATATTTTAATTCGTTAATTATCACTTACATATACTTCGTGGATTTTTGATTTAATCATCGACAAATATATTTTCGTGAAAATATTAAGTAGATAAATATTTTTTTTTTTGAAATTTACCGATAGGAAAAATTGAAAAGTTCGAAAATTCAAATGCAAAAACCTTAAAGCAAATCGAGAACAACGTAGAAAATATCACTATTTAAAATACACAAGTCGGGCTTGAATTGAAATTATAAAACTTTGGTTAGGCTTCAAGTGGTTGTATCTTTCTTTATTACAGGTTGAATACGCTTTACATGCATGATGCTTGACATTGCGTCATTTTCCATGCCAAACTTTATTATTATTATTATTATTATTATTATTATTATTAAAACAAAAAGAAAGTTGAAAGTTGAAATTTTTTGTAAGAGATAATTTAATTATATTGGATTATTATTTAAGATGGTATAAAATTATTGTTTATATATGCAAAACAATACCAAAATCTTATGTATATAAGAAAAATAAAAAAAAATGTTACTAAATCGAAAGAAAACTATTATATAAAATGAAACCAAAATCCTAAATTAAAAAGAAATAAAAATTCTACAATATTGTTCACAAAAAATATTATTAGATTAAAAATGTATGGCTCGTTAACAAGTAATAGAGTGGAATTGAGTCTAAATATCATCTCAAAAAAATTGATTTAGTTCAATTTTAATTATCACGACCTTGACATAAACAATAATTATGTGATGTGTTTGTTCGTGACAAAATTATAACTAAAATAATCTATTTATTCAATTATGAGTAAATTAACTAAACTAAATGCAAATTATGTTAAATGCAAGTTAAAGTGTTCTAATGGATGATAAGCGCACTAGGATCCCGAATTTCTATTTAATAATCATTTTTAACCTTAGTTCTACATTTTGACAATACGATTAAATTGTGAAGAATCAATATTCATATTTTATTCGAAATTTTGCTCTCGAGTAATGTTAAACATACTCTTATATATGACTCGATTATATTTTTATGATGTTTCGAACATATAAGAGCGCGTGAATTTTTATAAACACTTAAAGATTCACACGAAGTGTAACGGTATATTTCCATCATTTATTGGACCCTATGACTATTTATATTACGTCGAGCCTATTTTCCTTCTTTTGAATGTATAAAATAAGTCACCAAATTCATACAATTACCGTGCACAATAATTGTAAAGAATATATAATCATGCAAATTATTCAAAATCCAAAAAAAAAAAAAAACAAAAAAATTTTTCAATGTCAAATATGTAAAATTAAATATTAAGAGCTCGTATTATAATTTATAAGGTTCGTTGTCCTCTTAGTATAAAGAAATCTAGCTTTACATAATATTGAGAAAACAAAAACAACAAGAAAGAAATAATTTTAACCATAGTCCCAATTTTTTTTAAAAACGCAAACGAGTCCTAAATAAATCAGTAAAAGAGTAATTAGAACATAATGTATATATCTTAATTAAATGTGTAATTAAAGGTGAACATGCCAAAAAATAAAAGTTATGAACGTTTTTCACAATAATATTGAAAGGTAAGAATTATGTGTTAATTACTCTTAATTAATTTATTTATCATTTGCACTTTTGAAATAAAATTTGGGATTACGATTACAAATAGTTCTTTTTTTTTTTCATTTAAATAGAAATGCATATTCGTCTTTTCATAACTTTTAATTGAGAAAATTGATGGAAATGACATTTTGCGCAATGAAATGTAAAAATAATATTGAAAAAAAAAAAATGGAAGATAATAACGATTTCCGACTTAATAATTATATACATTTAACGACTTGCCACATTGCATAAATAAACTTTCTGTACAAAAGAATTTTTTCTTTTACTTTTAAAAAAATGTGAAGATTTAGAAATTTATTTATCTACTCATATTCGGTAGGTAGACGAGGCAAGAAAAGGAAGATTATTTGAACCTCATTTTTATTGATAATATATTTTATAATAATGATTTTTTTTAATAATGTGTGAATAAAAAGTAAAAAAAAAAAAAATTGAAGTTTACGTGTAAAATTATTTTTAAAAATGTAAAAATGTGTTTATTTAAAAAAAAAAAAGGGTCAAATTCCAAAACAATATAAATAAATAATCTATTCTATTAAGACAAATGTGCCTTCTTACCATGCTGGTAATATCTCAGCTTGTCATTATCCAACTAGTTTCTCTCTCCTCTCTCCCTACGCCAACACAGGACGAGAATTTGAAACCTGAGTAACTTGAATTACGATATTTTGGACGTTTAGTAGGTCTGTCTATTCATTCTCACTTTCTCCTATCAATTTCTCAAGTGCTGTGTGTAGGGATTTGAACAGTTCACCTAATTATCACATTGAGTCATGCGAAGCTCGATAAGTTGCAATGCGAATGGACGATAAGATCCCAGAAAAGTACTCCTCCTCCGTGTTTGGGAGGGGGTACGGGGTGGGGTGGGTTGCGTGTTTTCTTCAATCTATAAATATAAGCTTCCGCCAAATTAGTTCTTTTTCCTCTCTTCTCCATTTTCACACTTTTCACTCCTGTTTTCTCTCCGGCGATATAGCCGGCCGACGGCTTTCTTTCTGCCGGAACATTCCTCGGATATCCCATTATCCCCTTCCTCCTCCTCTCTGACTTTTCCTTCCAATATATCTTCAAGGTTTGCTCTCTCTCTTATTGTGCGTTTCTTTCTTTCTTGATTGTGAACTGGAGAGGATTTAGATCCACCGTGTTTCTCACAGGTTTGAAACTTTTCTCTGAAACCCCTTTTAAATCTTAACTCTATCTTGAGTCTTCTACAGTTTTTTTTCCTGCTTCATCATTTAGATCCTGTGTTTTTTCACCATTCTAGCAAATTTAAACTTGATCTTTATGTTCTTTTGTACATATTGGGTTTTTTGTTTGGATTTGATAATGTAGTTTGTTTCTTTAAGTCTCTCCAGCTCTCAAAAGTTCCATCTTTTTCTTTTTCTTGTTATTTTTTCCAGCTTTTTCTTACCTTATTAACATTTTTTTCACTGTTAGGTTGCATTTTAGATTTGTTTAATTAGGTGGAATTTCTTGTTTATAAATTTCAAAAAAAGTCAACTTTTGAGGTCAGATAATATCTAGGGGCAGTTCAATCTTGGTTATCAATCAGAGTAAAAAAATATGTTTTAATTTGAAATAATCTTTTATCATTTCTAGATTTCAGTTGTGGATAAGATAAGATTATTTTGATATTGGAAGTTCAAATGATCCTTTTCTTTGGTTATGTAATTCTTGTTCCTCCCAATATGTGGACAAAGATGTTCAAATGGTACAAAAGATTAGTACCATTTCAGTTTGTTTAATTGTTCTACTTTGTTGTTGGATAATATGGTATCGATTTTGATTATCATATTTTTTACCTTTTACATTTGTATTTAGATTACCGGTCTGTTTATTTCGATTCTGTTGTTCCTTTATTTCTTCTAGTTATGATGATACATGCTCTGTTTGGATATCTTTTTTTTGTCTTTCTGTAGCATAGAGTATTTTGGGGGTTTAAAGAAATTAGTAGCCTATACACGCACAGAGGTGTGAACGCATATGCACACAAGAAAATATATATGCCTGTATGCATAGTTTTTCTTCTGTATTGTATTATATCGGCGTGAAAGTGACTACTTTTTTGTGACACAGAGGATACTTGAGTTGAAAGGTGAAAGGTGATATGGATGGTACGAAGCTTATGGCTGATGGTACGAAGGATTTTGCACTTCGAAAAGTGAGTTCCCACTGCTCAATCACTGAAATGGATGACTGTGATCTCTCAAAGCTTCTAGATAAGCCAAGATTAAACATCGAGAGGCAGAGGTCGTTTGACGAGAGGTCGCTTAGTGAGTTATCTATTGGTTTGGCGAGAGGGTTAGATAATTACGAGGGCCTGTACTCACCTGGACGGTCAGGTTTGGACACTCCAGCCTCATCCACTAGGAATTCTTTCGAGCCCCATCCAATGGTTGCAGATGCTTGGGAAGCCCTCCGACGGTCCTTGGTGTATTTTCGGAGCCAACCTGTTGGCACAATCGCTGCTTATGATCATGCTTCTGAGGAAGTTTTAAATTATGATCAGGTAAAGCTTGTTAGAGAAAGAAACAAGTACTGTAAGTTTATTGATCTTCTGGTAATTTAGATTTGATGATTATGATTTCATACAATGGTCTGATTTTAATTTGACGTTAACTTAAGTTTAAACTAAGTCAAACTCAACAATTAATTTCAGCTACATATATCATGGGATCCATAACTTTTCAACCACACATTTCATCGGCTTTTATCAAAATCTACTAAAATTTAATCCCCCCAAACAAGGGCTAAATAAAACAATACTGCAATTTTGTGAAAATAATCCCAGTACTTAGAAGCAAGTAAATTAGGTATTTATGATTTTGGATTTGCTGCTGAACTTGTGTTTTCCCCTTACTTTTGATGTTTTTACTGTGTTAAGGTTTTTGTTCGAGATTTTGTACCAAGTGCACTGGCCTTTTTAATGAATGGTGAGCCAGACATAGTTAAGAACTTCCTGTTGAAGACGCTTCAGCTTCAAGGGTGGGAAAAAAGAATAGATAGATTTAAGCTTGGGGAAGGAGCTATGCCGGCTAGTTTCAAAGTTCTTCACGATCCTCTACGCAAGACAGATACAATAATAGCTGATTTTGGTGAAAGTGCAATAGGCAGAGTAGCTCCGGTCGATTCTGGTTTTTGGTGGATAATTCTTCTTCGAGCATATACAAAATCCACTGGAGACCTATCTTTGTCTGAAACCTCAGAATGCCAAAAGGGCATGCGACTTATTTTGTCTTTGTGCCTGTCAGAAGGATTTGACACATTTCCTACTTTGCTGTGTGCCGATGGGTGCTCAATGATTGATCGCAGAATGGTGAGACAATTTATCAACTTATCTTGATAACGTTTATCATGTTTAGATAATGATGACTGAAGCTTATTGATGGAAAGATACATTAATGTGAATTCTAGGACCTAGTCAGACCCATAAATATGCCTAGTCAGACCCATAAATATGCCTAGTCTAAATGTTTCAGACCGTATTAACAAGTAAGCAATTGCCTGATAGTGGCATTATAAACATTCCCATCAAGATAATTTGGTGTATGGCATTTAAACGTATGATGTGAAGATTGAGTCTTGATGCTGATGTTGGGAAGGAAACTGAATATATAACATGGAAAGATATGTAAATATAGATTCAAATGTGAAGCAGATGACTTTTGGCTTATATATAAACCACACAGGTTAATTAGAACCCAAAATTGTGATTATATATCAATTACTAGCCACGATGTTACATGTTGCTTCACTATTGTTCTTAATGTTTTAGAAGGCATTCCTGATCCATGAGGTGAGTGAGTATTGGAATTTCTCAAGGCAATGGTGGGAAAAGCTCTTGGCCCTTAAGGCACACACTCGAGTTCTGAGAGTGCCTTCACATTTCCTCAAAGACCACTTCACTCCACATAATTGAGGTTCATCCATTGGTTATTTGATTAAAATTAAGGATTAGGAATTAACATAAGAATATTAATTAAGAAATTTAAGAAAAGACTTCTCTTTTGTTGATATGTTGGCAGCATAGGCTTATTTCTTTATATTTGGCTTCAAGTTGGAATTTTAATAACATTTTGCTTTAAATGCTTTACAAGTCTTGGTCCTTTATACATTATAGTCTTTGTTCTTTATGTTTTTCGATTCATTGTTCTTATTTTTCCCCATATATCTAGAACTTTTCCATTTTTATTTACATATACGGGTACTTAATTAATTTAGATATAGAAATCTAACACGAATGGTTAAGGCCACCTCATGACTTTCTTAGAATTTTTTCTGCTTGTGTGGGACAAGTTTATTGTGAATTTACTTCACAACTTTTTCCATATTTTACATGTATATATTCTAATGGTTCCAGTTCAATTTTCCAGGGAATATATGGTTATCCTATCGAAATTCAAGCTCTATTCTTTATGGCATTGAGAAGTGCTTTAGTAATGCTGAAACATGATGCAGAGGGCAAAGAGTTCATTGAGAGAATAGTCAAGCGTTTGCATGCCTTGAGTTATCACATGAGAAGTTATTTTTGGATCGACTTCCAACAATTAAATGACATATATCGGTATAAAACCGAAGAATATTCTCATACTGCAGTTAATAAGTTCAATGTTATTCCCGACTCAATCCCTGATTGGGTGTTTGACTTTATGCCGACTCGTGGTGGTTACTTTATTGGTAATGTTAGTCCTGCAAGGATGGATTTTAGATGGTTTGCTTTAGGTAATTGTGTCGCCATTTTGTCTTCTCTTGCCACTCCTGAGCAAGCTTCGGCTATCATGGATCTTATTGAATCGCGGTGGGAAGAGCTTGTCGGAGAAATGCCTTTGAAAATAGCTTATCCGGCGATTGAAAGTCATGAATGGCGTATTGTGACTGGTTGTGATCCTAAAAATACGAGATGGAGTTACCATAACGGAGGATCTTGGCCAGGTTTTATTGTCTTTCTCGATTTTCCTTTTGTTATTTAAAGTTAATATTTTAGTTCTACGTGAAAAAATTAAAAATAAATCATTTTGTTGATGAAGAAAATCTTATTTGTTCTAAAATCATGGTTTTAATTTGGTTGGGTACTACCTGTCAAACAACCTCATCTAAAAGTTTAAATTTTGTCGATTTGGTTGGGTACTACTTGTCAAACAACCATCACTTTTTATAGAAGGCCTAACACTCAATTTCATAAATGAGTGGTGGCAAGAATTGAAGTTAGGTTCTTTGTGTGTTCTGAATGACGTGTTTCCTAAGTTTAAGCTATTAGAGAAGGGACGTATGTATTTATATGAATTGTCTTCAACAATACTATTCCTTGCACTGAATTCTTGCATGAATAGAAGTTGCTAATCCCTTTATCCTTCTCTCCTACTTTTTAATATATATTTTTCATCAAAAGTCATCTAACTCGTACATCTTGTTTTGCAACACTTGTGCATCCTAAATCCAGTGCTTTTATGGTTGCTAACGGCTGCCTGCATCAAGACTGGACGGCCACAGATTGCAAGACGAGCAATTGATCTTGCGGAGAGCCGTTTGCTCAAGGATGGCTGGCCTGAATATTATGATGGGAAACTTGGAAGATATATCGGGAAGCAAGCTCGAAAATACCAGACGTGGTCCATTGCTGGGTATCTCGTGGCAAAAATGATGTTGGAGGATCCTTCACATTTGGGGATGATCTCACTCGAAGAGGACAAACTAATGAAGCCCGTGATTAAGCGATCTTCATCGTGGACTTGCTGAACAGATCTCATAATCACAGACCATAACACGGAGCATTAGAGAAAAACAAAAGGTGCACCGCTCTTTTGTTTCATTAAAGGACTACACTGTTTTAGGCTATTTCTCTCATTGTGTGGTCGAAAATTTGGTTTTGTGTACATTAGCATCTGGGGAGACTAGAATCTCGTTTCATAAAATAAGAAATAACAGTTACGTATTTGTTTTCATTTCTTGAAGATAATTTTGATTGTGATGTTAATATTTGGACTAAGGCGCTGCAAACAGTTACTCTAAGGAAGAGAATCGACGAATTTGTTTTCTCATAAAGGGTATATACTGAATAATGTGATTTGCTTAGGATCAATAGGGAATCATATAAATAGGCTTTTTGATTCAGGTTCATCTACGAAGCAGTGCAAAGGCTTAAAATACTTGCTAGGGGCATTTGTCTGATGCAAATGGCAATGCTATCGTTTTATTTCACTTTTTCATTAACATAGGATTGGAATACTTGAAGATGACGAGTAAATCATAGTATTTTAGGCTTAGACTAGATTGGAAATGAGTACGAAGAGAAGCATGTGACGAATTTGTCACTTGTCTTGTCCGTTTTAGTGTGTACTGAGCATGCCGTCAAGGATCACTTCTTCAAAACTAATGAAATATTTTGTCACCACGTTCTCTTCCTAATGGTTTCGTTGCTACTTTCTACAAAAGATGTAGTATGATCGGGCACATAAATTATTGGACACTGTCATTTCTTGTTTAGGACTATAAATGTTTATCTTGATTCCTAAAAACTTTATTGAAAGAAAGACGTAAATAGCGAGTGGGGTATGGTGTACAAATGAACACATCAACATTTTAAACATTATTTTCAATAAATTTAGAGTCCGTAGATGAATTGAATCCTTATCAACACTTCATTAGATTCATTGGAATTGGTTTACCCTCCCTTGTGACTTTCCCATTGCATTACAATAAGAAACTATTTGAAAGGCCCAAAAATACACGATATTAACACAAGATTCAAAAGAATCAATACCAAAATATAAACGATAAAGCAGAAAAATGAAGAATGAACACAAGATATGTTTTGGCCTAAGCCTCGGAGGTTCGGCGATCAAATCTAACGACTACATCCTGTTAGTTTGATGCCCTTTTATAGCAAGTATATTGTAATGATATTATGAATTAACGTTTCTTTATTCGCGTATTAGAATTTGCGATAATAATCTAAGGTTCCATGATTATATGAAATATAACAAATTGTATACTCGACGATTTTGGTATAGTGAGACAATTCGTTCTATATAATCAAAATATGTCGTTCACAATCGGTACATGAAGTTGGACACTTTATGTTGATAAGATTGCATTGTTCTTATTAAGATTTGTCTAGATCTGGGAATAAGAATAATAATGTGTTTTTGAAGCACAGTGAACGGGACCACGTGGATGACTCATTTGTGACCGTTCGAAATGAGACACCACTCGATTATCGAACAAATCACCTAAATCATGAGCAAGTAATGTACCTTTAATCACTAGTTCAATTTCTTTGAAGTGCCAATGAGTAAAGTCTTAATTAGAAAATCGATCTCGGTACTTTGGGAATTTAGGGGAAGTGGTTAGAGATCATATACATGCAATAGTGGATTCCGTTAATCATCATTATGAGACGATCGTCACTCTAAGATATTTTCTAAAGGGAATTGAATTTGAGCTCAGTAGTTCGACGATGAGATCGTTGGACTTGGTGTTGTGACGTGATTACAACGGATTCGCCTTATGAAATTGGACTTAGAGGGTAATACATGTTGAAGGGCAAAACGGTCATTTTGTTGACTTCAACATATTGACGGTCAAACGGGGGTTGACTTGTGGAATGGTAATCCGAGGATATTGTTATCGAATCATAATTGGCTTCCATAACTTTTGCTCGATTCAAGAGTGCAATCTCTGATTTTTTGGTAGAGTAAGTCGAGATTAATAGATGTATATCAATTGGTCAAGAGTTGACCCAATTAGAAGCATCTATTGGAGTTTGAGTCTTGTGAGTCCAATTATGTCCCTCTTTTGGCTCTAATAAAGGTGTATGACTTAATTGATCTAGTACAATAAAGTCTAAGGAAAATTGTGCAAATAAGAAACCCTAATTATGGGTTATAAATATGTCCTTTAGGACACATTTTATATTGATTTGGGTATTTGTCAATTTTATTCTCCAAAAAAGTGAGAGAAACACCTAAGGAGAACAAAGGAGAAGGTCTAAGGGAGGAATCATTTGGCTAGATCATTAAAAGCTCCTTCAAGGTTATCACATCTTCCTCATGTGTGAGGATTTAAATGAAACTCCAATGAACTCGAAGTGTTTTTTAAGACCCGCCATGCATTTGTGTTTAATCTTCATAGGAAAATCGATTTCCTATTGTGAGGATTAGATACTCATTTCTAACACATCCCTCGTTGAGCATCCAAATAATATGGACATCGCTCGGTTGCACTAATAGCCCAAAAATGGCATAAAGCAAATACAATCAGTTCAAGATTACAGAAATAAGTCACAAAGACTTATTTTTACACAGACTGAAGGATCGAACACTCCCTCAAGGCACAAGAACAAAAAGATCACAAAGATCTGCCAAACTCTCAAGTGACAGCCAGAACCACAAAGATTCAAGTCACACCACACTCAATGAAACAACACTTCACAAACGATAGAAGTAGATCTAGAAGATTTACTCATTTACAGGATCAAAACTCAAGAAGAACCCAAACCCTAGAAATGAGAGATTTCTCTAGAAGACAGAGAGCAGACGAGAGAGAATGGAAAGCCAGAGCAAATGAATCGATGCAGCCAACCCAAAGGTCTCATGCGTGTTAATAGCCAGAAGTGTCTAGAACGTTCAGCCAACGATGAGGATGAATCCACGTGTCAACAATCCAGCCAATGTCTCAATAATAAAAGTGTCAACCCAGAAAACACGATTTCCCTTTAAAATGTTGGAAGCATACATTTCTTTCCAGCAGTGCAGGGTTCGAAACTTAACACTATTCTTCCTAGAACAAAAGGATCAAAACACGTCCACACCCCATGCAGAATTTACTAGTACACGTCAGAGATAGCAGGATAGTCGTTACATAGTTCGTACAAGCTCTATTTAAGCAACAAGATTAGTACTCAATATTTGTGCGCGCGCGCGCTTTTATGGGAAAAATTGGAATGCAATGTTTTTTTTTTTTTTACAAGGTACTCCGGAGAGGGTGGGCATGTGTTGGGATGAGCTGGTTTTCTTGTTTCATAAAATGCTAGTTCTCTGTGCACAGTCCTAACTGAGTTCCTGCATTAAAAATGCAGATATTTACTCTCTGTAGCTATTAGGTCCACCCTCTGCTCATTAAGACATTAACCAATAACCATGCCCTCAGTCCTCTCTTTCTGTGGCTCTCAATTTCCCACTTAAGATGTAACTTTCTCTTTTGGTCCCTCCTCTGACTTCTGTACCGTGTTTCCCTGTTAAAGGGGTAGTGTTGTTGGGTGGAGTGTGTGTAAGTGAGGGAAGGTTTAATTTTCGAATCGATTAGTCGAACCATTTTTAATTTTTAATGCGGAGTTAATTTTTTGTCGTTCTGTTTACTGTTTGATGCTATATTGATTAAATGTGGCAACACAGGCGAAAAAGAAAGAAAGGGAGAATTTTTTTCCTTTATCGACTAGGCAAATAATTTCTCACCATTCTATTTATTTCATTAGTAGAAAATGTGGCAACAAGGGGTGATAAGGAAAGAGAAGAGATGGGAGTTTTCTAGTTTTTGAAATAGTGGATGTTAGTGAGATCGATAATGATGAATTTCTATTTAGAGTTGACTAGATGAATCGTTTTTTATCATTACATTTGCTTTTTTATTGCTATATCCGATGATTGAATATAGCACTTGAGCGAAAAGAAAAAGAGAGATTTTTTTCGTCTTCCACAGAGCGAATTCCAGTGAAACAAGATAAAGAACTTTAAATTGATATATTAAAAAAAAAAAAAAAGATAAAGACCACATGTGCCTATTGCTTTAAAAGATAAGACCACACAATTATTTGACAGATACTTCATCCATTTTCCATGTGCCTATTGCTTTTAAAAGATAAGATGACAAATTGTCAATTATCCAACCAGGTGGATCAAATTGAGAATTTCCCAAAAAGAAAAAGTTTGTGCGCGTGTGTCTGTGTTGGGGGGGGTGGGGGATGTTCTGTGAATGCTGGCAATTCTTAAAGCCAGCTAAACAGTATGGTATTGTACTCAAAAGAGAGACCCCACCAGTGGGCCCTGAGCTTCTTCTGCTACATTTACTGGTCCACCCACCTGCAACCTACCATCCACCCAGTTGGATTGAGACCCCAACCCTTCCAGCTAACACAAAATCTCACACTGATTCTCTAATGGTGGTACTTTTGGAGGCATTCACACCTACTTTTTCAGCTCTCAAAGTTGTTCATAGCTCAATGGATTAGGAATTTATTGAATATTTCATATTTTTATGAGTTTGTTCCTTATATTTTGATCTTAGAACAACTAAAAGTTTGCTTCTTGTGCCCTAATATAGTGAACACAACTCTTTAGAACAACTAAAAATTTGCGGGTTGTCGACCATTAAAAATTAAGGGCTGCTAGAACTTGGTTCGACCTTACATTGACAGGGACTATGGGCTGAGATCGGATTATCGAACGAGCCAAACCGAGCTTGGTGGGGCCATTGCCACCCTAAAGGGAAGAGAGGGAAAGAATAACCCCAAAATTCACAATGTCACTTATTTAGTTGACTCCAAAGTCTTTCCATCAATAACACACACACTCTCTCTCTCCCCCCTCTATGTATGGCCTAAACTTCATCAGAATGTTTGTAGTATCAAGAAAATTCTCTTGACAACAAAATTCTGCACTTTATGGAGTCACACACGAAAAACCAAGGCAGTAATAGTAGCTCCCACGAACCAGCTTTTCTTCAACTGGTTTCTCACCACCAACAAAGTCAACCAGATCCCGGCCACACCTCCGTCCACCGGCACTTCACAAGCCCAGCTACCAGTAGCACCATTTCCTCCTCGTCCATGAACCCAATAACCACCACCAATAATAATGATAATAACAGCAATAAGAATGATTCCACCGCCAAGAAACCATCCAAGGATCGACATACCAAGGTGGACGGCCGAGGGCGGCGCATCCGTATGCCGGCCCTATGTGCAGCCAGAGTTTTCCAGCTGACCAAAGAATTAGGCCACAAGTCTGATGGTGAGACCATAGAATGGCTTTTGCACCAAGCTGAACCATCGATTATAGCAGCAACTGGCACAGGTACAATTCCAGCCAATTTTTCGACCCTCAACCTTTCTTTACGCAGCCGGGGCACCACGATTTCAGCTTCACTATCCAAGTCTATGCCTCTCTTTATCGGTGGCGCTACCAACATGCTTGGGTTCCACCACCAGCTCACCTCAAACAGTGGAGGTTTTGGGCAAGACCTAGATGCTGCAACCTCACATTCAGATACTAAACCTAGGAGAACCATCATGCAAGATCATGAACCGGGTTCAGATCAGAAACCCGGTTCATCTCAGCCCTCCAGCTTCATCCCGGCTCCCGCCATGTGGGCGGTGGCACCAGCGAACGCCAACATAGGGAACGCCTTTTGGATGCTGCCCGTGACTGATGGAACTGCCATGGCCCCTGTGGGTGCAGGGCAGCAAGAACACCCGTTCTGGCAATACAAAACCTCCCCCACTCAGAAAATTGGTGGCTTCGAGTTTACCGGAGTTGGCGACCGGTTTAACCCCGGATCGATGGTGGTGCAACACCCATCGCCGCCGGTTCAGCAGCTGGGACTAGGTGTCTCAGATACTACAAACATGGGATTACTGGCCTCTATCAATTCATATAGTAATGGTAACTGTAGGATTGATTTGGGCATGAATTTACAGCAAAACCAGCAACAAGATAATGACAGCAATGATGAAAATCCCAAAAATTCTTGATAAATCCACATGATAAAAATCCCTATATTTTTCTTGTTGAATGAATATTGTAGAATTCTAAGTTTTTTCTTTGCTAGCTGTTTCCTAGTTTATTACTTTTTTGATGCTAAGATTTTTACTTTCAATGTTCTTTTTTGCTCCCTACTTTTTTTCCGTATTGTTTTCAGACGTGATTATAAAAATTTAAAAGTAAATATAATTGGAACACGAGCTTTAAAAATGTCTTCATAGCAAATTATTTACTAAACTTAATTGAATTGGAATTGTTAAAAAGGATTAAAGATAAACGAATGTTAACATGCATAATGATTACACAGTAAAAATCATAGATACATCACAAATATCACATATATGCTTTGCTTACATCTTATCTTTAACATGAAAAAATTGATTACGTTGAAATTGTAGATATGTATGCGTCGAAAAATCGTGGAAAATAATTATATTTGATGGATTTTTAATAATGAAAGTTCGGTTTTTGTTGTTTTTGACAATTGAAATTCAAGCTATCTCACCTCACAATGAGGCCGAACCCACCTCAATAAAAAAAAACCCCCAAAAATGTACCCATCCCGCTATGTGAGAGAGCCGAGTACCAGCCTGTAAGCCAAAGCCTGGTACCGGAGCTCGGCTCTTCAACTGCTTCAAGAAAAACAATAGTGTCTAGTCTTTCAGGACAAAAATGGGTGGGTTGTAATATCGGTCCACTCTTAGGGGTATATTTGTCTATTTAAATAAAATTTGTTCAGAGAGACAAAACTTTCAATTTTTGACCATTTTTCAAAATAGGATGTCAAATTGGACCTTTTCCTCTTATTAATATTCAGTCTTTGGAGTGAGTGTTTATTCCTATTTCGGTGTGCTTAATCAAGACTTAGTTGAAGGATAAAAGGGTATAGTTGCTTACACTGTTGACTTTTGTATAGTGTGAGTCTTCTTCTATTTGTTTTTTTTTTTTTTTTTTAGGGCCTTTCATATCAACTTTTTTTTATGGGATTGAGTGGAACATAAGAAATTTGTGGTCTAAAATTATTTGAACTCTCTTAATTTAGATCAACACAATTTTTTAAAATTTATTTTTTCTCAAAATCATTTTCAATCACACAATCTATAAACCCCGTGACCCTTCATCACTTTTTAACCTTACATCCTTCAAAATATCATTTTTCACTTGAAAAAATATGTCAAACCACAAGGGCTCATCGGTCAACGAAAGTTACAACAAAGTAACTATTATTTTATTTTAATAAAATGATATCGGTCGAACGCGCCATGATTGACCACGAGACAATTTAGCCTCAATATCGAACTTGAGATCATATACGATGATGGGTGTATCATTAGATAAATTAGCAGCATTATTGAAGGAAATTTTCTAAAAAATATCAGTTAAATAGACCATCATATTATAAAAACATCGCAAAATCTTATTGATCAAGCATTTTCAAGCCACTATTTCAACCTGAAACTGAGCAACTAAACACATTGTCATAGCAAATTGGGGACAATAGATTCCAGATTTTTGTTGACAGAAAGCATTTCGGCTTAATCTCTGTTATTGCATGAAAATATAATTTAATGACAAATGCTATGCTGAAGCAGTCTTCTTTTGCTGAAAGATGACAGCGAAAACTGGGACTGCAACACCGATGGTGAATGCAGAAAGGACACCAAGAGTCATCTTCAGTTGCTGATGTTTCATCCTATCCAAGTTGTACATGTGCTTTGCGTGAAGGTAGAAAGGCTCGTCATGGCCATGGCCTCCTCCCATTTTCTTTACGCCCGTTGAATGAAACCCTCTATTCACTGTTACAGAGAAACAAATTTCAGCCTATCCGTAAGTAAAACAAACAAAAATATAGCACCATTGATAAGATGAGTAC
Organism: Fraxinus excelsior; assembly: GCA_019097785.1. NCBI lineage: Eukaryota > Viridiplantae > Streptophyta > Magnoliopsida > Lamiales > Oleaceae > Fraxinus > Fraxinus excelsior. The sequence goes on from CM032642.1 coordinate 1,077,975, forward strand.
ACTTTCAGATTCTTTTGCTCGTTCATTCGTAGTGTCTGGTACATGCTACAGGACATGACTAAAAGTACCATAAGATTTTAACTTATTTTTATTCCCTTGTACTGTCTAGTACTTACCTAAAACACTCAACCAACAATGCCATCAATATGCTGAATTAGTAGTAGAGAATTCCTCTAATCATTCTTTGCTCTCAAGAGATTTATCAAAAGAATAGCATTTTCATTGTACTGTGCTATAATTTTACTCGCGTTTTCATCAAATTGTATAAAATTTTGTTCAGTTTTCAGCCTTCACAATGCAATTGAGTGTCCTCCGTTTCTTTAGCAGCATAAAAAATTTGGAATTCTCTCTCTCTTTTCCACAAGTAACATGAACATATGCAAGTGTGTTAATACCCACACGTGTCTAATGGAATGACAAAATATCCTTCTCGAGAGTGTCCACAATCTCAATTCCGTGAAAGAGAAAATAATAGAAGTGTGTACACAAGATAATTAAAAAAACAAGAGACAATTTCAGTAACATCCCAATTAACTTAGCATGATATTGTTCGCTTTAAGCCTAGCCTACACGGTTTTGTTTTTGGGCTTTCACCCTAAAGGATTTGTACCAATTGGAAGCAGTCATTTCGCTTATCAATAAGTCTCATTTTCCTTCCCCAAATGATGCGAGATTGTAGCTACTATAATCACCAACCTTAGGTGGCTTAAGTTCTGATATCATTAGTAACATCTGAGTCCATTTGGTATGATATTGTCTGCTTTGGAGCCCAGCCCATACTATTTTGTTCTTGAGCTTCACCTAAAAGGCCTCAGTGTACAATATCATACCAAGTAAAGTGGGATGTTACAAATTATATCAAAGCTTAAACCCAGTCGGAAGTGCGGCAGACGAGGGTGTTGGGCCCCGTGAGGTAGGGTGATGGTAGGAAAATATGATTGATTTATAAGTGAAATAACAACTCTCAATTGGTATGAAACCTTTTGGGTGAAAGCCCAAAAACAAAATTGTGCGGGCTAGATGAAAACGGACAATGTAATACCAAGTGGACTGGGATATTACAGTTTCCCAGCAGCTACTCTGCTTGAAGTAAAGAAACTTAAAGGTGAAGTAAGGCTTGAAGACTTTACAAGGAGTCACAAAACAAGAAACACCTATTCTGATCATCTTCACTGCAAATTTAGCAGGTAGAACTTCAGATTTTGGGTACGCTTTGAATTTTACTATATTCTAATCAAAATAAAGGGGTATACGTAATAAAGGTCACTCTATTATACTGCATTTCTTGAACATAAAACAATGTGTCAATTCTCTAGTTCACCTAAAGTCTCTGCTGCATTTGTTACTTGATCAATCTTTAGGGGCAGAAGCTTGACCACTAGATAGCTTCGAAGCATATGTTCTACAAACAGGTAAAAATGCAAAGGAAGTCTATAGACTATAATGACTCAAATTAGGGGCGGACGCAGAAGATAAAAGTTAAGGGGGCGCACTTGAACTTGCAAAGAAGTTGGGATAAATTTTACACTCGAAAATTTACGTAAAAAAAAAAACATATCCCATGTAATTTTGCATCCGAAAATTTACATGGGATATGACTTTTTCGGATGTAAAATTTCGAAATTTTTTGATGTCATATTCCATATAAAGTTTCCTAATAAAATGATAAAAATTACAAAAATAATAAATGTTAATGAAATAATTAAATTTTTTTTAAAAAATGCAAGCTAGACGTTTTTCATTAAGACTCACATTTAACATATTTTTAACTTTTTTTTATATCTATTTGGATTATTTAATATACCCATAAGCACTTCATCATTAATACGTGAGAAGAGGGAAGCTACCTGAGGCCCGCAATAGGTGAGTTCAGACAGTAATCAGGGTTACGCAGGATGCAGCCCAGAAAATGAGTGTTCTGCAGTGGCAAAATGCACATTTACTGCAATATTGATTTGGGATAGGAGTCGTCCGTTTTAGAATTTTCTTTATGGTAATAAATGAATTCCCTTAGATTAATACCCAAATAAAATTGAGGCTACAAAAATTAAGGTTCAGTATCAAGCATGCTCCAGTAGCCTCTGAAGGAAAAGTGTAGATATTGGTGGTCACTAAAGGTACATATTTTCCAACACCCTACCAAAAAACACTCTACGATTAATCAAATAAGCGGATAGAGCAAATTGTAACGACCATTAAGGTAGTGAGCTCAAATTAATAAGAGTTATTCGACACAATAAAGCTTAGATGATTGAAGCATTTATACTGTAGAACAGGAAAAAATTAGCAAAAGATATAGAAAAGAAATGAATAGATAAAATACGAAAACAAATCATACTTATCAGGACAATTCTTATAAAGAAAGAATAACAAGAGGGAGCCCAAATTGTTGTAAAGCTTTAATATTTCTAATGGAAATCAGAAGGGTTAAAGCCTTAAAAGGTTTATCAAAAACATATAAGGAGCCAAATACGGAAACGACATACATCATATATACACTCGCCTAGATCAATTTCACACAGCTGTATAAATATTATATATACACTAATTCGGGTTTATATAGGCACTGATAATGTACAGAAACTAACTATGACCCCAAAAAGAAAATAAACACCCAGGTTGAATTCAAATTTCTTTCAAAATAAGCTCATAATATGCACCCAAAAAACTCAACAAACATTATCTTTCAGATGGAAAAAGAAAAACATTTACACGTGGAAATACAAATTAACAAAAGCGAAACAGAAAATCGACTAAACAGGTATGCGTAAAAATTTCAACCAAATGTCGATTGACTGAAATAATAATGAAAAATTGGAAATAAAAAAGAGACCTGATTTGGGGAGAAAGGATTCAGTGGAACTGAGGAACTTGGAAGCACACGATCTCAGTCCATTGCTCATCGCCATTTTCTTTAAGAAATTCTTTTTATCAAATTAAAAAACAGAGATTCTGCTTCTGCTGTGTTCATATAAGATGAAAGCAAGATTGAATCGATAAGTGAGTAGGGTTTGTTATGATTTGCAATGTGGGGGAACTGTTGAGGATATATGTGTGAATGGCCTGTTGTCCATTTTGGCCTTTTACCAATAAATAACATAAAAAAAAAGAAGGGAAAACTCGAAAACACAAGTTATAAGGTGACTTGCCAAAAATACCCTCATTGGTAGGAGAAGAAACCACGTGAAAACCGTCCAAATATTTTCCAAAACCGACCATTATTCACAAAAACCGACCACTATTGACAAAGGAGCTGGCCACCCACCGACAAAGATGACCCACGCAGAACAAATGTTAGTTTTTTTTTTTTTTTTTATTTGAAAACGGACTCCTCATGTATATATGTGTTAAAACTCGAATTTTTTTGTTATTTATGAAATGTATGAGTAGATCTAGGCTATAGGGCAATTTTTTTGATGGTATATTGCATTTTGGGACCTTGAGACGCCGGAAATGGTGTTTTTCAGGCGTCATTTCCGGCGTCCCCCATCGCCTTGAAGAAGACGGTAAACCGCCGGTCCAGAAATGGACCAGCGGTTTACAGCCGGTCCATTTCTGGACCGGCTGTTAACGGTCCCATTTGGGGGCCTTGGGCCTCCACTGGACGGGCTGTTAACAGCCCGTTTTGGAGGCCAATTGGGCCCCCAACTAACAGCCGGCCCGTTTAGTTTTTTTTTTGAGGAAATTACACCCACCCCTACTTTTAAATTACCATTTTCAAAAATCATAAATCAAGTTTCATATTACAAAAATCAGGTTTTAATTAATAATTTAAAAATATTTTTTATTTTTATTTACAATAAATTAATTTATATATACTCCCCTCATCCCATCTATCCCAAACCCTAAAATTAGTTAACCAATATTCTCTCATCTCTCAATTTCTCATCCGTTGCTCTGCTCGCCGCCGCCGCCGTCGCCGCCGCGCCGTTACCACCATCACGATCGTCTGATCGTCTTCATATCCTCTCCCCCTCTCGTCTTCTCCGTTGCCTATCTCTCTTATGTCGTGGTGCGCCGACGCAAGGACTTCCATTTGCCGGCAATCGAAGCAGAGCAGATCTGTGTTTTTCCTTTCTGTTTGTTTTCGAGTTGATTTTATAGATTTTTATGATGGTTGTATGGCTGATTGTTGCCGATGGTTGCAGATCTGTGGGTGTTGCTGTGTAATGGTGTTGGTGTTGCTGGGTGGCGTGCTTGAGGCGGTGGGATGGTTTGTGTACTGTGGTCATGTTGACGGTGTTGGTGTTGCTGGTCTTGGAGGTGGTGGGCATAAACGGTTTTGGCGGTGGTGGTTTTGGGGGTGTGTGCGACGGCGGTTTGGGTGTGTGCGCGGCGGTGGAGGTACTGTGTAATGGTGTGTTTGACGCTGTTGCCGATGGTTGCAGATCTGTGGGTGTTGCTGTGTAATGGTGTTGGTGTTGCTGGGTGGCGTGCTTGAGGCGGTGGGATGGTTGTGTACTGTGGTCATGTTGACGGTGTTGGTGTTGCTGGGATTTGCGACGGCGGTGGTGGATTTGCATGCGTGTTGGCGGTGGTGGAGTCAATGGCGAAATGGTGGTCACAAATGATTTGATTGTGTTGTGACCAATGAATTAGATAAACTGTGACGAGTATAAGTTGTGTGATTTAATTACTAATGTGCGACATAAAAATCATTAATTTGTGACCAATTAATTGATGTTTGTGACCAATAAGTTGGTCGATTTGTGACCAATAAACAATTTGTGACCATTGAATTCGATAAACTGTGATGAGTACAAGTTGTGTGACCTAAAATTACTAATTTGTGACCTAAAAATTATTAATTTGTGACCAATAAATTGATATTTGTGACCATAAAATAAGTAACGTAACTTTTAAATGTTGTGATTGTGACCGATGAACAAATTGTGACTTTTAAATTTTTAAGTTGTGACCGATTCACTAATTGTGACCTACAAAAATTAAATTGATTTAATAATTCATTAATTATTAATTTAAAATTTAAAAAACCTGATTTGTGAATTTTCAAACTTGTTTTTGTATTTTTGAAAAGGTGTAAAGTAAACACCTTAGAAACGTAATGTTCCCTTTTTTTTTTTTTTATATATAATTTAATAAATGTATAATTAATATATATAAATATATATATATATAATTATATAATTTGATAATATATAAAAATTTATATTATTTAATTTTAATTTGAATATGATAATTATTAATATAATGAAATTAATAATTGTAATTGTTAATAAATAATTATATATTATTTATTTAATTCTTTTTTTTCCTTTTAATTTTGAAATTGAAGATTCTTTAATTAAATATTCATTGTAAAAAATTTAATTAAATAAAATTTATATTATTTAATTTTAATTGGAATATGATAATTATTAATATAATGAAATTAATAATTATAATTGTTAATAAATAATTATATATTATTTATTTAATTCTTTTTTTCCTTTTAATTTTGAAATTGAAGATTCTTTAATTAAATATTCATTGTAAAATAAATTTTAATTTCTTCAAATTGAATTAAATAAAAGTTAATTTTAATTTGAATATGATAATTATTAATATAATGAAATTAATAATTGTAATTGTTAATAAATAATTATTTATTATTTATTTAATTCTTTTTTTCCTTTTAATTTTGAAATTGACGATTCTTTAATTAAATATTCATTGTAAAAAATGTAATTAAATAAAATTGATATTATTTAATTTTAATTTGAATATGATAATTATTAATATAATGAAATTAATAATTGTAATGTTAATAAATAATTACATATTATTTATTTAATTCTTTTTTTCCTTTTAATTTTGAAATTGAAGATTCTTTAATTAAATATTCATTGTAAAAAATTTAATTAAATAAAATTTATATTTTTTAATTTTAATTGGAATATGATAATTATTAATATAATGAAATTAATAATTGTAATTGTTAATAAATAATTATATATTAATTATTTAATTCTTTTTTTCCTTTTAATGAAATAAAATTTATATTATTTAATTTGAATTTGAATATGATAATTATTAATATAATGAAATTAATAATTGTAATGTTAATAAATAATTATATATTATTTATTTAATTCTTTTTTTCCTTTAAATTTTGAAATTGAAGATTCTTTAATTAAATATTCATTGTAAAAAATTTAATTAAATAAAATTTATATTATTTAATTTTAATTGGAATATGATAATTATTAATATAATGAAATTAATAATTGTAATTGTTAATAAATAATTATATATTAATTATTTAATTCTTTTTTTCCTTTTAATTAAATAAAATTTATATTATTTAATTTTAATTTGAATATGATAATTATTAATATAATGAAATTAATAATTGTAATGTTAATAAATAATTATTTATTATTTATTTAATTCTTTTTTTCCTTTTAATTTTGAAATTGAAGATTCTTTAATTAAATATTCATTGTAAAAAATTTAATTAAATAAAATTTATATTATTTAATTTTAATTGGAATATGATAATTATATATAATGAAATTAATAATTGTAATTGTTAATAAATAATTATATATTATTTATTTAATTCTTTTTTTCCTTTGTAATTTTGAATTGAAGATTCTTTAATTAAATTTTAATTGTAAATAAATTTTTAATTTCTTTCAAATTGAATTAAATAAAAGTTTATTATTTAATTTTAATTTGAATATGATAATTATTAATATAATGAAATTAATAATTGTAATTGTTAATAAATAATTATATATTATTTATTTAATTCTTTTTTTCCTTTAATTTAAAATTTATATTATTTAATTTTAATTTGATAATTAATAATATAATTAAATAATAATTGTAATTGTTAAATATTATATTTTAACAAATTAGTTACTTATAATTTTTTCGTTTAATTTTTGTTGATAATTTAATAAATTTAAATAAAATTTATATGTATAATTATAATTATAATTTTAATATGATCATTAATAGTATAACGAAATAAATAATTGTAATTGTTATGCGATTTTACTGTATTTCATTATCTTATGTTCGAAGTGCTGATAGTTAATTTTTTTTTTCAATTTTGCAGTATGGAGTATCACTTGGACGTGACGTTGAGACAGATGCCAGGCAAGGCTACATGGAACGGTAACTTCGGCAGTTACACTGCCGTGTTGGAGCTGCTTGATGAGCATCATGCAGATATGCTTCGACGTTCATTTCTCTGGCCCCTGTACGAGTTGAGAGACGTACAGTTCTCCGGGCAGATCCTCGATGCACTACTGTGCCGATTGCTTACTCCAGTCGACGGCGATGCCCTCCACTTCGACCTTGGGGGCAAGGTTCCGAGTTTCTCCATGTTTGATTTTGCTCTCATCACAGGACTGCAGATTACGGGTGATGATGCAGCTCGTACTGATACTCAGAGAGGCAGATTGCACGACACTTACTTTGAGGGACATGGGACGGTGCTGCTGTCGGCTCTGATGGACGCGATCACTAGATGTGACGACATGTTGGATAGACTGAAGCTCGGCCTGGTCTACATCCTTGAGAGCGTGTTGCGATGTCACCATCGGAGGACTGGGATTGACCTATTCCATCTGCAGATCGTCGACGATCTTGATGTGTTCAACACATATCCGTGGGGCCGGAGATGTTTTGAGGACACGGTGCACGTATTCACCAGATCACACTCGAGGCCGAAGGGGACCATGCGTAAATACGATACATACGGATTACCCCTTGCCGTGCAGGTAAATGTTCGACATACTTTATTATAATATTGTTTACAATAAATATGAATATAATAATTGTATGTATGTGTTGCAGATCTGGGCGTACGAGACGGTCCCCCTCCTAGGTACCCAGTTTGCGAGGCGAGGGGAGACACGCTGCCCTCGGATGCATCACTGGCGAGCAGAGGGATGTCCGACTAGCAAAAAGTTATCAGCTCTCCTCGACGACCCTCAGGTAAGATAATACATTTGCAATTTATGTTGTGTGTAGCTCCAAAATATGTTAATGTGATCATTAACAAATGTTGTTATGCCAGATTCGAATCATAACGCAGTTGATGCCTTCGATGGAGGAGGAGGGACGTGGATATGTGCGTGAATTGGCCGCTCATGGGCATGATGAAGCCGCTCGAGATGAGGTACGTGAATTGAATATCATCGATTTGCATGTGTTAATCGAATTTTCATTAAATATAATAATTTTTTATGTTTTCCGTGTAGGGGGGCGGTCCAACTGCTTCACCGCCGCCGGTGCCGAGGGCTTCGCCGTCGCCGCCACCGCAGAGGGTATCACCGCCCCCGGTGCTGATTACTTCATCGCCGCCACTGCCGCAGATGGCTTCACCTCCGAGGGTTTCATCGCCCCTACCGCAGGGTGCCTCCTCGCCCTCAGGGCATCACCGTTGCCGATGGCCAGATCATCGCCACCGAGGGCATCACCGCCGATCAGATCACCTTCTCCACCGTCCACTGATCTGTACGATCGCCTGACAGTATTTATAGCGGGTCAGATGGACGAGATGCGCGGAGAGTTTAGGGGTCAGATGGACGAGATGCGCGGAGAGTTTAGGGGTCAGATGGACGAGATGCGCGGAGAGTTTAGGGGTAAGATGGACGAGATGCGCCGAGAGCTTCAGGCTGAGATTGCAGCCCTCCGAGGCGATATCATATGTGGGAGACGGGGTGAGGGACGGGGTGATGGAGGTGGTGATGGAGGGGGTCATTTCTGGGCGGATGATGCCACATTGGCTTCGTTTTTTTTATCCCCGGAGGAGGGTAGGAGAGAGGCGGTTCCCCCGGAGGAGGGTAGGAGAGAGGCGGTTCCCCCGGAGGAGGGTAGGAGAGAGGCGGTTCTCCCGGAGGAGGGTAGGAGAGAGGGGGTTCCCCCGGAGGAGGGTAGGAGAGAGGCAGTTCCACCGGAGGAGAGTAGGACAGAGGCAGTTGCCCCGGAGGAGGTTGTGGTGGTGGGGAGGACAGAGGCAGAGGGTAGGACAGAGGAGTTGGTGGTGGTGGTGAGCCCGGATGATGTTATTCCCGAGGTGGAGGGCGAGCGTACACCTGACGTAGCGGCGGGAAAAAGGCATGCCGCTGACGCCCCGGAGCAGGTGGTCGGCAAGAGGTCAGGTTGCCTTCGCAGTACGTCGTTTCTCCCTTTACGGCTGAGGCCAAGAGGAGGACGTTCATTGACGGGACGTACCCCAATCTGTTCCGGGAGGTGGACGCAGCAAGATGGAAAGTCTTCGAGGCAAAGTTGAGGATAATTAAGCCCCGGTAAGTATTATAGAATTTAAATAAAGTACGTTACGCTAATTCATCTATATCTTTTTCAACATTTTTTCAAATTTTATTTTCAGACAAAGCCGCCAAGTTGGCTCGAAGATGATAGTAGATGCATATAAATGGTTTCGCGAGATCACCACTTCAGGGACGTGGCTCGCCGACGATGTAAGTGAAATATTCATTTTGTTGTTTATTATGTGTACATTATTTTTTTGTTTTTTGAAATGAAATAACTCGCTAATTTTTTTATTGGTGTTTCCTGATGTAGCACATCGACCTGGCCATGGAGGTACTACGAGATCGAGCTCGACGATATCCGCGGTCATTTGATATGCCCGGCCGACTCATACTGAGCACTGAGTTTTTGGGAGCTATTACCATTGAGCATGAGTCGTTGCTATGTATGGGTAGTAAGTACGTGCTTCCTGAATATATGGCCGAATGGGTCGTAGGGATATTGCCGAGGCTCGGGGGAAAGGCATGGGATGCTTGTACACATATATATGTTCCAGCGATCTTGAATCATCATGTCATTGCCGTGGAGATTGTTTTTGCTGACTCCACGATGTATGTGTACGACTCCGATCCTTCGTGTCTGACACAGGGCCAGCTCGAGCAGCAGTTGGAGCCGCTTGCTGTGATCGTACCGTTGATGGCCGCCCGAGCAGGTGTTATTGTTAATGACAGGCTAGCCATCGTGCGGGACCAGACGACGGCGAGACAGTCGACATCGTAAGTATTTATATTTTGTTTTTTACTTTCAAACTTAGTTTTTTATCTAACACGTTTTCGCACTAATAATATTCTTCAATTGTAGGGGTGATTGCGGCATTTTTGCAATAAAGTACATCGAGTTTTTGAGTATAGGACATAAGGTCGATGGAATCAACCAAGCATGGATACAAATTTGGAGGAATAAATTAGCGTGTGATTTGTACGAATTCGAGTGTGATCCGTAAACGTTATACATTTAATTGTTGATTCATTTATTTAATACTTGTAAATATTGTATGAATAATTATATAATGAAATATTGTGCACTTTAACTGTTACTAATGTACACTTAATCAAATTGGCGAAAATTATGGTTAAATAATTAAATATTGTTCATTTAGCAACAATACCATTACATATTTGACTAATTGTTATCTAGTGGAATTTGACTCGTACAATTTTGACGAGTATGACCGACTGCTCTACATCTGCCGCACCGACGCGGTCGAGAAAACTCTCCAGTAGATGGTATTCTAGAAGTTCGTGGGCGTCCAGGGCCACGCGGTTCAATTACCGGTGGCGACAAACTATTCAGTGGGAAAATATGGTCAGGAACTTCCCAATCAGATTCGTTCGGTAAGGGAAATATAGTCTCAGCATATGCAGTTCTCCAATACTCAGCCGTGTAATACTGAGAGCATAATGTTCTCGCTGCAAAGCCTCTGTTCATAGATACCGCGACTGCATGCTCACATGGAAAACTCTCCAACTGAAATCGAACACAAGTGCATGTGTGTTCATTCAGGTCCACAATGTATATCAGCTGACGTGCATCTTGTACAGAGAAGCGCGACTCATCTAGTGGTTCCACATTCAACCTCCTCGCAACCTGTGCGGCCTTGAACAATTTTTCCTCTTGAGCCGGGGCTAGCCAAGTCGAGCAGTTCTGCGATTCAACACGTCGGTCCTTCTTATACAGTGAATTCATAGACTCTCGATCCTTCTTAAACAGTGCTGCAGTTTCGTACGAATGTTCTCAATCAATGCGAGAATTGGCAACTCTCGATCCTTCTTAAACAGTGAATTCATAGACTCCACGTTATTTGACGTCATCAAGTTGTACCGACGTGTTGGAAAATGTGATCGCGCCCAATGTTCTATCCCCATCTTTGTAAGATAATCCCATGCCGATATCGACTTCTTCCCTATCTCGACCAACCACTTATTGCATTCCTCGACACTGTAAGCTTCGGCCGCCCTCCTGAACAATGAAACGATGCCTTGGCCCCGGTATCTAGTCTTCAGATTACCTTGTATGTGGTACATGCAGTACCCATGATGTGCCTCGGGGAAGACTTCAGTAATAGCATTTATTAGAGACTGACCCCGATCTGTTACGAATGCAAGATGAGGGACTTCCCCGATCACTTCCCTGAGCTTCGTAAAGAACCAACTCATTGACCGATCATTCTCGCTGTCGACTATGCCGAATGCAAGTGGGTAAATCTGGATGTTGGGATCTTGACATGTAGCAATAATCAACGTACCCCTGTATTTCGATTTTAGAGTTGTACCGTCCACTAAAATTACCGGTCGCATCGCATTTGTAAATCCTCTAATGCATTGTCCAAGAGCCATGAATAAATACTCAAAACATTTCTCGCCCTCCGTCTCAATGAAAAAAGTGGAACCGTGATTCGTTGTCCCCAAATTATGATAGTATCTGGCCAATTTAGCATAACTCTCCTCGGCCGAGCCCAATAAATCCTCCAACGCACATTCTTTGGCCTTCAAGGCCTTCTGGTAGCTCATGACCACTCCGTACTCTCGTCGAACGTCGTTAATGATGTCTGAAGGTCTATAGATCGTCCGTGGGTTCTGATACTTGTGCATTATCTGTCGTCCAATAAACCATGATCGAGCTTGTCTGTGATCGTTTTGACGAATCCCCAATTCACAAGTATGTTCCCGTATATATTTGCGAACTACAAAATTCTCATTCGTATCCATCTTAGTCCCTCGCAACCGCCAACGGCAACTGTCGTCAACGCAAACAACTGTCAACAATGATTTGTTTGATTTCTTTACCTTGAACTCAAAATTGAATTTCAATGCCAGGAGGTGCACAGCTTCCTGTAAAGCTTTCTTCGTTTCAAACAGTTGCTCAACATACAAATCTTCTTCATCGGGAACCACACGTGAAGAATTAGATGAAGGTCCGCTTGTTCCGGCCCCTGAGCTCCCACCCCACTCATGTCTCTGACGGGATAAACCAATTAAATCCTCATTTGTAAATTCATTTACATTCTCGCTGTCCTGAACTACCGATTGAATTATGTGCGTCTTAGTGATGTCATGATGATGAACAACTGTCTCGGGAATATTAGTGTCATCCTCGTGAGCTATCTCCACCGTATCCCAAAAATTATTTGCATTGTCATCAGCTCCATCCGAATGTTCATTTCTACCTTCTAAGTCGTCCTTCATCACTAAAGTCACGCAAATTGGTGTCATTTTCGTTTTGTTCAAATCATACAGATAACTCACGTCAATATCAGATGTAACCTTCGAAGGTGGAATTGAAAATGGCAAATGCTCTTGAAATTGATATCTTAGTACCATATTGTATAGAGATAAATCGACGTTCAGCTTCTTCTGTATATCATGGTACAGTTCGTCGTACGATGTAGTCTCTGTTATATGTGTTGGCATATTACGTTGTCTGTCATTTGTCCATTTCCATGTCCATCGATTATTTTCATCCAACTCAAAATCATCAAAATAACAAACCGGGAGTATAATCCTCATATCTGTGTGGCATGACAAAATCGAATTTGTAAATATTTCAAATAGAAAACTTATTAAAAAACAAAACAGCACCTAACAGTCTAACATTCCCAATTATTTGCATGTTAACAGCCGATTTTTTAGGTTGTTAACAGCCTTAAAATATGACCAATATTTTAGGCCGTTAACAGCCTAAAAAATAGGCTGTTAACAGCCTAATTTTGGGCTGTTAACAACCCAAAATAGGGCTGTTAACAGCCCAAAATATGGGCGGTTAACAGCCCATATTTTAGGCTGTTAACAGCCTAATTTGGGCTGTTAACAGCCCAAAAATTGGGCGGTTAACAGCCTACTTTTGGCCTGTTAACAGCCCAATTTTGGCCTGTTAACATCCCATATTCTATGCTGTTAACAGCCTAATTTTGGGCTGTTAACAGCCCATTTTTAGGCTGTTAACAGCCTAAAAATGGGCTGTGCTGTTAACAGCCTAAAATGGGCTGTTAGGCACAAACAGCCGATTATTTGGCTGTTTTGTTAGTCGATTTTTTAGGTTGTTAACCATTTTTTTGGACCTTTTCGTTGTTTATCGTAACAGCCGTTAACGCAAACCAATCGAAAAGTTATGCAGATGAATTCTTTTCCCATTATGCTTACAATAAATTATATACATCTGCTAAAAAAAATTATCTGCCAACTCTTACGTCGAATCTTAATTTATCAAGTAAAAAACATGCACATATTTAACGAAAACGAAATTAAACATATGTAAATGTACTTACTAATTTGAAGTAATTGACCGAGAATTTTTTTTCTTCAGCTATGGATATTTTTGAGATTTGCAGAGTGTAGAAGATGAGAGAATTTTTATCTTTATTTGAGCTGATTTTGTAATGTTATGTAGGGAGTGTTTGATTTTTATTTGTTAACTAAAAGGGCAGTGTTGTCTTTTTAACAATATCATATTTTGTAATTATATTATTCACTTAAGGGTAATTTTGTCTTTTAAACACCTTTAGGCCAATTTGAAGTTATTTACTTGTGAAAAAGTCAAAAGGGAATTATGGCCTTTTGACTAGGCCAATTTTAAAGTTACCCCGAGGGAGGAAGACGATGATGATTTTATTTTTAATATTCTTTTTTTCTTGTTTTTTATGTTTTCATAATTTATTTGGAACTCATTTTTATTTTTAAAAAATAACTCTTTATTTTTATTTTATTTAAATAGAAGTGTATATTCATTATTTCTCGACTTTTTTTTGTTTTTTTTTTAATTTTTGGTAAATAATGATTTATTAAACAGGGGCTCTGGAGCTGTGTATAGAGGTGCTTTGAAATGTCCCAATTGCCCTTTTGCCTTCACTCGGAAAATTGGTGTCTTTGCCTCTTTGGTGAGCAGCTATAAGGTTTTGGAAAACCTTCAAAAGTTCCAACTCAAGGAGGCGAATCAGAGGGTTGGGAATTTCTGAAGGGTGGTTGCCCCTCTCTTTTTGGCCAATGATTTCACCATCCACGAAAATCAACAGCCCTTTGACTTTGAAGCTGCCAGTATCCGTATCCATATCTATCTGTTTTCTCTGCGTAAAACCAGTACCCAAAACTTCCAAGCAGGCGCTAAGCAAATGTTGTATAGGCTGTGAAGATTATTTTCTTTGAGTTGGGTCGGGCATGGGAAAATGAGACCCGTATCTTGGCAGGGCAAACCATGATGGCTTTGTGAGGAGGGAGATCGACGGCGTTCTCTCTTTCTCTTGCATATGCAACTGGGCTTTTGCAGCCATGGCGGTGTCTCACCCTCCGTGCTTCTTGCATTGTCAGATCTGAGCCTAGAAAGCACATGTTTAACTCTTGCTTATTTTACTTGTAAGTGAAATTTAAAAGCTTTAGCAAACATGCAGTAACTCTTCCTTGCAAAAATCCCATCTCAGGAATGAGGCAAAATAGAGATGGTATATTTCTAAACGGTAGTTGCCCTCTCTTTTTGCTAATGATTTCACAAAATTGGCATATCTTTTCTGCCAGTAGTTATTAACTGAATAATTTCTCAGTATGTGAATGGCTTGTAAGTGGAAGGTTTTATGCTTAAGCTTAGCCAAACATGTAATTTGACCGAAACCATAATAATTCTGTTTTCGCCTTCCTTTCATCTCCGTAGGCTGTGATGATAATTTTCTTGACTTGGGTCGGGCCTCCGAAAATCCGATTCCTATCTTGGCAGGGCGAACCCGGACGGCAGGTTTTGCAACTGGGTTTGCAGCCATTGCGGTTACGGAATCTCTTTGCCTGATATATTGTAGATCTGAGCCTCCGATTTTATTAAGCTCAAAATTGGGTGGGTTCCTTTAGCTATGAATAATCGAATTTGTGTAAAAAAAATTCTCCAAATATAAGGAAAATGTGGGGGTAAAATATTTATAAATATTCTAGCATGGAATGATTTTCACTCTGGTGGACTATTTGTTATATTTCTAATAATTGATAGAATTATGACAAATTAAGGTATTTAATACACGCATTCTACACTCAATTTTCAATGTACAATCAAGTTCCCTGTACAATCGAAACAAGTTAGCGTGGTCTAGTTAAAGCAAGGAAGAAATAATGAATATGACCCCATTTCATAATTCAATTCACCTCATCTTTTTCTCAAAATGTTATGACTTCTTATAATGGTTAAATGGAGATTTCTGGTTACCAAAACTACTTGTTATAAAAAGAAAACAAATATAGGAAAACTGAACTGTTAAAATTTTACACTACATAATATTTGATCAATGATTTAATTCTAATTCAGTCCATGACAACTATGAGTAGAAATTAAAGTCCGACAGAAGCACATTTTGTTGTGTTTGCTCATAAGCCATGTACTGTGAAGGAGAGGGCAAAGGGGAGTAGTGTTCATCACCTCCTTGCCACCAATTTAACTTGTGCTGCACTGATTCCTTCTCAACTTCTTCAATCATCGAACTTGGAAGGTAGTATCAGATTTATTTGTGTAAAAATGGGCTTATATGTTGATTTCGCATTCGATCTGATTGTTGTGAATAATTTAATTTCAACACAACCTCAATCTTCCGTCCAGCCTTATTACTATTTTCTTCTTCTAGCTCCTTAGAATATTTCTTTTTCTTCCAAAATTGGCGACAATTTACTGTGAAGGAGAGGGAAAAAAGGGAGAAGTGTTCAACTGTTCATCACCCCCTTGCCACCAATTTATCCTGTGTTGCAATGATTTCTACTCAGCTTCTTCATTACCAAACTTGGAAGGTAATATCAGATTTATTTATGTAAAAACATGCTTTTAATCTATTGGGCTCGCCTTCCCTCAGCCTCGACCGAAATTGGGGTGATTGTTGAGTAGCAACTATGGTTTCCTTCAGAAGTCCCAACTCAGGAGGCGAAACTGAGAGATGGAATTTGTAATGGGTGGTTGCACATCTCTTTTTTCCATTGATTTCAATCATGCACAAAACATCAACAACCCTTTTATGCTTCCAGTAGCTATATCTGTTTTTTCCCGTGTTGTTGTGTGCGGATATAATCAGAGAAAGGAACAAATTTCATCAGCGGTTACTTCACTTTAAGCAGATTTTAAATTCCCTGCTACTAATGCTATGTGTAGGCTGTGAGGATTATTTTCTTTGAGTTGGATCAGGCATGGAGAAATGGGACACATATCTTGGCGGGGCAGACCTTGATGGCTTTGCGAGGTGGGAGATTGACCGCGTTCTCCTTTTCTCTTGCATTTGCAACTGGGCTTTTTGCAGCCATGGTGTTGTCTCACTCTCTTTGCTTGTATTTTCAGATCTGAGCCTAACACTTTTTAAGTGAATTTTATAAGCTTCCCTATACATGCTCCAAGTCTTCCTCACAAAATTTCCAACTCAAGAACGATGCAAAAGAGAGACGGGATATTTCTAGAGGGTGGTTGCCCTCTCTTTTTGCCAATGATTTCACAAAATTAACCTACCAAGAACTGCTTTTTCACAGCAGTTGTCACTGAATATTTTCTCAGTATGTGACTGTTTTCCGGCATAAAGAATGGCTTACAAGTAAAAGTAAGTTCTGTGGTATTTGCTCATAAACTATGTATAACCCAATAAAAAGCCAATCCTCTTGTGCATAGAGTTATAGAAGGGGACAAGAGGCTAAGGGTTTTCTTCCTTGGTATTGCACTAAAAATCTGCCACAATTTACTGTGAAGGAGAGGGAAGGAGGGAGACGTGGTGATCACCCCCTTGCTGCCAATTAATCATGTTGCTGTGATTTCTACTCAGCTTCTTAATCCAAACTTGGAAGGTAGTATCAGATTTATTTGTGTAAAAACATGCTTTAAACCTACTTGCCTTCTCTCATCCCCAGCAAAAACTGGGGTCTTTGTTGATCAGCAAGTACGGTTTCCTTCAAAAGTCCCAACTGAGAAGGAGGCAAAACACAAAGATGAGAATTTCTAAAGGGTGGTTGACCATCTCTTTTTGCCAATGATTTCACCATTCGCAAAATATCAACAGCCTTTTATGCTTCTAGTATCTATACCTGTTTTCTGTGCGCTACTCTTTGTGTACATAATCGGAGAAAGAGTAAATTTCATCGGCGGTCATTGAAGTTTAATTTAATTACTCTGTGTTGGCTATGAGGATTATTTTCTTGAGTTGGGTCGGGCAAGGAAATGAGACCTGTATCTTGGTGGGGCAAAACTTGATGGCTTTGCAAGGAGGGAGATTCACAGTGTTCTTTCTCTTCCATATGCAACTGGGCTTTTGCAGCCATGGTGGTGTCTTGTTCTCTATGCTTGTATTACCAGATCTGAGCCTAACACAAGTTTAAAACTTGTTTATTTTTGCTTGCAAGTAAACTTTATGCTTTTACCGAACTTGCTCTTAAGCTTTCCTGGCGAAAACCTAATTGAAGAATGGGAAAAAGAGAGATGGGATATTTTTAAAGGGTGGTTGCCCTCTCTTTTTGCCAATGATTTCACAAAATTAACCTATCAATGGCCCTTTTTTGCCAGCAGTTTGCTGAATCATTTTTCAGTATGTATGTGTTTGCCGGCTAAAAGAATGGCTTATAGGCCATGTATTAGCCCAATTAAAGCCAAAACTTTTTGTTGTCATCGACAAGTACATTGAGCTATAGAAGTGGACAATCAGCTTAGGTTTTTCTTCCTTGGTATTGCACTAAAAATGGGCAACAATTTACTTTGAAGGAGAGAGAAGGGGAGATGTGTTCATCATCCCCTTGGCACCAATTTAATCTTTTGTTTTAGTACTTTCTATAAGGATAAGCCATAATCTTCTGACCTAAACTTGGAAGGTAGTATCAGGTTTATTTGTGTAAAAACATGCTTTAAATCTATTGGGCTTGTCTTCCGGCTTCCCTCACCCCTCAGCATGAACTGGGGTCTTTGTTGAGCGGCAACTAGGGTTTCCTTCAAATGCCTTAACTTACGAGGCAAAACAGAGATGGGAATTTCTAAAGGGTAGTTGCCCGCTTGCCCCTCTCTTTTTTGCCAAAGATTTTGCAAAATAAATAAAATTCAACTACCCTTTGAAGCTGCTAGTATTCATATCTGTTTTCTCTGCATTACTGTGTGTGCATTTAGTATGGGAGAGTATAAATTTCATTCGCTGTGACCGAACTTCCTGAGAAATTTCAATTGGTTACTGAGCTTTAAGCAAATGCTAGGTATAAGCTGTGAGGATTATTTTCTTTGAGTTGCATTGGGCATGGGGAAATGGTAGAGCAGTCCACTCTTAAACGATTTCTTTTGGTAAGCAAATTGTGCCTAGCAGGTAAGAAATTGTTTGATTCAAGGTTTCAACTTTCAGTAATCAGTAGTTATACGGTACTGAGTTGGTGTCTGCACGTGTTTTGCAGTTTCATTTCTGTTCCTGCCCGTTGGACATCTTTGAAAGGTCTGTGCAAGACTTGTTAGACACCTCATGAAGAGGAATTCTATATTCTTTCCTGTTTGTTCTGTTCTTGGGATTTTTCTACGTACTAGTTTGCGTTGAAAGCATAATGAAATTTGGACCAAATAAATAAAATCTTCGTGGTAAACTTTCTTTTTCCTCGGAAGTTTTATGTGTTTTGACTTGTCATAATATATCGCAGCGATACACGTGATCTACCATGTTGATTAACTTTAATGTTTATGTATATCTATGAATAGCATGTAGGATCTGCACGTATTACAGCGAAGCAATGCATGCATAAATGCCAAAAGGGTCAAATAGTGTGCTATACCGCAATTTAATATGACCCTGTTGAATATCTTCTTTTTGTGTAGCTTCCCGACTTCATATGATACTGCATACTGTCGTGTATGTTTATAGTTGCATTCCAAATCTCATGGTCAAAATAAACTAACTATTATTTAATTTTGTTAGAATTATGGTGTGATCCGAATTTCTTGTTGAAGTAATTAAAGAATTCTAATTGAAGTGCACGTTAAGGAGAATTCAAGTTTGGAATGCTATTGGAGGCCTATGTCAAGTTGAAATTTTATTTTGGAAGTCTATTGAAAGTTGAAAATTGGCATTGAACTTGAAGAGATCGAGATGGAGAAAAGATAATTTTTTTTTTTTTTTTTTTTTTAATTTCATGGGAGTTGCTAGAGGTGTCAAGACAGACAGGTCGGTCAAACCTATGAAAATCGGTTCGGATCGACTCGGGACCGCATGTCGACCCGTGACCCGAGCGGGCGGTTCACGGGTCAAGGAGGTGTGACTTGTGGGCTTCGCGGGTTGTATCTTCACGGCCGTGAAAAAAAAAATTAAATATTATAGTTAAGTAAGTTTCAACCTAGTTGGGATGTACTTAAACTATAAATTATAATAAAAGAGGTATCAACCTAGTTGAGATGTACTTATGTTATAAATATTTGATAATAGTAATTAAAAATGCATTTAGTTATTTGTTTAAGTTAAATTTAACTTTGCAAAGTTATAAATAATTCATGTAACATTAAATTTGAATTATATTTAAACATTTCTTAGTATAAATATGAATTTATCATTTTATTCAATTTTTAGTTTACACTTAACAAAAAAAAAATATTTTTTGCTATAAATATGAAATTTTTTATATTTTTATAATTTTATTTATACAATAATACGGACCAAACATGAACAAATCGTGACCCGTATGGGTTCGACTCGGATTGGTCAGTGGGCGGGCCGGATTGTAGTCCAAAATTGTGAGCCGGGTCGGAACACGTAGCGGGCGGACTTTTTCCCACGTGGGCCGTTACCGGGTTCATATGTTGGTGGGCCGACCCGGCTCGAACCATCCCGATGACACCTCTAGGCGCTGTGGTGCCTACTTGACTTGTTTATGGGTTTTCACGTTTTTTTCTCTTCCATTTTGGACTCAATTTTTTGACATTCTACTTCATCAACTTTACTAGAAGGCTTTAGACATCTTCTAAATATTTTCTATAAATATTAAGCTCATTTATAAAATTTTAAAAGTGGGAGAAAATAGATTACTAGAATTATAGGATTTATTGGAAATTTCTTTCTTCTTCATTATTAAGTCAATAGAATCTCTTAATTTATATTTTATATTTGTCATATAATTTCAACAATTCATTTCGGTGATTAGTTTTATTAAGTGGTATTCAAACAATGTATAATTCTTTTATTTTCAACATTGCTATCAGCGATTTGGGCATATTAATATTTCTTTTAATAAAAGATAATTTGGTTGTTTCACAATAAGTAATATCAAAGTGATTCTGGTATTTTATTTGTTTCGTAACAAGTGGTATCGGAGCACTGGTTCAGCAATTCCGCAAGAGTGTAGTGTTTGATTTGTATGAGGTTTTTATTCGTGATGGTTTTTATGAATGACATTCTGCTTTTGGATTGGAGCACTAGATTTTTGCTATGGTAGGTTAAGATGCTTATAGTACTCACACAACTAGATTTGAATGATGCATTGTTGGGAATTGACAAGATGCATACAACTTTGACTGCGAATGAGAAATTACAAAAGGATAAAAAAACATTTTTTCATATTCATGTATCAAATACTATTCGTAAGGACATTTTGAAGGAGGTTTTAGTAGCTGCTCTATGGTTGAAGTTAGAACAATTGTGTATGATTAAAAATCTGACAAGCAAGTTAAACTTGAAGTAACTTTTATACTCCCATCGAATGGCAGAAGGGGGATCATTGGAAGATCACACGATTTTATTTAAAGAGATCGTCGTTGATCTATAAACTTTGGAAGTTGAGTATGATGAAGAAGATTTGGTTTTGATCCTATTGTGTTTGGTGCTCGCTTCGTTTTCTTGATTTCGAGACACGATCTAGTATAGTTGTGATACGCTCACCATAGATGATGTGTACGATGCTTTATATTTAAAAGAGAAAATGAAGCATTTGGTTTCTAAGGCCAGAGATAGAGAAGGCTTGGTTCATAGTGGTTCTGGAAGGGGCATAGTAAATTCTAAGTTCAGTAATCAGATTTGTAACTACTGCAAAAAGAAGTGGCACATGAAGATATGGATAACAAAAAAATTCGATAAACTCGATACTCGTGGGGTCCCGACCCGAACCCGCTTAATCGGGTATTCAGGACGGGGATGGGAAACGGGCGTTCTGCCCCTCTCCCTCGTTTAATTTTTTTTTAGAATTCAATACTTTAAATTAAAATCTTCATTAGTTCTAATAGAAAATGGTAACTAAAATTATTTGTTTAAATCTAATGAATGAAGACAATAAAAATAAATTGTTAAAAACTGAAAAATAATAAATAATAAAGGGTAATTAGCACAAAACGTCCATACCTTTCGTTTCTTGGTGCAGAACGTCCTTACCTTTCCAATTTTTGGTGTGAAACGTCATTTTGACCATTTTACCCTTCTATTGAAATAAAACAAACACAAAAGAAAAGAAAAATACAGAATAAATTGCAATTATGGGTTCAGACTTTTAAAAATGTGCAAATTAGTCACAAATATGAAAAAAATCAACCTCTAAGCACCAAATTTGAAGGCAAGATCCCCAACCTCCGATCACCTTAGCCATTGGACCAACATACCACCTTGAAGCCCTCATTGCCCTCTTCACTACCCCCACCATCCCCTACTCCGACATTTGACCGGAATCGAGCTACAAATTTCATCGCATGAAATGCAGTCAAATGCTGGAATCACGCCGTCCGGCCACCTTCCTGGCCGGAACATACCACCAGCCAACTTCCCTACTCAAGACGACCTCGACCATGCAAACAATTTAACCCAAATAGCAAGGATAAGATCTGAGTTTCAAATTGAAAGCTGTCCGTCACGACTATCAGACACCGCACTAGTTTTCCTCCAATTCCGAAGCCACCGTGACGACTTATGGTGGAGGACCACCTGGGTTGGGTGCTCCATCACTTGGCACACCTAGGCCAACCATGGTTCCCCTTCAATTTGGCTCCAATTATCTTCAATTTGGGTTTGAAATGTTCGCTAGTGCGAACTCGCGAGCGCATCGATTGGATTGTTTTTCTTTGAAATTGGTGGCTGTTGGTTTCTTGTTGGAGGAAATTGTTTACACAAGTAGCTTTGATTTTATGAGGGGAGTCGACCAGTGGTGGAGTCCGGCCGGTTGGGTGGCCGGACGGCAAGTTGTGGGTGTTTAACCGATTTTTAGGTTGCGATTTTTGAATATGGTTCCCGGCCAAATTACGAGTTATGTTGATCTCTTGGTATGTAGTTGTAGAGGGTAATGAGGATAACATATTGGAACCAATATATGACGGTTTGGACGGTCGGGAGTCATAAGAAAAATGAGTTAATGTATTCGGCTAAAAAGGAGCAAAAGAGATTTTTTTTGTTCTTTTTAATATTTTTATAAATTTTGGATTGATTTGCAATTTTTAGAAGTTTAGGAGTAAGATTGAAAATTATTCTTCATTTTTCTTTTCTTTTGTGTTTGTTTTATTTCAATAAAAGGGTAAAATGGAAAAAAAAAATGACGTTTTGCGCCAAAAAATGGAAATTTTTTTTTTTTTTTTTTTTTTTTTTTTTTTTTTTTTTTTTTTTTTTTTTTTTTTTTTTTTTTTTTTTTTTTTTTTTTTTTTTTTTTTTTTTTTTTTTTTTTTTTTTTTTTTTTTTTTTTTTTTTTTTTTTTTTTTTTTTTTTTTTTTTTTTTTTTTTTTTTTTTTTTTTTTTTTTTTTTTTTTTTTTTTTTTTTTTTTTTTTTTTTTTTTTTTTTTTTTTTTTTTTTTTTTTTTTTTTTTTTTTTTTTTTTTTTTTTTTTTTTTTTTTTTTTTTTTTTTTTTTTTTTTTTTTTTTTTTTTTTTTTTTTTTTTTTTTTTTTTTTTTTTTTTTTTTTTTTTTTTTTTTTTTTTTTTTTTTTTTTTTTTTTTTTTTTTTTTTTTTTTTTTTTTTTTTTTTTTTTTTTTTTTTTTTTTTTTTTTTTTTTTTTTTTTTTTTTTTTTTTTTTTTTTTTTTTTTTTTTTTTTTTTTTTTTTTTTTTTTTTTTTTTTTTTTTTTTTTTTTTTTTTTTTTTTTTTTTTTTTTTTTTTTTTTTTTTTTTTTTTTTTTTTTTTTTTTTTTTTTTTTTTTTTTTTTTTTTTTTTTTTTTTTTTTTTTTTTTTTTTTTTTTTTTTTTTTTTTTTTTTTTTTTTTTTTTTTTTTTTTTTTTTTTTTTTTTTTTTTTTTTTTTTTTTTTTTTTTTTTTTTTTTTTTTTTTTTTTTTTTTTTTTTTTTTTTTTTTTTTTTTTTTTTTTTTTTTTTTTTTTTTTTTTTTTTTTTTTTTTTTTTTTTTTTTTTTTTTTTTTTTTTTTTTTTTTTTTTTTTTTTTTTTTTTTTTTTTTTTTTTTTTTTTTTTTTTTTTTTTTTTTTTTTTTTTTTTTTTTTTTTTTTTTTTTTTTTTTTTTTTTTTTTTTTTTTTTTTTTTTTTTTTTTTTTTTTTTTTTTTTTTTTTTTTTTTTTTTTTTTTTTTTTTTTTTTTTTTTTTTTTTTTTTTTTTTTTTTTTTTTTTTTTTTTTTTTTTTTTTTTTTTTTTTTTTTTTTTTTTTTTTTTTTTTTTTTTTTTTTTTTTTTTTTTTTTTTTTTTTTTTTTTTTTTTTTTTTTTTTTTTTTTTTTTTTTTTTTTTTTTTTTTTTTTTTTTTTTTTTTTTTTTTTTTTTTTTTTTTTTTTTTTTTTTTTTTTTTTTTTTTTTTTTTTTTTTTTTTTTTTTTTTTTTTTTTTTTTTTTTTTTTTTTTTTTTTTTTTTTTTTTTTTTTTTTTTTTTTTTTTTTTTTTTTTTTTTTTTTTTTTTTTTTTTTTTTTTTTTTTTTTTTTTTTTTTTTTTTTTTTTTTTTTTTTTTTTTTTTTTTTTTTTTTTTTTTTTTTTTTTTTTTTTTTTTTTTTTTTTTTTTTTTTTTTTTTTTTTTTTTTTTTTTTTTTTTTTTTTTTTTTTTTTTTTTTTTTTTTTTTTTTTTTTTTTTTTTTTTTTTTTTTTTTTTTTTTTTTTTTTTTTTTTTTTTTTTTTTTTTTTTTTTTTTTTTTTTTTTTTTTTTTTTTTTTTTTTTTTTTTTTTTTTTTTTTTTTTTTTTTTTTTTTTTTTTTTTTTTTTTTTTTTTTTTTTTTTTTTTTTTTTTTTTTTTTTTTTTTTTTTTTTTTTTTTTTTTTTTTTTTTTTTTTTTTTTTTTTTTTTTTTTTTTTTTTTTTTTTTTTTTTTTTTTTTTTTTTTTTTTTTTTTTTTTTTTTTTTTTTTTTTTTTTTTTTTTTTTTTTTTTTTTTTTTTTTTTTTTTTTTTTTTTTTTTTTTTTTTTTTTTTTTTTTTTTTTTTTTTTT
Source organism: Fraxinus excelsior (assembly GCA_019097785.1). Classification (NCBI taxonomy): domain Eukaryota; kingdom Viridiplantae; phylum Streptophyta; class Magnoliopsida; order Lamiales; family Oleaceae; genus Fraxinus; species Fraxinus excelsior. The sequence continues at coordinate 1,102,529 of CM032642.1, forward strand.
TTTTTTTTTTTTTTTTTTTTTTTTTTTTTTTTTTTTTTTTTTTTTTTTTTTTTTTTTTTTTTTTTTTTTTTTTTTTTTTTTTTTTTTTTTTTTTTTTTTTTTTTTTTTTTTTTTTTTTTTTTTTTTTTTTTTTTTTTTTTTTTTTTTTTTTTTTTTTTTTTTTTTTTTTTTTTTTTTTTTTTTTTTTTTTTTTTTTTTTTTTTTTTTTTTTTTTTTTTTTTTTTTTTTTTTTTTTTTTTTTTTTTTTTTTTTTTTTTTTTTTTTTTTTTTTTTTTTTTTTTTTTTTTTTTTTTTTTTTTTTTTTTTTTTTTTTTTTTTTTTTTTTTTTTTTTTTTTTTTTTTTTTTTTTTTTTTTTTTTTTTTTTTTTTTTTTTTTTTTTTTTTTTTTTTTTTTTTTTTTTTTTTTTTTTTTTTTTTTTTTTTTTTTTTTTTTTTTTTTTTTTTTTTTTTTTTTTTTTTTTTTTTTTTTTTTTTTTTTTTTTTTTTTTTTTTTTTTTTTTTTTTTTTTTTTTTTTTTTTTTTTTTTTTTTTTTTTTTTTTTTTTTTTTTTTTTTTTTTTTTTTTTTTTTTTTTTTTTTTTTTTTTTTTTTTTTTTTTTTTTTTTTTTTTTTTTTTTTTTTTTTTTTTTTTTTTTTTTTTTTTTTTTTTTTTTTTTTTTTTTTTTTTTTTTTTTTTTTTTTTTTTTTTTTTTTTTTTTTTTTTTTTTTTTTTTTTTTTTTTTTTTTTTTTTTTTTTTTTTTTTTTTTTTTTTTTTTTTTTTTTTTTTTTTTTTTTTTTTTTTTTTTTTTTTTTTTTTTTTTTTTTTTTTTTTTTTTTTTTTTTTTTTTTTTTTTTTTTTTTTTTTTTTTTTTTTTTTTTTTTTTTTTTTTTTTTTTTTTTTTTTTTTTTTTTTTTTTTTTTTTTTTTTTTTTTTTTTTTTTTTTTTTTTTTTTTTTTTTTTTTTTTTTTTTTTTTTTTTTTTTTTTTTTTTTTTTTTTTTTTTTTTTTTTTTTTTTTTTTTTTTTTTTTTTTTTTTTTTTTTTTTTTTTTTTTTTTTTTTTTTTTTTTTTTTTTTTTTTTTTTTTTTTTTTTTTTTTTTTTTTTTTTTTTTTTTTTTTTTTTTTTTTTTTTTTTTTTTTTTTTTTTTTTTTTTTTTTTTTTTTTTTTTTTTTTTTTTTTTTTTTTTTTTTTTTTTTTTTTTTTTTTTTTTTTTTTTTTTTTTTTTTTTTTTTTTTTTTTTTTTTTTTTTTTTTTTTTTTTTTTTTTTTTTTTTTTTTTTTTTTTTTTTTTTTTTTTTTTTTTTTTTTTTTTTTTTTTTTTTTTTTTTTTTTTTTTTTTTTTTTTTTTTTTTTTTTTTTTTTTTTTTTTTTTTTTTTTTTTTTTTTTTTTTTTTTTTTTTTTTTTTTTTTTTTTTTTTTTTTTTTTTTTTTTTTTTTTTTTTTTTTTTTTTTTTTTTTTTTTTTTTTTTTTTTTTTTTTTTTTTTTTTTTTTTTTTTTTTTTTTTTTTTTTTTTTTTTTTTTTTTTTTTTTTTTTTTTTTTTTTTTTTTTTTTTTTTTTTTTTTTTTTTTTTTTTTTTTTTTTTTTTTTTTTTTTTTTTTTTTTTTTTTTTTTTTTTTTTTTTTTTTTTTTTTTTTTTTTTTTTTTTTTTTTTTTTTTTTTTTTTTTTTTTTTTTTTTTTTTTTTTTTTTTTTTTTTTTTTTTTTTTTTTTTTTTTTTTTTTTTTTTTTTTTTTTTTTTTTTTTTTTTTTTTTTTTTTTTTTTTTTTTTTTTTTTTTTTTTTTTTTTTTTTTTTTTTTTTTTTTTTTTTTTTTTTTTTTTTTTTTTTTTTTTTTTTTTTTTTTTTTTTTTTTTTTTTTTTTTTTTTTTTTTTTTTTTTTTTTTTTTTTTTTTTTTTTTTTTTTTTTTTTTTTTTTTTTTTTTTTTTTTTTTTTTTTTTTTTTTTTTTTTTTTTTTTTTTTTTTTTTTTTTTTTTTTTTTTTTTTTTTTTTTTTTTTTTTTTTTTTTTTTTTTTTTTTTTTTTTTTTTTTTTTTTTTTTTTTTTTTTTTTTTTTTTTTTTTTTTTTTTTTTTTTTTTTTTTTTTTTTTTTTTTTTTTTTTTTTTTTTTTTTTTTTTTTTTTTTTTTTTTTTTTTTTTTTTTTTTTTTTTTTTTTTTTTTTTTTTTTTTTTTTTTTTTTTTTTTTTTTTTTTTTTTTTTTTTTTTTTTTTTTTTTTTTTTTTTTTTTTTTTTTTTTTTTTTTTTTTTTTTTTTTTTTTTTTTTTTTTTTTTTTTTTTTTTTTTTTTTTTTTTTTTTTTTTTTTTTTTTTTTTTTTTTTTTTTTTTTTTTTTTTTTTTTTTTTTTTTTTTTTTTTTTTTTTTTTTTTTTTTTTTTTTTTTTTTTTTTTTTTTTTTTTTTTTTTTTTTTTTTTTTTTTTTTTTTTTTTTTTTTTTTTTTTTTTTTTTTTTTTTTTTTTTTTTTTTTTTTTTTTTTTTTTTTTTTTTTTTTTTTTTTTTTTTTTTTTTTTTTTTTTTTTTTTTTTTTTTTTTTTTTTTTTTTTTTTTTTTTTTTTTTTTTTTTTTTTTTTTTTTTTTTTTTTTTTTTTTTTTTTTTTTTTTTTTTTTTTTTTTTTTTTTTTTTTTTTTTTTTTTTTTTTTTTTTTTTTTTTTTTTTTTTTTTTTTTTTTTTTTTTTTTTTTTTTTTTTTTTTTTTTTTTTTTTTTTTTTTTTTTTTTTTTTTTTTTTTTTTTTTTTTTTTTTTTTTTTTTTTTTTTTTTTTTTTTTTTTTTTTTTTTTTTTTTTTTTTTTTTTTTTTTTTTTTTTTTTTTTTTTTTTTTTTTTTTTTTTTTTTTTTTTTTTTTTTTTTTTTTTTTTTTTTTTTTTTTTTTTTTTTTTTTTTTTTTTTTTTTTTTTTTTTTTTTTTTTTTTTTTTTTTTTTTTTTTTTTTTTTTTTTTTTTTTTTTTTTTTTTTTTTTTTTTTTTTTTTTTTTTTTTTTTTTTTTTTTTTTTTTTTTTTTTTTTTTTTTTTTTTTTTTTTTTTTTTTTTTTTTTTTTTTTTTTTTTTTTTTTTTTTTTTTTTTTTTTTTTTTTTTTTTTTTTTTTTTTTTTTTTTTTTTTTTTTTTTTTTTTTTTTTTTTTTTTTTTTTTTTTTTTTTTTTTTTTTTTTTTTTTTTTTTTTTTTTTTTTTTTTTTTTTTTTTTTTTTTTTTTTTTTTTTTTTTTTTTTTTTTTTTTTTTTTTTTTTTTTTTTTTTTTTTTTTTTTTTTTTTTTTTTTTTTTTTTTTTTTTTTTTTTTTTTTTTTTTTTTTTTTTTTTTTTTTTTTTTTTTTTTTTTTTTTTTTTTTTTTTTTTTTTTTTTTTTTTTTTTTTTTTTTTTTTTTTTTTTTTTTTTTTTTTTTTTTTTTTTTTTTTTTTTTTTTTTTTTTTTTTTTTTTTTTTTTTTTTTTTTTTTTTTTTTTTTTTTTTTTTTTTTTTTTTTTTTTTTTTTTTTTTTTTTTTTTTTTTTTTTTTTTTTTTTTTTTTTTTTTTTTTTTTTTTTTTTTTTTTTTTTTTTTTTTTTTTTTTTTTTTTTTTTTTTTTTTTTTTTTTTTTTTTTTTTTTTTTTTTTTTTTTTTTTTTTTTTTTTTTTTTTTTTTTTTTTTTTTTTTTTTTTTTTTTTTTTTTTTTTTTTTTTTTTTTTTTTTTTTTTTTTTTTTTTTTTTTTTTTTTTTTTTTTTTTTTTTTTTTTTTTTTTTTTTTTTTTTTTTTTTTTTTTTTTTTTTTTTTTTTTTTTTTTTTTTTTTTTTTTTTTTTTTTTTTTTTTTTTTTTTTTTTTTTTTTTTTTTTTTTTTTTTTTTTTTTTTTTTTTTTTTTTTTTTTTTTTTTTTTTTTTTTTTTTTTTTTTTTTTTTTTTTTTTTTTTTTTTTTTTTTTTTTTTTTTTTTTTTTTTTTTTTTTTTTTTTTTTTTTTTTTTTTTTTTTTTTTTTTTTTTTTTTTTTTTTTTTTTTTTTTTTTTTTTTTTTTTTTTTTTTTTTTTTTTTTTTTTTTTTTTTTTTTTTTTTTTTTTTTTTTTTTTTTTTTTTTTTTTTTTTTTTTTTTTTTTTTTTTTTTTTTTTTTTTTTTTTTTTTTTTTTTTTTTTTTTTTTTTTTTTTTTTTTTTTTTTTTTTTTTTTTTTTTTTTTTTTTTTTTTTTTTTTTTTTTTTTTTTTTTTTTTTTTTTTTTTTTTTTTTTTTTTTTTTTTTTTTTTTTTTTTTTTTTTTTTTTTTTTTTTTTTTTTTTTTTTTTTTTTTTTTTTTTTTTTTTTTTTTTTTTTTTTTTTTTTTTTTTTTTTTTTTTTTTTTTTTTTTTTTTTTTTTTTTTTTTTTTTTTTTTTTTTTTTTTTTTTTTTTTTTTTTTTTTTTTTTTTTTTTTTTTTTTTTTTTTTTTTTTTTTTTTTTTTTTTTTTTTTTTTTTTTTTTTTTTTTTTTTTTTTTTTTTTTTTTTTTTTTTTTTTTTTTTTTTTTTTTTTTTTTTTTTTTTTTTTTTTTTTTTTTTTTTTTTTTTTTTTTTTTTTTTTTTTTTTTTTTTTTTTTTTTTTTTTTTTTTTTTTTTTTTTTTTTTTTTTTTTTTTTTTTTTTTTTTTTTTTTTTTTTTTTTTTTTTTTTTTTTTTTTTTTTTTTTTTTTTTTTTTTTTTTTTTTTTTTTTTTTTTTTTTTTTTTTTTTTTTTTTTTTTTTTTTTTTTTTTTTTTTTTTTTTTTTTTTTTTTTTTTTTTTTTTTTTTTTTTTTTTTTTTTTTTTTTTTTTTTTTTTTTTTTTTTTTTTTTTTTTTTTTTTTTTTTTTTTTTTTTTTTTTTTTTTTTTTTTTTTTTTTTTTTTTTTTTTTTTTTTTTTTTTTTTTTTTTTTTTTTTTTTTTTTTTTTTTTTTTTTTTTTTTTTTTTTTTTTTTTTTTTTTTTTTTTTTTTTTTTTTTTTTTTTTTTTTTTTTTTTTTTTTTTTTTTTTTTTTTTTTTTTTTTTTTTTTTTTTTTTTTTTTTTTTTTTTTTTTTTTTTTTTTTTTTTTTTTTTTTTTTTTTTTTTTTTTTTTTTTTTTTTTTTTTTTTTTTTTTTTTTTTTTTTTTTTTTTTTTTTTTTTTTTTTTTTTTTTTTTTTTTTTTTTTTTTTTTTTTTTTTTTTTTTTTTTTTTTTTTTTTTTTTTTTTTTTTTTTTTTTTTTTTTTTTTTTTTTTTTTTTTTTTTTTTTTTTTTTTTTTTTTTTTTTTTTTTTTTTTTTTTTTTTTTTTTTTTTTTTTTTTTTTTTTTTTTTTTTTTTTTTTTTTTTTTTTTTTTTTTTTTTTTTTTTTTTTTTTTTTTTTTTTTTTTTTTTTTTTTTTTTTTTTTTTTTTTTTTTTTTTTTTTTTTTTTTTTTTTTTTTTTTTTTTTTTTTTTTTTTTTTTTTTTTTTTTTTTTTTTTTTTTTTTTTTTTTTTTTTTTTTTTTTTTTTTTTTTTTTTTTTTTTTTTTTTTTTTTTTTTTTTTTTTTTTTTTTTTTTTTTTTTTTTTTTTTTTTTTTTTTTTTTTTTTTTTTTTTTTTTTTTTTTTTTTTTTTTTTTTTTTTTTTTTTTTTTTTTTTTTTTTTTTTTTTTTTTTTTTTTTTTTTTTTTTTTTTTTTTTTTTTTTTTTTTTTTTTTTTTTTTTTTTTTTTTTTTTTTTTTTTTTTTTTTTTTTTTTTTTTTTTTTTTTTTTTTTTTTTTTTTTTTTTTTTTTTTTTTTTTTTTTTTTTTTTTTTTTTTTTTTTTTTTTTTTTTTTTTTTTTTTTTTTTTTTTTTTTTTTTTTTTTTTTTTTTTTTTTTTTTTTTTTTTTTTTTTTTTTTTTTTTTTTTTTTTTTTTTTTTTTTTTTTTTTTTTTTTTTTTTTTTTTTTTTTTTTTTTTTTTTTTTTTTTTTTTTTTTTTTTTTTTTTTTTTTTTTTTTTTTTTTTTTTTTTTTACCGCAAGGTGCCTCCTCGCCCTCATGGGCATCACCGTTGCCGTGGCCAGATGCGCCGCAGAGGGCATCACCGTTGCCGATGGCATCACCGCCACCGATTACTTCATCACCGCCGCCGTGGGCATCACCGCCGATCATATCACCTTCTCCACCGTCCACTGATCTGTACGATCGCCTGACAGTATTTATAGCGGGTCAGATGGACGAGATGCGCCGAGAGTTTAGGGGTCAGATGGACGAGATGCGCGGAGAGTTTAGGGGTCAGATGGACGAGATGCGCGGAGAGTTTAGGGGTAAGATGGACGAGATGCGCCGAGAGCTTCAGGCTGAGATTGCAGCCCTCCGAGGCGATATCATATGCGGGAGACGGGGTGAGGGACGGGGTGATGGAGGGGTCATTTCTGGGCGGATGATGCCACATTGGCTTCGTTTTTTTTATCCCCGGAGGAGGGTAGGAGAGAGGGGGTTCCCCCGGAGGAGGGTAGGAGAGAGGCAGTTCCACCGGAGGAGAGTAGGACAGAGGCAGTTGCCCCGGAGGAGGTTGTGGTGGTGGGGAGGACAGAGGCAGAGGGTAGGACAGAGGAGTTGGTGGTGGTGGTGAGCCCGGATGATGTTATTCCCGAGGTGGAGGGCGAGCGTACACCTGACGTAGCGGCGGGAAAAAGGCATGCCGCTGACGCCCCGGAGCAGGTGGTCGGCAAGAGGTCAGGTTGCCTTCGCAGTACGTCGTTTCTCCCTTTACGGCTGAGGCCAAGAGGAGGACGTTCATTGACGGGACGTACCCCAATCTGTTCCGGGAGGTGGACGCAGCAAGATGGAAAGTCTTCGAGGCAAAGTTGAGGATAATTAAGCCCCGGTAAGTATTATAGAATTTAAATAAAGTACGTTACGCTAATTCATCTATATCTTTTTCAACATTTTTTCAAATTTTATTTTCAGACAAAGCCGCCAAGTTGGCTCGAAGATGATAGTAGATGCATATAAATGGTTTCGCGAGATCACCACTTCAGGGACGTGGCTCGCCGACGATGTAAGTGAAATATTCATTTTGTTGTTTATTATGTGTACATTATTTTTTTGTTTTTTGAAATGAAATAACTCGCTAATTTTTTTATTGGTGTTTCCTGATGTAGCACATCGACCTGGCCATGGAGGTACTACGAGATCGAGCTCGACGATATCCGCGGTCATTTGATATGCCCGGCCGACTCATACTGAGCACTGAGTTTTTGGGAGCTATTACCATTGAGCATGAGTCGTTTCTATGTATGGGTAGTAAGTACGTGCTTCCTGAATATATGGCCGAATGGGTCGTAGGGATATTGCCGAGGCTCGGGGGAAAGGCATGGGATGCTTGTACACATATATATGTTCCAGCGATCTTGAATCATCATGCCATTGCCGTGGAGATTGTTTTTGCTGACTCCACGATGTATGTGTACGACTCCGATCCTTCGTGTCTGACACAGGGCCAGCTCGAGCAGCAGTTGGAGCCGCTTGCTGTGATCGTACCGTTGATGGCCGCCCGAGCAGGTGTTATTGTTAATGACAGGCTAGCCATCGTGCGGGACCAGACGACGGCGAGACAGTCGACATCGTAAGTATTTATATTTTGTTTTTTACTTTCAAACTTAGTTTTTTATCTAACACGTTTTCGCACTAATAATATTCTTCAATTGTAGGGGTGATTGCGGCATTTTTGCAATAAAGTACATCGAGTTTTTGAGTATAGGACATAAGGTCGATGGAATCAACCAAGCATGGATACAAATTTGGAGGAATAAATTAGCGTGTGATTTGTACGAATTCGAGTGTGATCCGTAAACGTTATACATTTAATTGTTGATTCATTTATTTAATACTTGTAAATATTGTATGAATAATTATATAATGAAATATTGTGCACTTTAACTGTTACTAATGTACACTTAATCAAATTGGCGAAAATTATGGTTAAATAATTAAATATTGTTCATTTAGCAACAATACCATTACATATTTGACTAATTGTTATCTAGTGGAATTTGACTCGTACAATTTTGACGAGTATGACCGACTGCTCTACATCTGCCGCACCGACGCGGTCGAGAAAACTCTCCAGTAGATGGTATTCTAGAAGTTCGTGGGCGTCCAGGGCCACGCGGTTCAATTACCGGTGGCGACAAACTATTCAGTGGGAAAATATGGTCAGGAACTTCCCAATCAGATTCGTTCGGTAAGGGAAATATAGTCTCAGCATATGCAGTTCTCCAATACTCAGCCGTGTAATACTGAGAGCATAATGTTCTCGCTGCAAAGCCTCTGTTCATAGATACCGCGACTGCATGCTCACATGGAAAACTCTCCAACTGAAATCGAACACAAGTGCATGTGTGTTCATTCAGGTCCACAATGTATATCAGCTGACGTGCATCTTGTACAGAGAAGCGCGACTCATCTAGTGGTTCCACATTCAACCTCCTCGCAACCTGTGCGGCCTTGAACAATTTTTCCTCTTGAGCCGGGGCTAGCCAAGTCGAGCAGTTCTGCGATTCAACACGTCGGTCCTTCTTATACAGTGAATTCATAGACTCTCGATCCTTCTTAAACAGTGCTGCAGTTTCGTACGAATGTTCTCAATCAATGCGAGAATTGGCAACTCTCGATCCTTCTTAAACAGTGAATTCATAGACTCCACGTTATTTGACGTCATCAAGTTGTACCGACGTGTTGGAAAATGTGATCGCGCCCAATGTTCTATCCCCATCTTTGTAAGATAATCCCATGCCGATATCGACTTCTTCCCTATCTCGACCAACCACTTATTGCATTCCTCGACACTGTAAGCTTCGGCCGCCCTCCTGAACAATGAAACGATGCCTTGGCCCCGGTATCTAGTCTTCAGATTACCTTGTATGTGGTACATGCAGTACCCATGATGTGCCTCGGGGAAGACTTCAGTAATAGCATTTATTAGAGACTGACCCCGATCTGTTACGAATGCAAGATGAGGGACTTCCCCGATCACTTCCCTGAGCTTCGTAAAGAACCAACTCATTGACCGATCATTCTCGCTGTCGACTATGCCGAATGCAAGTGGGTAAATCTGGATGTTGGGATCTTGACATGTAGCAATAATCAACGTACCCCTGTATTTCGATTTTAGAGTTGTACCGTCCACTAAAATTACCGGTCGCATCGCATTTGTAAATCCTCTAATGCATTGTCCAAGAGCCATGAATAAATACTCAAAACATTTCTCGCCCTCCGTCTCAATGAAAAAAGTGGAACCGTGATTCGTTGTCCCCAAATTATGATAGTATCTGGCCAATTTAGCATAACTCTCCTCGGCCGAGCCCAATAAATCCTCCAACGCACATTCTTTGGCCTTCAAGGCCTTCTGGTAGCTCATGACCACTCCGTACTCTCGTCGAACGTCGTTAATGATGTCTGAAGGTCTATAGATCGTCCGTGGGTTCTGATACTTGTGCATTATCTGTCGTCCAATAAACCATGATCGAGCTTGTCTGTGATCGTTTTGACGAATCCCCAATTCACAAGTATGTTCCCGTATATATTTGCGAACTACAAAATTCTCATTCGTATCCATCTTAGTCCCTCGCAACCGCCAACGGCAACTGTCGTCAACGCAAACAACTGTCAACAATGATTTGTTTGATTTCTTTACCTTGAACTCAAAATTGAATTTCAATGCCAGGAGGTGCACAGCTTCCTGTAAAGCTTTCTTCGTTTCAAACAGTTGCTCAACATACAAATCTTCTTCATCGGGAACCACACGTGAAGAATTAGATGAAGGTCCGCTTGTTCCGGCCCCTGAGCTCCCACCCCACTCATGTCTCTGACGGGATAAACCAATTAAATCCTCATTTGTAAATTCATTTACATTCTCGCTGTCCTGAACTACCGATTGAATTATGTGCGTCTTAGTGATGTCATGATGATGAACAACTGTCTCGGGAATATTAGTGTCATCCTCGCGAGCTATCTCCACCGTATCCCAAAAATTATTTGCATTGTCATCAGCTCCATCCGAATGTTCATTTCTACCTTCTAAGTCGTCCTTCATCACTAAAGTCACGCAAATTGGTGTCATTTGCGTTTTGTTCAAATAATACAGATAACTCACGTCAATATCAGATGTAACATTTGCAGGTGGAATTGAAAATGGCAAATGCTCTTGGAATTGATATCTCAGTACCATATTGTATAGAGATAAATCGACGTTCAGCTTCTTCTGTATATCATGGTACAGTTCGTCGTACGATGTAGTCTCTGTTATATGTGTTGGCATATTACGTTGTCCGTCACTTGTCCATTTCCATGTCCATCGATTATTTTCATCCAACTCAAAATCACCAAAATAACAAACCGGGAGTATAATCCTCATATCTGTGTGGCATGACAAAATCGAATTTGTAAATATTTCAAATAGAAAACTTATTAAAAAACAAAACAACACCTAACAGTCTAACATTCCCAATTATTTGCATGTTAACAGCCGATTTTTTAGGTTGTTAACAGCCTTAAAATATGACCAATATTTTAGGCCGTTAACAGCCTAAAAAGCTGTTAACAGCCCATTTTTGGGCTGTTAACAGCCTATTTTTGGGCTGTTAACAGCCTAAAATATGGGCTGTTAACAGCCTAAAAATGGGCTGTTAACAGCCTAAAATAGGCTGTTAGGCACAAACAGCCGATTATTTGGCTGTTTTGTTAGTCGATTTTTTAGGCTGTTAACCATTTTTTTGGACCTTTTCGTTGTTTATCGTAACAGCCGTTAACGCAAACCAATCGAAAAGTTATGCAGATGAATTCTTTTCCCATTATGCTTACAATAAATTATATACATCTGCTAAAAAAATTTATCTGCCAACTCCTACGTCGAATCTTAATTTATCAAGTAAAAAACATGCACATATTTAACGAAAACGAAATTAAACATATGTAAATGTACTTACTGATTTGAAGTAATTGACCGAGAATTTTTTTTTTCTTCAGCTATGGATATTTTTGAGATTTGCAGAGTGTAGAAGATGAGAGAATTTTTATCTGTATTTGAGCTGATTTTGTAATGTTATGTAGGGAGTGTTTGGTTTTTATTTGTTAACTAAAAGGGCAGTGTTGTCTTTTTAACAATATCATATTTTGTAATTATATTATTCACGTAAGGGTAATTTTGTCTTTTAAACACCTTTATGCCAATTTGAAGTTATTTACTTGTGAAAAAGTCAAAAGGGAATTATGGCCTTTTGACTAGGCCAATTTTAAAGTTACCCCGGAACTGTTTCTCGTAAGCATGTGATTATCGCGTGAGATATTTGTTGGGCTTGAAGTTCTTGGGCTGGGTATTTCGGTTGGGTTAGCTGGATTCGACTGTAACCGAGTCGGGTCCGGTCTGGTGATTAGGTCTCTATATTGGCAGACAAATCCATGAAACCAATATACTAGGTGTACCATCTTATGTGGAAGAGCTTTTAGAAAAATAATTAAGCCTCACTACCGATGTTCAAGAAAGAACCCACGGCCCACCTGGCAATCAATTAGAAGCCCAGTGAAGACCAACACTCCACTTCATCAAAAATGAAGATGATGAAGCTACTCTTCGCCCAATCAGAGTGCCACATGTAAGTAGAAGCTCATATGACCGAAACAAGAAATTACACTCTGCCTAAATCAAAGTGTCATAGGGAAGGTCGAAGCTCATATGACCGAAGCGGAAGAATCTTTCATACCCCCTATCCTAACACATCTTTTGTATAAAGTTCTTGTGTGAGTGATTGATGTGATCTTTGTTGCAACATAAGAATGTCAATGTCAAGTCTGTCAACCTACTACATAGGTATTTAGACCGAGACCATTGGTGGCTATCTTTCCAAAATGCATTAAATGTTGCAGGGTCTAGGATGTTTGATGTGATGACCTATGACAAAGCATTTCGATTGTTAGAATGAAGCCACACACTTGTTTATCCAACAGCCACCACTTCACTCATGTCATTATAAAAGCTCACAACTCACACCAACACAACGATAATGCAATTTTAACTCAAACATAGTAAGATTGCTCTCTCTCTCTCTCTCTCTCTCTCTCTCTCTCTCTCTCTCTCTCTCTCCCAATATTCATACACTACCGTGGCTTACGCCTTGAGATTGTCCCACACTCATACAAATATTTCTTCTTATCGACTAACTTGATTGTTGGATTGCTCACGGTAACCTTCTCTGTAGCAGATGTCTCTCAGTCAACTTTTTAGTCACTTTTCCGAATGTTAGACATAGACTATTGGGTGATTACTTTTTTAGAATTACTATATATTATCTAAATTTTCAGAATCACTATATATTATCTAAACCTAGGATTGCAAAAGTGATGCCATGAGGATGATGCGTTGGACCTTAAGATGAGGTCACTTGTCTTTCACCCATCTGCTACTACTTCACATGTCCCACATAAAAGCTTACATTAAGTACCATTTATAGGTAATGTAATTTTTCACTCTCAATATAGCAATCTTGTTTGGTATTTTCTCTACAACCTGATGCTCATAAACATCCTTGTAGCTTACGTCTTTCATTTATTCCACACCCAATATACACCTATATTGTTGATTGACTTGATTGTCAAAGTGCTCGTCATTGCTTCTCCCACCATCGGAGAGGGTCACGTGTTTCTAACGGTATAGGCAAAAAAGGCTTGCTGCCTTAGGCAAAAAGGACAAGGCTTGAGTTTTTTGCTAGCCAACACTGAGAAGATAGCTGTTGAGATGCTGGTGATGCTCCCTTCGAAGACCGTTGTTGCTGCCACTTTCTTCAAGTATCGTATAGAGAGTTAGGAGAATTACACCTCGTCCTGCGATGACAATAGCCTCCTTGAGGTAAGCAAAGCTTGGACGATTAGTTCTCTTGTGGTGGGCATTGCCTCACAAGACTTGCTTCGAAACTTATAGAGGCGCAATCGGGACGGGGTTAAGGCGTATTCAAAGCTGGAGGAGAAGGTGAAGAAGGCTAAAGCTAACGTCCATGAAGTTGAGTTGAAACAGATTAAGTTGGGATGAGCTTGATTCATCTGATTTTGAGGTCCGTCGATTAAAGAGAGAAGCACGAGTGCCAATGTGAAGCAAATTGTGCAATCTAACAAAATTCCTGCTGAGGCATTGGAGGCCTTTAACAAAGCGAAAGTTGAGCTGAGGTTGGTAGTCGAGATTGGGCTAGATTTTAGGTTTCAATGGACATTGGGTTCCTGTTTTATGTAGACAATAAATTAGAGAGCTCGTCACCACTTAAACCGATAATGATTTCTACCAATGACGAATAACATTATCCATCAAATAATGAAATAGATCTACTAATGCATGCGATAAAAGCACATGCACTTTGTCAGGAGATTAACAATACATGACAACCCCTTCTGTTTCAAATAAGCAATCTTGTTTCATCATTGAAAGGAAATAGTTTGCCAGATTTCACTCATTTTATGGTTTGTCAAAGGACAACGCCTTCTGTCCTACTAGCAGCTCCACAAGGACTACTGCAAAGTTAAAGACGTCACTTTTTCTCTATTAACTGGCCCGTGACGAAGTATTCGGAATCCACATATCCTAAAGTTTGTTGCACCATCGTTGATCCAATCTTGAGGCTCCTGAATCAGTTGCAGTATCTACACAATTCTTGATGAATTATTTGTAGTTCGAAATAGTTGCAGAATACGGTAATGTTTTATAATTTCAATATGTATGCAGACAGTAAAGAAAATTATAGATTAATTTACAGAACTTGGAAACAATACTGCAGTAACATACAATACTGCAGTAACATAAACATAAATTGAACAGGAACAAACTGGGGTAATAATGTAATCGGTAAAGGGAAAAGAATTTGCAAATCGAGGTATCTGTAAATACAGTTTCTTCAAAACAGATTCGTTTCTTTATCATAAGTGCTTGAAGTTTTCATTGAGCATTGGTTTTCCAGGATACAACGGTGAAACGTTAGAACACTGCAGATGGTACTCAAGCAAACTGAGTTTCAATTTTCCATTTACCCAAACATCAGTTTTGGCAAATAAATACATAATTTCGATAGTCTCACAAAGGAGAACACGAATCAACTTTGATATTCCACTCAAAATTATGTCAAAGTTAACCTATTAAGCCGCTTTTTCCAACATCATTTGAGTTTCCAAACAACAAAGGAGGAGCTTCACTACATTCCAGTGATTGATTTGGGAAAGAAGAACAAATTCATTCACCAACTGCTCAGAAAAACTTGATTTTAAATAATTATATAGAATCGCATAATTGGTTAAAGAATCTTCTTTTGACTGGTGGAGTATAACCCGTCTCATTGGATAAGTACGTGGAAAATTTTATCAATAACAAAATTTGCATAAAATAAGAAGAATACTGATTGGGAAAATTGTACAAATGGTCTTTAACCTATTGTGTCATTAGAAAATGGGTCTTTAACTTTTTATTATAATTACACGATCAATTTCTAATAACTTAATCACTCAATATATACATTAAACTATCACGTGGTCTTTGTAGAACACGTATCGCTTCAGTGTAATACATTAAACAATCTCTTAGAGATTGTTTGAAACCCATTTTGAAGAAAATAGAAATTTTGGAATAGCGATTGATGTGAGAATGTGTAGTGGAAAGTTTTTTATTGGTGTGTAATATTATTTTATTTGGAGAATGTGTGATTGAAATGGAGAATGAAAATAAGAATAAAAAATTAATGGGTGTCAAACGGGAGCTAAAATTGAAAAAAATAGTTAATATCTTATATGTTGCATCATACACACAGTATTTTTAAATAATTATAAATCTTTGAATTCTTGGTATAATTGGTCATTTTCGATGGATTCCATTCAGATCGTTCGTTGGTTTTGCGAGTGGACTGCAATCTTGGCGCGAAGGGTCCTAATTTTATTTTATTTTTGACAGGTTTGTACCTCTAAATAAAATTAAAATACGAGAAATCGCTGTCCATGCGCAACATTACCAGTCGTAATGGGACGCAATCCATCTAAATGGACCAAATGTACCGAGAATGCAAAGATTTATGACCATTTGTGTCAATATTCAAAACGCTCGGACAAAAATACAATATGACAAAGATTTAGGACCATTTGCACCAATTTCCCCGAAGGGGTTTACAAATAGAAGATAGAAAGAAATAAAAATACAAATGTAACCATTATTGTCTATAGGCTGAATTGGAAATCTTATCCATATGAACCAATGTCTATGGAATCATTTTCAATTTAAGTTGGAGAAATAAGTTTGTTTCAAGGAAAAGATACAACTTTTTTTGGTTTACAAATAAGTTATTCAATATATATTTAGAGTTAAAAATTACTTAAAACCAACTTAATTTATTTGACTTACCAAACCTTGGGACACTACCAAATAAATTAAATGGTGCATGGGACACTACCAAATAAATTTATCGGACAATAATTTCAACTTTTAGCAACTTGTATATATTTTATTGTCAAATGCACTATGCAATATGCACCAAAAATATTGTCATGATCTTTGCATATCTATAAGCACAATGATTTATTTTATCCTCTTTGCGTTGTTTGAGATTTTTTTTTTTTTTGGGTCAAAAATACATTTTAAAATATTTATTTGATAGAGAATGTATGGTTAAGAAATAAGGAAAATATTTAGATTTACGAATAATATTATTTTATTGAAAATTGCGTAATTGAAAATAAAAGAGATAAAAATATATTTTGAAAATAATGAAAATCAAACAAGGGTTATATGTAGGGTCCAATTAGTATACTTTTTGAAAAGTCAAAAACAATTTTTGAGATCCAAATATAAAGGTTGAACCCCAACCTTGAGGATCCCTCACCGTCCTGTCCCTAGAATATCGTGGAGGAGGTAAATCGCGAAATGTACCTCAATAGGACGGGTACAAACGCTGTCCTACTGGTGCCAACAAATAGTCCAATTCCAAACCTTATTAGAGGCAAGAATCGAACACTCACACTGCGGCTGCCAGCTTAGCTGAGACTACCTCACTCCTATCATTTGCACCACTGAGCTATGCCCCGAGAGGCTTTTGAGATCCAAATATAGCTTTTGGACCCGTTTGACTAATGAGAATATTTCATAATTAAGAGGTTAAATTTTACCAATTTTGAATTTAAGATATTAATGTTTGAAATTTCAAATCTCGGAGTTTTTAAAATTTTATTTTAAAATTAATTAATTAAATATATTTTTTCAATTAAATATATTAAGGTCATAATTTAATATAATTGGTCACAAATCAAAAATTTTCACGTCACATTATTTTATGATCACAATTCAAAAATTTAATAGGTCATAATTTGTTCATCGATCACAACTTAAAAATTTTATGGTTACAATTGGTTCATCAATCACAAATCAAAAATCTTATACATCACAATTTATTCATCGATCACAAATCTATCAAATTAATAAATCGCATATTATTCATTGATCACAAATCAAAAATTTTATATGTCACAAATTATTTTAACATCACAATTCAAAAAAATTATAGGTCAAAATTTATTCATCGATCACAAATACAAAATTTATATGTCATAATTTATTTATCGGTTACAAATCACAAATAATATAAGTCACCACCACCACATCCCCGCAGCCAACTATCATATAAAAAAGGGCAATGTTTGAAGTACAGGAGCCTATTTTACAGGCGCCTACCAGGCTACACACATTTGGGGAGAGGGGGAGGGGGGAGCCTCTCTCTCTTTCTTTTTCTTTTTTTTTTTTTAACATTGGTGGGGTCGGCTGCACAGTGAGGGGTCTGTAAGGCCCCTGTGAAATGAGCCCCGATACTTGAGGAATAATCATCCAAAAAATACCAACATCACCACGACCACCATTATCTACCAACAACCACTGCACCACCACCATAGAACCCCCACTACTCCCATCCTACAACCGAAAAAAATCTCTAACCTTACCATTATCGCCATCACCGTCGCAACACGGATACACCACCACCACCTTCTCTATCTCTATTTACACCACACCCAACCACCACCTCACAACAGATCCACTGCCCGTCCACACCGCACACCACCAGTGCACACCGTACTACACATATCCACCACCATGCAGCTCATCACACCGCTTACAGCACACAACCACCACCACCAACTTCTCTATCTCCATTTACACCACACCCAACCACCACCTCACCACAGATCCACTTCCATGCCCACACCACACCTCCACCACACACCACCACCAACACCTTTTACACAACCACACATCGCAGCAGAAAGAAAATGGAGAAGGGGAGGAGGGAGAGGAGAGAGCAACAGTAGCAGAAGCACCACTGCACGCGAACATCGCAGCCCACGCAACGATCGTGTGCAGCGGTGCTACTGCTATTACGAGGCACCGTTGCAGATTGTGTGCAGCTTACTGGTTGGTCGCTAGAGCAAGAACAGGGGCGGATCGAGACCAATTTTCTTGTGGAGTCAAAAATGAGATTTGAAAAATGTTTAGGTTATAAAAAAAAAAAAATTTCTCAAATATTTTTTTTGTGGGGTCATCTGACCCCACATGACCCCATGTGGGTCCGCCCCTGAGCAGGAGCAGCCTTTGTTTTACTTGTTGATGTCGAAGTCGCCAGAGGGAGGGAAAGAGAGAAGGAAGATGTTGATAATGATTTAGGATTTTGGGGGTTTTAGGGTTTGAGTAGTATTAAATTTTTTAATTAATATCTGATTTTTGTATAAATAAATTTCATATCTAATTTTTGAAATTGAATCTTTAAAATTCCGATTTGTGTAATTTCCACTTTAATAAAAGTAAATCTTCTAATTAGAAAAGTTTTTAGAGAAAGTTAATTTAATGTGTATTCCTCCAAAAACATTGTTGAAATAAGAATATCTTTTAAAAATTAGTTTCCAAATAAAAATTAACGTAACTTCCTCCAAAAGTTATTTTACATTAAGCAATAGTTATGTTAAACGGATCCTTAATTCAATAACATCACTATCAATTGTGTTTTTAAAAGATAACTCGTGCTTATTTCAAGAAGTTACCTCTCGTTCATTAAAAAAAAAATGTAATTCTGATAGAAAAGGGTAACACTGAGATTACATGAGTAGGCTGACATTAACTCCGTGCGATTCCATAGGATTTGTTGTATTTGAATTTTTTAATGATAGATTGAATATAGCGATGAAAAAGAATTACGTAGTCAGGTATTTTGAATTTAATGATAACAAGTAATTCGGTATTATAAAATAAATAAATGGAAGTAGAAAAGTATTGTGGGTCATGTTTTAGAAGAACACGTGTATACGTGTACATGAATAGAATTTAGGGGCAAAAGTGAACAACATTAAGAGAATATAAATTAGTGTTACTTTTGTTAATTACATGACAAAACTTGTTTATTAATATTTATTGGGCTAGATTGATTGGGTCAGGCCCAGGTGAAAATTGATGTTTTGGGCCTTCTCATATTATAAAGCCGATGCAACATTCCATTGGGAAAAATATATGGTTCAGGGATTTACTTTCACGAAATCAAAAATCAGGTCTCAATGTTTAAATTTGCAAAACTCAGGTTTTTCATGAATTAATTAATTATATTATCTTTCAGAAAATTAGGCCGGAGGGAGAGAGTGGGAGGGAAAAGGGAGGGGTGAGAGTGAAGGGGAGGAGGAGACGACTTCTGTTAAATTTAGGGTTTTGGATTGAAATTGAGGGGGGGGGGGGGGGGGGGGGGGGGGGGGGGGGGTGGGGGGGGGGGGGGGGGGGGGGTAGGAGTTGATTAATTTAAAATATTATTAATAATATAAATTGTGAAATTAAAACCTATTTTTGATTAAATAACATTAAAACCTGATTTTTAAAAAGGCTAAACTAAACAACTGGTTTTAGGTATTTACCTCCATTCCAAATGGAGGCTGTCATGCAAATTATCATTTCGCTTCTCTTTGTTGAGTTTATTGCATGTTTGGCTAAGCTTAAAAATTTGACTTATAAGTAAATTTACTTATTAAGAAAATAAGTAATTTTCACTGACGAAACCCAGATTAGATTTTGAATAGTTACTTATTTTGACTTTATGACAAGAAATACTTTTAAAAAATTAGAATAAAGTGTAACTTATCTAAATATATATTACTTGTAAACATAATCAAACACGATAAACTTTACCTTAATGTTCTTCAAGTGTTTTATCACATCATTCAATATAAAGTAGACAGGTTACACGATTTCAAGTCACGGTAACTCCCTTTCTCCCTACATATGAGTTTTTGCTACTTAATGTTTTTCGAGTGTTTTATCACATCTTTCAATATAAAGTAGATAGATAAAAAGTCGCAGTAAATCCCTTTCTCCCTACAGGTGAGATTTCGCAACTTAATCAGCCCGAGTAGACTCTTTCTCTCCAAGATAATCGAGAGATCATTTCTTTCTCGTCCACTCAGGGGTATGTAGACACACTGGTCCTAAGCAATGTCTAGAGCAAAGCGGCCTAAGATTGAGGATTCCTAACCCCTAGACTTTTGGGTCGGCCACACTAGACGACCAAAAAAGAAACTATTGCACGAGAATATTCACAAGGCAACAAATTGAAGTAACAACAATCACAAGAGAGGTGAACCATAAAAAAAAAATCGGAGAAAATTCGATGTCATAATTCAAACTCTTGAAAATTCATTATAAGAGGCAAATGATGCTTCATTTGGGCATTTTTCAGAAACATGGAATACAGAAAAATCCAAGAATAGATACTTTACACCCATTTTATCATAGTTCTTTCAAAGTCTAGACAAACAAAACCTTTTCTTTACCAAGACTTGGACACATTTTAAAAAGCCAGTTGATGATAGAAAGGAAACATCATATCCAAATGCTTGCAAATGCTTCTTCGAGTGCCCGTTTCTTGCTTATTTCTGCACTCCACCCTCCTGCCTTCGCAGCCTTTTCAGCTCGGAGTTTCATCTTTTCTTCATCAGCATATTCAAGTCCTAGCATGTCATGACCCGACCCAACAGGGATGGGTTGAGGGGCCATGCCTGTTGGACGTGGCTGCACAGCTCCGGCTATAGCCGGGGCATATTGTCCCTGAGCGCCAGTTCCGGTCCCTTCTTGAGAGCTTGAGGACTGCATTGAAGTTAAAGCAATTTACAAACATAAGCGAATACTAGAAATTCAGAGAAAAGGGGTAAACATAAAAACCCACATGTGAGTGCAAAACCAAACAGTTAAAGGTTAAACACCCCGTTAAATCATCGAGGTGATATATTTAAATATATCAGAATTCTTCAGCTCCTCACCTTCATTTTGATTTTACAGAACAAGAATTTGAGAAGTCTTCCAATTCTCTACAAATGGCTTAAGACTTGATATATGAAAAGGAAATTTTAATTAATGAACATCAAAGTGTTGTAAGTTTGCATCCCATACGCCGAAGTACAAGTCCCCGTGTCATTTAAAGAAGACTATCAGCAAAGATGAATGACAGGATAGGTTCCACAAAAAACCTTTCTTCAGTAACCTGGATTTAGCATCATAAACCTAATTCTGGTAATGTTAAACCTCCCCCAAAAAACTAAAAAAGAGGGAGAGGAAGGCAAATAGAAAGAATAAAGCAAAATTACTTAGTAAAAACCAGTCGACAACACTCCCCTCTTGATAGTTAGCACTTATCCCGTATAATGGAATAAGTAATCTTAAAACAAACATGGCCAAAAGAATTATCGAATTCACGAACGTATAATGGTTGACATGTCAAGAGACTTGGTTTAAACGGGAAGCATATACCAATTTCCCTTTTTGTTGAATTTGCAGGGCTGGGGCACATAGGCCTGGTGAAGAACCCCGAAGGTGACTGCAATGAGCAGCGGTCTAAACAATGAGCAAACACTTGAATGTGGGAGCAAGGGATCACCAGATGAGTGGACGGGATCAAAGAAGTGGAGCAAGAACCATGCTTCCAAAGGAGTGGTTTAAATCTTTTGTGAACTGTTAGAATAACTAAGCCATGCCATAAGGGGTTATTCTCCAAACGAGATGGGACCAAGCTTTTAGGTTTTTCAGGATGATTGGGTGACGGATAAACCATAGCAGTACTCCAGGATCGTAGACACTTAAGTTTGACCTCACAAACTGCTAAATTTTCAGCTTGCATCAGAACAACATAGAAAATTTTTTTTGTCACAAATTTGCTCATGATATAAGAAGAGCCAAATAAATAACAGCATAGCTGTTAATAGTAGTAAAACTGAAAGAAAATGAAGTACAGAGAGATAATCAATGATGATAAAAAATTCTGTGACTCGATGCCAACTGAGAAAAGGTCAACATAAGCATTGCATAAACTTTTAGATTCAAGTAAAAGAGTAAATCAACAATTAAAATGCAAAAAGATCTAAAATCCATAAGATAAACTCACCAAATCAACACCCGTCTGTGCAGGTTGTCCCTTGCTTGCTGCCAGAGCTGCTGCATATTCTTCAGCCTATTTGATCGAAGAAACAAACATATATCATATAGCATTTCGATCGAACTAACTATTGTTGGAATATAATGTTATGCAAAGACAAATTTGTGAAACCTTGCGAGCATGAGCATTCATGATTTGCTCAGCATTTTCTCTCTGGTACTCAGCAATCTTTGCTTCAATAGCAGGAACGTCTACTCCTTCAATTAAATTAAAAACTGCAAGAAAAAACAATTATTGAACACAACACTCAGTGTAACGTATACTATATCACGTGCACAACAGATAAACATACTCATATCCTCTATTTCTTCCAAGTAATCATTGTATTCCCTCAATGATGCGAAATCCTCTTCTCTTTTATTATAGCTGTGAAACCATAGAATAGGTCAGCTCAAAAGGAAAACCAAACAAGAAAGGCGGAGGAAAATAATTATTTTGGTTAAGATCACTCTCTATTATACAACTGCCATCACATTAGGAGGGGTGGTGGTTAGCATACACTCCAAGGTAACATAAAACAACGATAACTTTCTAACAAACAAATGGAAAAAAAATAGTAGTTTCAATGAACAATGAGATATGAAGCTAATATCTCAACAATTTTAAATAGTTCAGATCTTGCAGTCATTATTTTAATATCTTAAGAAAGAAGGGAGCTTTATTGCAAGACCAAACCGTCGGGCAGGGACAAAAGTCAGACTTCATGATCTGATGAAGCTGAGTGGAAGAGCATTCTCAAAGTTGCAAATGGAAATCGAAAATCAATGACTAGAAAGACGACTTCAAAAACACATTTTCCCAAGTACACAGTTTTCCCCAGGATTCAAAAAAATTGCGATACCTTCCATCTTCTAAATGCCAGCTGAGCTCTAGTTATCAACTATATAAAACACAATTTTGCATCTCAAAATGATTTTAAAAAAAATCTCCAAATTGAGGGAGAATTTTATTCTTACATAAGCTACAATCTGGAAGAAAAATCTCAAAAACCCAAAATTGAATTTCGTTGAACCCTACTCGAGTAAAAACAAATATCCCTTTGTTTTTCCTTTCACCATTAGATCAATGCCTTCTTAGAAATTTAAGAAAGACAACTTTACTACATATTCCAAAATATAAATAAAAAACGAATTTTTACTCTACTTGCAAAACCTAAAAAAAAAAAAAATTCTTCACTATACATAAGTAATTCCAGTTGCCTAACAAAATAAACAATCCAATAAATTTCCACCTTCATACAAAATCATGAAAAAAACCCCCAAAAAAGAGACAAAAAAGCAATGTTTTTATGATCAATTAAAATCACAACAAAAGCCCAAAACCCATGTTTGTATTTCACATAAAAACATAAATAAGTACATACATGTTGGCAATGCGTTTGCGAATGGCTATCTCTTTGGCAAAGGCATTAGCTCCAGACGCCACCACCATTTTTGTTTTTCCGAATTCGTGTCTATCCACTTTTTTCTTAGTGCAAATTATCCTTCTAAATTATAGATTACTGATTTCTGTATATGAAAGAGGGTTTAAAGCACAAAAAAATTGGAAAATCCATAGTTGTCAATTATGTTTGCTGCAAACAATGGTTGGGCAAGTTGCAAAACGACTTTATACATGGAACGCGATTCTTTGATTGTATATGCGACTTTAGTTCAAAAACTCCACATACAGAGAATTGGATGGGTTGGCCTCAACGAAAATTGACGACAAAAATAGCACTAAACCGAGATAGTTGTGGCTTTTCAGGGTTGTGTTCTATAGGTTAAATTCTATTCGCGATAATTATATTTTATTTAGTGTTAATTAGATAATTATATTTTAATTTTGTCTAATATATTAACTACACTTTAATCTTATTTCAATCGAGTAATTTTGTCCAATCTATTCACTTGGATTGATGAAGTTTGGTGACTTGGATTATCTTAATTCATTGGACAATGCGGAATTGATTCACATAATAGAAATTATAAGTAATACTTGGCGAAAATTCATAGAAAGTCGGGGGGAAAAAAACATTTTCAATCAGGTGTTTGCCAACACAGTACGTGTAAGAATTCTGTAAACAAAAAACTGTACATATGACTTTTTCCTAATTCATTTCACTTAAATTGATTCTTTGATTGTCACATAAAGAATTTCCGTGAGTGAAATTGAACGAAATATTAAATTGTAAAGTGGAATTATTTGATTCAAATTAAAATGTAGTTAACCGAAAGAACAAAATGAAGTACGGTTACTACATATGAAATTTACCTAGTTTATATATGCAAAAAGATTCAATAGATCCATTTTTTGTCGTCTTACTTAGCATATAAACAAATATCTTGAGTAGAAATGGATTGCCATTTAAGACTGGTGCGAACAAATCATAAGAAATACTTGAATAATTTTCAAAGTGATCTTGTGGGGCCATGCACGCGTTACTATTAAGGTTGCCCCAAAAAAAAAAAAAAAAAAAACCGTAAAATTACAAATCGAACGGAATTCGTTGATTTGAAACACTGATGATTTGGTTCACGTCAATCCACAATTTTTTCCCCTCAAATCGAACTAAATTGTTTTAAAATGGTTTGGTTTATGTTTTGATTTTTAAAAATCGTACAAAATCGAACCGAATCGAAGTGAACTTTGTTTTTTTTTTTTTAATTA
Source organism: Fraxinus excelsior (assembly GCA_019097785.1). Taxonomy (NCBI): domain Eukaryota; kingdom Viridiplantae; phylum Streptophyta; class Magnoliopsida; order Lamiales; family Oleaceae; genus Fraxinus; species Fraxinus excelsior. Next base: position 1,126,547 of record CM032642.1, read on the forward strand.
AAAAGTAATTTTATTAAATTATAAATTTTACAGTTTTCACGAGCCACATCCAACCCAGTTGAATAACAAATCTCCGATACAGCTAAGGAAGAATCACATCCATTTCTGAGTTGTTTAAACCCCAATTACTAGCAGGGACACACACTCCCTTTGCGAACAACTCACCCTAAAGAACAGAGAGAATACTCCTTATTTTCCATGCCCAACAGCTGAGCACAATGCCGTTTTCATCACGAACCCTTCCCAACCCAATCCACCCTTTGCCCAACTTAAAGGAGGCATCAATATTAAGTTTTATAAAACCTGATTGACAAGTCCTCCATTCCACTTTTTTCCTTTTTTTCCTTTTTCACTTAAATTTTAGCATTGAGTAACTCAACTCGACTCAACTTCAATTTCTTATATTAAAGTAGCTCATCTTTTACATGATCCTCACTAATTATCTTTCGATGTTTTGTGTTAATTATACTCAAAATCTCTAATATCAATTGTTGGGAATTCAAGGATCACGTATCGCTTGATACCAGTTGATATTAAATCAACCATCGAATTGAAATGTTGAAATTGTATGGCACAATAATGAAGTATTTGACCACAAGCGAAAGAATAAAAGAAGACAAGAAAATATGGTAGATGAATTAAGAGATTTTATTGGCTCAAGAATAATGGAGAAGAGAGAAAATTTCTATTTTCTCACACTTATGAAATTGTATAGAAGAGTCTAATATTTATAGGGAACATATATGAGATGTCCAAACCCTTCTAGTAGAGTTGTTGATAAAGTATGATACCAAAAAATCGAGTCCAAACAAATTTCAACTCTCAATAGGCTTCCAAAAGAGAACTTTAACTTGACATATGACTCTAATAGTATTCCAAACTGAATTCTTTTTGGCGTACACTTCAATTGCAATTCTTTAATTACTTCAACAAGGAATTTGAGTCACACTTAAATTCTAACAATATCTACATTGACATGAATTCCATTGTAGCGAACAAAACTCCAAAATTTTCTCCACCTAGAAAAGAAAATCCGTCTGTAAAAAATGAATCGACTTTTCAACAATAATTAAAATTAATTTCTCCAACCAAACACAAAATACCCCACATTTCCAATGAATCAAAGCATGTGCTCAACAAAATTAGCATCCACATACCTTTTTTTATTGAGTTCGTCTCTGATTACTTCCCATATCGACTTGCAGCCAACTTTTATTTATTCAGCATTTTGTAGCAATATTTCTTTAAGTGCCCCTTCTTGTTGCAGAAGTTAGAAATCTAATTACTGAACTTAGACTATGATATGCCTATTCCAGAACTATCATGAGCAATAATGTCTTTTCCATCTCTGACTTCTAATACTAGATGTTTCATCTTCTCTTTTAAAAATAAAGCATCATACGCCTCCTCTATGGTGAAAGTATTACAACTATACAAAATCGTGTTTCTAAATGAAAAAAACGAAGTGGGCAACGAACACAATAGGATCAAGACCAAATCTTCTTTATCATACTTTACTTTCAAAGTTTTCAAATCAGCGACTATCCCTTTAAATATAGTCATTTGATCTTCCAATGATCCTCCTTCTACCATTCTATTAGAGTATAAAAGCTGCTTGAGATGCAAATTGCTTGTCAGACTTTTAGTTGTGCACAATTGCTCCAACTTCAATCATAAAGCAGCTACTGAAACCTCCTTCAAAATGTCTTGAATAATAGTAGTTGATAGATTGAGATGAATATGAGACACTGTCTTCTTATCATTCCGTAATTTCTCATGCACGGTAAAAGTTGCGGGTATCTTGTCAATTCCCAGTAACACATCATTCAAATCCTGTTGTGCGAGTACTGTTCGCATCTTATCCTGCCATAGAGAAAATCTAGTGTTTCGATCCAAAAGCGGAATTTCATATTTCATGGAAGCCATCATGAACAAAAATCTCAAATAAATCAAACATTGTGATCTTGCGGAACTGCTGAATCTGTCTCTGATACCACTTGTTGTACTGATTATGCCATGAATCTTGGATACTAATTGTTGAGAATTCAAGGATCACGTATTGCTCGATACCACTTGATATGAAACTAACCAGTAGATTGAGATGTTAAAGTTGTATGACACAATATGAAGTATTTGATCACAAGTAAAAGAATAAAAGAAAATAAAAAAATATGGTAGAGGAATTAAGAGATTTTGTTGATTTAAGAATAATAGAGAAGATATAAAATTACAATGGATCCTATAATTCTAGTAATTTATTTTCTCACACTTATAAAATTGTATAGAAGAGCCTAATATTTATAAAAAACATATAAGGGATGTCCAAACTCTCATAGTAAAGTTATTGATGAAGTATGATATCAAAAAGTCGAGTCAAAAACAAATTTTAACTTCCAATGAGTTTCCAAAATAGAACTTCAACTTGGTATAAGACTCTAATAGCATTATAAACTGAATTATTCTTGACATGTACTTCAATTAGAAATTTTTAATTACTTCAATAAAAAATTTGGGTCACACCCAAATTCTAACAGATGCCTATTCGACGTGCTACCACTAGACATAAAACCTCCCACCTCTGGAAAACTGTCAAAGTATTTTTCTTATAATTGAGTCACATTTTCACAACTGCAGATTAGTAAAAGAATAAGATAGCTACTCTAATGTAAACAACACTGCAGATTGTATTATAAATATAAATTAAAAGCAGAAAAACTTGAAAGTATAAAATTTGTTTACTAATATCATTAATAAAGACTAACGAATATTTTGATATTTACATATTATACAGTGATCCAATCATGTGTTACATTAGGGGAATGTAACTTAACATTATTAGTTTTTATTTAAACTTATATGTTAACTTGTTTTAAATATATTACTATAATGTCGATAGGTAAACCGCGAATTAAAATTGAAATGAACTGCAAATAATGGATTGATTTGGTCTCAAAAATAAAATAGTTTGATTTGATTTGGACAAATTTAAAACCACGTGAAATGGTTTGAATTTAAAATACGGTACAAACGATCCAAACCGAACCATGTTCATCCCTAGTTACTACTGCAATAGGCTGTGAATATTTTATCTTCTTGATGATTTTTCAAGGAAAGTATGGATTATCGCATTAAGATCAAAATCATATATTTTAATAACCTTCGGATATTGGAAAAAATTAATAAAAAATCAGTCTGATAAGAAAATAAAAGTACTTAGAATTGACATTGGATTTAAGTTGTACAATGCTAAATTTGATCAATATTGTAGCAAAAATGGTATTTTAAGGCACAAAACAGTAACATATACTCCCAATATAATAATACTGTAGAAAGAATGAATAGGAGCATCTTGGAGAGAACCATATATATGTTAATTAACTCTGGTTTACCAAAACTATTTTGGAGAGAAATTGTGAAAACAACCTTTTATTTGATGAATGGGAGTCCTTCAAGTTCCATGGATTATAAAATACTAGAAAAAGATCTGGCCTTGTTTGGGGTCCATTTTTACCAATATATATATATATATATATATATATATATATATATATATATATATTTTAAATTCTTTTTCAACCACACATTCTTTCATAAAATAATATTACACATAAATTCAAAACTTTTCCTTATCTTTAATTACACATTCTTTAAAAAATCACTATACCAAAATTTATTTACTTCCAAAATCACATTAAAATGGAGCCCGAACAGGGCCTAGATCAGTTCTTAATTACACCCACCTGAAAACTTTCGTATATATTGCATATGCGCATCAAATCGAGTCAAAATTAGATCCCAAATCCGTTAAGTGTATTTTTCTATTACGTGGAGAAGGGATAAATGGCTATACACTGTGGATAAAGAGTCTAGAGGCTTTAAGGTTATTACTTTTCGTTATTATCATTGTTGTTTTGATTATTAATAATATTGTTTAATAAACATGAATATCTTTGTCGTGACTAATTATAATTTTCTTTTTCTAGTCAAATGTGCCTAGGACACCAAGATGATCGAAGTGTTGTTAGAGACTCTCCAAATCAAATTTTGAATTTGAATTGCTCTACATATAAGGCTACAAACTCCTGATAATATCTTTCCATCCTCCTCAAATCATGCAATCACTGTATTTTAAAGTTATTCACAATATTTTCTTATCTTTCAGTTGTAACAAACATATTTGTACTATATTTAAAGGCTACTAATCAGTAATGAAATGTGAATGAGATTACATTAATATATCTGTTAATTCCTTTAAGTGTCATTAATTTAGGTTTACTATCCCTACAACAAAAATCACCATTTGCTAAAATATGATATGTATTACGATAATATATGTATATCATGTGTTAGACTTAGTATTGGTAAGTGACGGGTAAATTTTCGAGGATGAAAGAATTTTAAGGGGGTGAGAATGTAATACCTCGAAAATTTTCATAAAATATAATTCAATTTTTATATACTATATTTTAATATTTTGAAAGTTAGGGACTAAATGATACATTTAGCAAATTATATTTTATTTGTGTCAAATATTTAGATATTGATGGAGTTATCGTAAATATATGAATATTGGTCTCGTTGGATAAATCGTAATTAGATACATAAATCAGATTCGAGAAAAAGTCGATTCGGATAAGTTAGCTCCAAGATATTTTAGTTTGAAGGAATTATCAAAAACTAATTTATTATTATTATTATTATTTAATTATAATTCTGAAAGTAGGGGGTGGTGAAAAATATTTTCCGTTAGTTTTTCCGTTAAACCAACATATTCCGTTTAATAGCCACTTTTTATATATAGAAATATATATTAAATTTTTTTTCATCCACACATTCTTTCATAAAATAATATTACACATAAATTCAAAAAGTTTCCTTATCTTTAATTACAAATTCTTTAAAAAATCACTATACCAAAATATATTTTCTTCCAAAATCACATTAAAATGGAGCCCAAGCAGGGCCTAGATCAGTTCCTAATTACACCCACCTGAAAAGTTTCGTATATATTGCATATGCACGTCGAATCGAGTCAAAATTAGATCCCAAATCCATTAAGTGTATTTTTCTATTACGTGGAGAAGGGATAAATGGCTGTACATTGTGGATAAAGAGTCTAGAGGCTTTAGGGTTACTGTAACATGTCATGCTTACTTTTCGTTATTATCATTGTTGTTTTGATTATTAATAATATTGTTTAATAAACATGAATATCTTTGTCGTGACTAATTATAATTTTTTTTTCTAGTCAAATGTGCCTAGGACACCCAGATGATTGAAGTGTTGTTAGAGACTCTCCAAATCAAATTTTGAATTTGAATTGCTCTACATACAAGGCTACAACCTCCTGATAATATCTTTCCATGAGATCCTCCTCAAATCATGCAATCACTGTATTTTAAGGTTATTCACAATATTTTCTTATCTTTCAGTTGTAACAAACATATTTGTACTGTATTTAAAGGCTACTAATCAGTAATGAAATGTGAATGAGATTACATTAATATATATGTTAATTCCTTTAAGTGTCATTAATTCAGGTTTACTATCCCTGCAACAAAAATCACCATTCGCAACATGCAGGGGCGGACGCAGGACTTGAAACTTAGGGGGACACAATTAAACTCGAAAAAGAGTTGGGGGAAATTATACAATCGAAAATTTACGTCCAAAAAACTCATACTCATGTAATTTTGCATCCGACCATTTACATAGAATATGACTTTTTCGAATGTAAAAAAATCAATTTTTTTTTTTATATTCCATATAAAATTTCCTAATAAAATGATGAAAATTACATTAAAAAACTTGTATCATAAAAATAATAAATATTAATGAAATAATTGAATTTTTTTAAAAAAATATTCGAATTGGACGTCTTTCTTCAAAACTCACGTTTAACGTATTTTTAACTATTTTCCATATCTTTTTAGACTATTCGATATGTCCATAATATAGTTCTCGAAATAAGTTTTGAGATGATATAAATAATTTGTAAAATCGATTAGCGTACGATCGTCGGAGAATTTTTAAAATTAGCTTTCAAATTTATTATGATTTTGCATCTGTTTGGTGGAAATTAAAGTCAAATTTTTAGTAAATTTTGATAAAAGTTATATATTTAAAGATTCCATGATATATGTTAATAAAATTAATTGTTAACTTTGATTTAGATTAAAATTTATATTTCAATCAATACCAAACATGACTTTATTTAAAAAAAAAAAAAAATCTCAAAAGTTAGTGGGCACGTGCCCCACTAGGCCCTACCCTGGTTCCGCCAATGGCAACATGTAAAAGACAACATTCGGTAATTTACTGTTGTTAAAGGTGTCTATAGCAACATTCTAATAAGTGAATGTTGCAACTGGTTAACATAATTGAGATTTAACAACATTTTTCAAATGTATATTATTAATGTCGCCTTTTGCAACGTTTATTGAGTATTGTCAAAAGTTTTATTTATTGCAACATTTAGTAGGTGTTGCTAAAAAATCGTTCTATAGCAACGTTTACTGACCGTTGCTGATACTTAGATATATAATCTTCTACATTCATTCAATGATTCTAGGTGTGATTAAATATTTCATTGAATTGAAATTGTTGATAATTTTTGTTCCTTTTTCCCCCTTTAATACTCTAGGTGATACGAATCATACCTTATAGGGCCGTGCACAAGTTGAACCATCGTGTTATAAAGAAGGATACCAATTCTGAACGGGATGAGGCTTTGGCATTTGTAGTTGGAAAGTTCCGATTAATATACTTTATCTTCTTTTTGTTAATTTAATTTTTTACATAAATTGTAGTTTTAAGTTGTCTTTTTTTTATACAATTAATTTTATTTTTTCTAAGATGATTGTAAGAAAAAGATTTGTGAGGACAAATTTATAATTTATTGTTATTGCATAAATAAATTTAAAGACTATTGTGAAATAGGTTTGCCATATTCTTCTACTCTAGGACAACATCGAGGTTTGCAACATACGTCCGAATGTTGCAAAAGGTTTTCGGCTGCAAAAGGCTATTTTTGTTGAAGTATATGGTTATAATTTTATTAATATTAGATTTAAATTATAAAATATATTTTACTAATGTGATTCTAATTTATCTTGCTTTTAGAGTTGAAAGATTTCCTTCTTAATAAGTATATTTGGGTAAATAAGTTAATAAATAAATAATTGGATGACATAATAGGAATTAGAAAATTAATAGGATTAAATTAGAGCTTAAATAAGTTAACAAGAATATCTCATTAGTTAATTAGTAGGAATTATGCCTAATTAGCTGCCATTAGGATTGAAATCAAGGATTTTACTTATTTACTCACCCCTTGCATATAATAATTTACCAAGTCATATCAAAATCATTTCTTCTGTGACCTCTATCTTGAATTTGAAGAATTTATTATAAGGTACTTAATAATTTTCTTTTACTCTATTCATGAAGTTTCCTTTCAAAAATAATTATGATATTTCAATTGTCAGCGTTAAAATAGTATTTGTCAATCATGATTAGATACATTGTTCACTGCATCTATATATGTATAATCAACATATAGATGGCCAGATTCTTGTATGAATATGTTAATATATGTGTGTGTCTCTGAGTATGTTTATATATATATATATGCAAGTATGTATGAGTGTACTATATATAATATATTTGTGTGTGATTATATTAGTGGGCGCACATATATTATGTATTTGTGTATGTATATGTAAGCGAGGGGTTGTGTGTGCATACATAAATCAATGTAAATTTAAATCTAAATCCGTGTCAATTTGTGTATACATTTTTATAAGAATATAATAAAAATAAATAAAATAAGTTAATAGGAAAATATTATGGCTTAACCTTTAAAAAGTGGATTTCGACGAAGTTACTAAATAATTGATATGAATTAGGATTTTAGCACGTTGACTTCGTGGATTACTAGGGACATCTCCACTTGTCATTCGAGAAGGACATTGTTAAGATTCAAGGTAAGTAAACATTACCTTATTTTCATGCGTACTTCACATGAATAAATGTATAAATATATTATCTAAATTGCCCTTATGTGAATATGATATATGATTATTATGTTTCTCATAACATATTTTTTTTAATGACATGCATCCATAAACATGTATGAACCTTCATGAGGTAAAAAGTTTTCAAATGTTAATGGGTCAAGGATTGTTTTAAAAAGATGTACATATCCTGAATGTTTTTATTACGAGGTGTATGTCTATACCATGAAAGGTGTGAATGGAAAATGGAGCGTGGGGGACGCACCTGACCAATGTTCAATGTTAATATTAACCACTTTGCTATACTACCGGTAGAATGAACCAGATTCCAAATAATAATTGCCCACTGCATTCTGATTGATTAGACGATACACTAAATTGAGCACACAATGTTAACGTTAATTTTTTAAATCAATGAAAGAAAAAAGGGTTTTTCCTTATCTCAGTTATGATCAATAGGTCTGTTATTTTTAATAAAGGTTATTTTCATTATCTTAGTAACAAAATAAGGGTAAAACTTGATGAAAAAGATTTATAGTAACAGAAATAAGTTTAAAAGATCAAACCAAACAAAACCTAGCAGACAGAACGCAGTTTGAGATGAGCAGCTTCATACAGAATCCCAGATTATATTTGATGGCAAACGAACAAGATATAGATCTTGTTCATGGGTTTCAAGATTACCAATTAACAAGAGATAGCGAAAGAAGGCAAACAAGACCTCTTGTTGGTATCATTATGTAGATTATGTGTCTGCACAGCTAGAGACTAATCCTTATAATTATGGAATATGATTCTTATGAAGATGGTATATCTAGTAAAGACTCTATATACTTCACCTGTGATAAAATATACTTCAATCAGAATCCCGCTTGCTTTGCTAACTCAATATTATGATTTATAAGTGAAACAATTTGATGTGAAAATATGGTTCTTTATATGAAACTATATATATGACTTAACTAAAGGTTTTGAAAGTAAAGAAAAATGAGTTAATGTGTTTATTACAGAAAAATCTTTGTATGGATTAAAACAGACACAAATAAATTGGTATAAGAAATTTGACTCTTATATTTAAGGTCTAGATTTCAAGGAAAGTGATTATGATCCATGTTTCTATTATAGAAAGGATGAAAAATCTTATATTTTATATTTACTGTTATATGCGTTTAGTTGGACATAATTCTATTACACTTAAATCTATTAAAGAGAAGTTAAATTCAAAATTTGAAATAAAAGACCTAGTTCTTGCTAGAAATAAAAGCCGAGCTTCATTTTTTTTGGCCGGGCTTTACTCGGCTCGGGCCCAAAAAAGCTCGGCACAAAAAAGAAAGTTCGAGCCGAGCTCGAACTTTTTTATTTAATTTATAGTACGTATAAACCATACAAATTTTAAATTTTTTAAGTAAAAAAATGTAGATTTGCCATTAAAAAAAACGAGCCGGCTCGGCCCGCTAAGGCTCGAGCAAAAAGCTTGAGCCAAGCCTCATTTTTTTTTGCCGGGCTCGGCTCGGGCACAAAAAAGCTCGAGCCGAGCCCGAACTTTTTTTTCGGCTCAACTCGTTGACATAGCTAAATGCATCTTGTGCTAATTTTATTGGATCAGTAATGTATATTATGACATGTATTAGGCCTGATATTGCATTACTGTTGTTTGGGTAGATTTATGAGTAATTTAGGTGAGATTCAGTGGGAAGCAATGAAAATCTGATTAGGTATGTGAAAGGAGCACAAAACTTATGTTTTGTATTTAAGATACTTAATCTTACTGTAGACTGTGACTTTGCTGGAAACTCAAATATTGGAAAATTTACAACTACATAAGTATTTGTGATTAATGGAAATTGTCATCTACAGTCGAAGTAGAAAACATTGTTGCTACTAAAGTAGTTAAAGAATGTCTGGTTGAAACCTTTGTTAAAAGAATTAGGATTTATTGAAAATAAGGTGAAACTTTGTAAAGATAATCAAAGTGCTATTTTTCGGAATAAGAATTCTATATTCCATGATAGATAAAAATATATAAATGTTAAGTATCATTTCATTAGAAATGTAACTGAAAAATGTGATATAAAATTAATTCCATCTAAGTACAATCCAATTGATGCAGATACAAAGTTAATCCCTTTAAATGAATTCAAGTATTCTTTCAGTCTTTTGAACATTGAACAATACTGATATTTTTCTGTATTTTGAAATAGGTAAGTGAGCACATGACCGGTTTAACTTGAATCCACTCTGGTATATTCTCAAATTGAAGCAAAGGTGGAGATAGTGAAGTGATTTTAGGTTGCTGAGTTTTAAGTCCAATTTAGATGACCCAATAAATTGACCAAACTAGTAGATATGGTCCCGCACGTGTTAACCACTTTTAAAGCTTCTAGAATTCTTGCAAAACGCTTTATTTACAAATTGAAGGTTTCAACTAGATGATGACATGTTTTGCTATTTTGGCCATTGGATAAAAGTTATGTGGTTTCTCTCATTAAGGTTGAGAGCCTTCGAGACATTCTCTAATCAACTATTCATCTTCTTCGATTCTTGGTGATTTTAAGTAACAATATTGTAATGGAGGATGGTTACTGTATGTTGTAGTTGACATTGAACTCCTCTTTGTGAATTGGCTAGTTTCAAACTGTAGTTTGAGAGTTCTTCGTGATCTTTCTGTTGAGAACTTCTGTAATATAATTTTTGCCTTGTGATTTGAGGTTGTTCTAGTACAATTAAATGTAATCCTTAACGGATGCTAAACAGTAGATTTAGTGTTTGGAGCGGTCATGAACCTCCTGGCCATAGATCAAATATCTTATGTTTTTTACTATTTCGTTGTTAAATCTTGTATTCTTGGTTCTAGATGTGTCCAATATTTGGACCAACACTTAAATATTTTAATGGTTGAATATGATTGTTGCATCACGGTGGCTACGATTAAGATCATATCCTCGATTTCCCTAGTTTATTGTCCATCTATTAGATGTAATTTTATTTGGCGTGAGGTAAATGGTGTTGCGCATGCCTTAGCCTCCAATTCGTCCGTGCACTTTTAGGATACATTGTAGAAATATCGGGAGAGAGAGAGAGAGAGAGAGAGAGAGAGAGAGAGAGAGAGAAGAAGAAGAAGAAGAAGAAGGAAGATTGGCTGGAAAATATGTTATTGCCAAAATGAATGAATGAATACAAATCATATGCAATGTACAATATATATAGAGATGAAAAAGACCAAAATAAACTCCTACAATTTACAAATTCTTCAACACTCCCTCTCAAGATGGGAGGTGTATATTCAAAACTCCCATCTTAGTTATCAATTGTTTAAATTGAATCCCTCATAATGGTTTTGTCAACACATCTGCTAACTAGTCTTGAGAGGCAACATGTAGCATTTTAACTTCTCCAGCTTGAACATTATCTCTCACAAGGTGACAATCAATTTCTATATGTTTTGTCCTCTCATGAAAAATCGAGTTACTGGCAATATGGATAGCTGATTGACTGTCACAGAACAACAAGGCTGCTCGATCATGTTTGATACCAAGGTCTCCAAGTATGTTTCTTAGCTAGCTAAATTCACAACAGCTGCAGCCATTGATCTGTACTATGCTTCTGCTGATGATCTAGAGACAATATGCCGCTTATTTGATCTCCATGACACCAACGAATTCCCTAGAAAGACACAATAACCAGTGACTGATCTTCTAGTATCTGAGCAAGCCGCTCAATCAACATCACAAAAGCCTTTAAGTACTATGTCTGATTTGCTTTCAAACAATAGGCCTTGTGCTGGTGTACCCTTTAAGTATCTTAGCACATGATATTGACACAACTATCAACTTTCAACTTCACCTATATCTACATTTCAATTTTCAACTTCAAAAATCAGATCACAACTTTTTTTTTTCCTTCTCAAAAACCAGTTTATAATTATTATTTTTAATTTAAAAACATAAATAATAATTCCCCAACTAACAACACCACATTCCCAAATCCCAAACCCTAATAATTTTCCCCAATCCACCACATACTCTCTCTCTCTCTCTCTCTCTCTCTCTCTCTCTCTCTCTCTCACACACACACACACACACACACACGAGTTCCTAGCCGACGACGACCTCTTCAAACATCGGCATCCCCGTCTACTTTTATTCATCATCGAAAAACCATCGCAATCGAGCTCGACACTCATCCATCCTCGTCGTTTGCCTTCCTCCATTCCGATCTGTCTTCATCCATCGATATTGTGTGAAATTTTGGAGTCTACTTCTCTAATTTTTATTATACAATGAAAGTAAAATTCAATAAATTTATTTTTACACTTATTTTCCACATTATTTGATGCATAAAACAATAAAAGATTACCATATTTATGAATCAAATAACAAATTGTTATATGCATGCTACATAGGAAACTATCCATAGTGTTCATTATGAATATTATTATTCATTTAAATGTCCTTTGAATCTCAAAACCACCCGCCGATTCCATTTTCCTTCCATAACAAGAATTTCTTAGTTCTTAGACATTCTCTTGTTAGTAGACCTGACTCCTCAAGCATTGACTTTTAGAATTTATTGGCTACATTCTCTCAGTAACAAACCTCACCCCACCCACCCCACCCCACCCCACATATATCTAGATCAATAACTTGCAGTAGAGTTCTAAAAATTATTAATTTATTAGAACAAATTGTAAATTTAAAAACTACAGATGGAGTCCTTTAATTTTAATATTTAATCAAGACACCGTGCAGGGCAAGTCGCGGCCAAATATCAAGGCAAGTCAATGACTTGTTAATGTTTGTTGAAATTACACGAAAAAATGAAGCTAAAGGCATATTTAAACATATTGAAGTCAATTAATCATTTATGAAACTTGTTCATCTGTCAATTTTAATATAAATATTAAATACGTTATCACGTGAAGGAGGGAGTTCACGATATAGGTGTTGTTTGACATAATTTTTAATACAACTTTTAACAAAATTTGATAAAAAAAATATACGGTAAAAAAAAATTGATGAGTTATGTATCCCATAAAACGCGATATTAAAGTTGAGATTTCACCGATTTAAAAGTTTGATAGCAAATTTTATCAAACCAATGTATAATTTAAAATTTTAAATAAAACTATCTCGTCTTTAGACGATATAATTTTAATGTTCCGAAATTTAGATAGTTTTTGGACACTTTTGTCAAGTATTTTTTTTTTGTCATTTTTTCCTTGCACTATAGGCATTTTTATATGGGTGGTTATATTATCATCACATTTAATTATAGTTAAACTCACCAATCTTTTCTCATTGTAGTAATTATTTCTTTAGCTTCTTTTAGCCGAATTTTTATCTTCAACATTCCATTAATTAGTACGTCCCGTCCTTGATAAATGATTATTTTCATGCTTTGAAATTATTAAAAAAAAAAAAAAAATTCGCATTTTTTATTTTTTTTTAAATATGATGGGGAAAAAGTTATTTTACATTATTTCAACAGACTTTTGGACATAGAATTTTTTATTAAATACAAAATATGTTAACTAATGAACGTTTGAGGATAAGAATGACATGAAAAATCGTTGGGAACGCAAGTAATGTAGTGAGCAAAGATTAGGAACCTTAACTACAATTAAAATGTGGTACACGAAATAAAAATTGTAATTCTCTTTTTATATTTTCAATTTTGGATGGATCACAAGTAATTGGCAGTAAATAAATATGATGGGAACATTTTGTACTCTCTAAAGAAACAGACAATTCTTCTGAATATTTGATATGATACCATGAAGTTGTTTATTTATTTCTAATTAGACAATATACGTCGAGTCGAAAGTTAATGTTATGGTGCTAAGCCTTAGTCACACGATTCTTGATTTTTGATTCATGTTCTAATACCCACGTCTTGTTTTGTGAATGTTATTATGAATATGTATAACCACCATCTTCACGATGTTGATTCACGTTTTAATATCCACATCCTAGTTTTATAAATGTTATTATGAATATTCATAAGTAAAGAATCCTCATTTGGTAATTGAATAACATAGAGAAAGAGAGGGATTTAAAAATAAATTTTTACTAATCAAAGTTAAAATAAATAACTTATTTTGATTCTAAAATAAAAATAATTAATTTTTAATGAAAGGTAATAAGCGTTAAGGAGGAAAGAAAATTTGAATTTTGGAAAAAATCCATTGAGTTAGTGCCTTCACATGATCCCTCAACCGAGAAAGGTTCTTCATCCATTAAAGTAGTAAGCAAGTTGCATTTAATGAGTCAAATTTTCAAACAAAGTTTAACATGCACGAAGTAATCATATCATTCTTCTATTTTTACAACTCTATGTAACTGTGTCACTGGCTGCAATGTATTTTAAGAATTAGAAAATACATTTATTAAAGTTGTAAATGAATTGAATTTAACAACTAAAATATCCCATAGCCAAACGAAGGATGCATGGAAGAATCCGATCCTTCTATTCATTTTTAGGCTCAGAATGTGGTGAGTTAGTTCAATGCATATTCGAGATAACTTCTATTACATTTTTCACCTTAACCAAAATATGCACTCATATGTGACACTTCCTCGGTCGAGTCTGTCGCATCGAGCTTAGCTAGTGCGATTTATCTTTAAATGTGGTTTGCGGATTACTGCACAAAGAGCGAGGTTTACCCAGTACTCACTCACGGATAGCGGCTGCGGGTTTTTACGTAAAAAATAAAAAATAAAATAAATGCACTATTGCACTCCTATTTGGACCCGCATTTGATTAGGATCCGACCCTTTTTGGCCCACTTCCTTGAGTACAATCCTCACTTTCATGTTCCACCTCCCACAGTGCCCACACTCTTTCTTCTTTCCTCCTTCAATTCAGTTAGTTAACTCACTGAACCACAAATAAATTGTTCCATAAGGTTTTTTTAAGCCTTTTTTTTTTTTTTTTCTTGATATTGATGGAAAATCTGGGCCTTGCTTCATCCTCCAAAATTGTGCTGGGTTTTTCCCCAAATCCCAGAAACACAATTCTCTCTTGGAAACCCTTTTTGGGTCTTCCGAATTTACTCAAGAAAACCAGTAAAAATGGTAGACACACCAAAGAAAATTCGTCATTTTCAGCCGTTTCTTTACTTCAGGGCCACAAAACCACCAAAACTATTGGTAAACCTCATTTACTGACCACTATCTCGATGTATGCATTAATGTTTTCGTCTTTATTAAATATACAATCTTTAAAATAATCAGTGATTATTTTATTTGAATATGAATGTGTATGCTTGCTTTTTAACGAAATGCAACTTTTATTATGGATTTTGTTCCTATAGGTGTTGTTTTTTTTTTTTGTTGATATATATTAATATACGTGCCTATATGTTTGTTTTTGGTAAAGATGTTATCTTTATTATTTATACGTGTGCTAAATTTTATGTTTACTGAAGCCAGTCTCTACTCGTAGACCATTTTTTTTTTTTTTTTCAAACTGGTGCTTTTGTTCCCCCTTTGTGTGTTTCATTGATGACTTTTGCTGTGTACTGTATTGGCTCTTTATTCTACAAGAGATTGGATAACTCCTTCATAGTTGAATGAGTTGAAAATGTTTTAAAAAGCAAGAAGTTAAGAAAACAGTTTCCCAAAAAGGGACTGTAGGTTTAGTACATTTTAGGATAGTCCTTTTGTTTCATGATGCCCTTGAGACTTGATGGATGGTATTGGTTTTATTGATGCCTAGAGAACTTTACATCTTCATGATGGTTGACGTGATAATAGAAGCACTAAGACGGTGGTGTTTGTCTCAAAACAGTAGTTTTGGGCTGTGATATTGCAGGTGACCGTTGGGGAAGTTGGTATTGAAGACTCCCGTGCTATCATCTGTAGATAATCCATCTCCGTTTGCACAAAAAAAGGCAGATCAAACTGGTTAAAACTTTGATACATCTAAGGAAAAAAAATGTTTTGACACCAGTGAAAACCTAGCTTAAAGACCATATAAAGCATCTAGCTCGACAACGCTTAAGTACCATCATACATAATAAATATTGCCCCTTCTGTAATAAGTCAACGGGGTGGTCGTGGTAAGGGTAGAAATGATTCTTGGAGCCAGCACTTGTATTGCCAGGTTTCTGGATTTAAGGGTAGAGGACTGCCACAATTATCACCCTGAAGAAAGTTGTGTTGCCATTTGTGCAATGAAGTCTTCTGCTTAAGTGAAACCAATGGAGCCTATGTACCTAATAACTTTGATTACGCATATCCATTTGAAAATGTTCTTTCTGGACCTGCATGGCATGTGATTACGAGTCAAAGAACGGAGGTATATGTGTTGGTTAGTTTGATCCATGTTCCTTGGTGCTGATGATTTGTCTACACTTAGGTATATACAAGTTTATGCAGTGTGATAATAGTTTTATTTCTGAAATGGATGAAGGCACTTCTAGATCCTGGATTAGTTAGTTCTTTGGGCATTTCCTTCACGTACAATTAGGCTTCAGCTTTATTGCCAATGACTTTATTTTTGGCTTTAGATCATGCTTGGCTAAGCCAAAAATGTTAACTCATAGGCAAGTTTTAATATAGATAATATTTTAATTGCTCAAAGTTGGAAATAAGTAGGTTGGTTTGAGATTAAGGTAAGAGTTATTTGCAAAATAAGCATCTTTTTTTACCTATAAAAGTACGAAAATTAAGGGTGCGTTTGGTTCACTGGTTTCCAACTGTTTTCAATTTTCAAATTTTCAAAATACTGAAAACGTGTTAGATTTAGTATTTCTAAAAATGCATTTTCGAAAATAAGGATAAATCATTAAACTCAAAACACAATTTTGACGTTGTGAGTCGAAACATGGAAAAAAAGCGTTTAAATAAAATTTTATTTAAATGAAAATAAAATTCTATCAAATAAAATTTTTAAAATTTTTTAAAAAAAATTCAAAAAAGAAAATTGATAAATTCTAAAAATTTTAAAAAGAAAAAAAATTGAAATAAAAAATTATAAAAATTTATAGAAAAGTAAAAATTATAAAAAAAATTAAATAGTTGAAGCTCTTAATAATTATTTACATAAAAACTTTTAAAAAAAAATTTATATGAACACAGATAAAAATATTCTATGTCCTTGTCATTAATTTTTATTATTATTCTCTCTCTCTCTCTCTCTCTCTCTATATATATATATATATATATATATATATATATATATATTATTCGATAATATTAACATAAACTTTTTCTATTTTTACTGAATAATCAAATTTATGAAACAAAATGTCATAACATAATTTTTTTTAAATTTCAAACCAAATATATTTTCTAATTTTTTGTTTTGAGAAATAATTTTTCAAAATGACAAATCAAACGCATTTTTAAAAATCTTGAAACAGACTCTCAAAAAGGAAACTGAAAATGAATTCAAAACTGGAATCTGAAATGCAAACTAAATGGGCCCTAAGTAATCCAAAAATGTTTGGAAACAAAAGTTAAGCTTAGCCAAACACGCTCTTATTGATTTTTCTTCCTAAGAGTACATGATAGAGATGCACACTTTAATAAATGTTTCTAATTAAGTAGATTATAACATGTGTACAGCATAACGTGGTGTTTTAACTGCTATGAACACCAGTTTACATGATAACTAGCAGCTGTCACTTTTCAATAAATATGTTATCCATGGTTCTTGTTGCACTAGTGACTTCTTGTGGCAAAGGATATGATGTTTTATCATTACTGCTCATCCTTTTCTTCTGATCCTTATGCAGCGTTGGGGAAAGTTAGGAGGGACTATTTTGCAAGCACTACTACTTCAAAGAGCCAAGAAACATCTTCAGTTGGTGTAAATCCACAGATTTCCATGCCTCCTCCATCTTCTCAAGTGTAAATATGTCTTACCTCATATTAATCTGGTGATATGTGTTCCTGTCGGCAATTTTTCACTAATTAGAGTGACATGTCAACAATTTCATTTTTCAAACTAATGGACATGGACAGAGTGACTCAATGTTTCCCTCTATTTTGTTCCTATGTGAGGTGTGATTATTGGAAGTAGGTTTGGTTACTGATGATAGAAATGAATCTCAGTTTTTCTTGGATATTAACATGTTGTATGACACTTCCTCTCTCAAAATAGGGGGTCACCTCTTTTCTGGATTGGAATTGGTGTTGGCCTCTCCGCTCTTTTTTCATGGGTAAGTAAGAGGACATTGCCTGTCTTAACGTCATTCTCTTTTTTCTACTTCATGGAAGATATCTTACATTTCTTTCTGGCCATTTTTATTACATTGCAGGTGGCTACATACCTAAAGGCGAGTAACTTCTTCCCCGAGCTAACTATGTTTTGTAATTTTTCTTCTTGTTGCATATTTCTTTTAGTTTTTGAAAACTAAAAGGCAAACGGTTGATTTGAAAGGGCATTTTTTTTTTATCCTACATAACTCATCAAGCAGTGTCTTTTGTGAACTTTCTTTTTGTACTGTTGTTCTTCAGATGGTTATTGATATAAACTTTACTAAAGTCGGGCCGGTACTCTTAGTTTTGAGTGAACTAGTTTAACTTGTAAGGTTACATCAGCTTTAAGCTTCCCATGGATCAACGAAACATTTGCCAGAATATCTTTTGCCTGAAAGATTGGTTGTATAGACTTTTAGGCATAATGCATTGCCGAGTAACAATATTTTTCAAGAACTCAATAAGTTATTTCTTTTTTTGTTCGGCAAACCTTTAACCCTCATGAGCATTCTTTAGATTTTTAGAAAAATGATGATCTGCCATACATTAAAACAGACAGCTAATTCTGACCTGTCCCGTAGTATTGTCATCTTCGACGAAGACTTCATATGAATATTGATGTTTGTTTGCTGGTGCATACCTTGTTAACAAGCCTTCCAACAATGTCAAATTCAATTATTAACAGTTCAGTACTAAATTGATTTAGGCTTCACATGAAGTTGTATGGAAGTATGGTAGATCTAGGTTTTTGTTTACCAGACAAGATCCAAGTCCTTAAAAAATTTTATTTCAAAATTTGTTTGAACACTTCCAGATTTTGTCAACTTGTTATTTTTTTATGGCACAGAAATTTGAAGCTACCGTTCTTATAAATTTGAGACTGTGGTACCTAATTTGGTCTCCATATCATGTATGGCAACCCAAATAATATTTGTAGTTTCTGGGACAAGAGTGATCAATGGTTTGACCAATGAGTTATCCAAGATATGTAATTCTTTGAGGCTCATCAAACTGTTGTATATTGGTAGTTGCAAAGCTTCAAATACTCAGTGTAGTTTTACGTATAGATCTATGGCAAATGCATAACATGGAGGGTTTAACATGTGATCATCTAAGGATTTTTTAAGATGGAAATGTTGCATATCAGAGAAAAGATATTGACATGATTGCAAAAACTGTGTCATGTCAGCACAGAGTAGTTTTCTGATGAAAACTGCTTGTAGTTTGTAGCATAAGATATGCTTAGGAAACCACTTAAAAAGTAATTACTGCATTTTTGCTCCTTGTTGTCTTCACACAATGAGTAGGCAGGATTTCTCTGGAAATTGTATGTGAAGATAAGAAAATAGCTTGATGCAAGGCTGCCAAGTGTAGCTTATGCTTGAAATGAGTCTGGTCCAATCTTTCTCCACCATTTTCCACCATACTGTAAAACCAAATTTTGAATGGGTAATGTTCTAGAGTGAAGGATAGAATGTGAGCTCATAGAGTTATCAACTCTGAAGGATTTTGCAGTTTATTGTGGGGTTATTTCGGCCCAAGTGCAGTACTACTTGTCTATTAATGGATATACTAGGTTCAATATGGAAGAAAGGTGCATCGATGGATCAATGTGTGGCATGCAATGCATTCACTTATGCATTGGCAGGAGTTTGTGGGATTCATTTATATGGTAAAACACAAATTTGCATTACTTGAGTGCAATGATGGTGGAGTTGTTATGCAGGGTAGTTCCTTCTAAAGATAAGATGAGACTACTTGCCCCTTATTGTTATGGACTTAGTTGATCTGGAGAAAATGTGATGCCTGTTTGTCTAGGATGGGATTAATTATATCTGTTGAGATCTGGCGGAAGGGATTGCTTTGATACTTTGTAGTGCTTTATGACAATTGTAAAGGTCCATTTGTTCATCTTGCTCCACACAAACTTTTCAGTCTTAACGTAATAGTGAGTTTTTAGACCAAATTCACATGCATCATTATAGCACATGCATATTATCGATTCAATTACTTAGCTATTACTGGAATCGATAAAACTGTGGTTGCTTTTTCATGTCTCTGACCTAGCTGCACATATCTCATTCATGCAGAAATATGCTATGCAACAAGCTTTCAAGACATTGATGGGACAGATGAATACTCAAAATAATCAATTCAGTAATGCTGCCTTTTCGCCTGGGTCACCTTTCCCATTCCCCCAACCCGCATACCCAACATCAGATGCAAATACAACTTCAACATCCGTTGCATCTCAACCTGTAACTGTTGATGTACCTGCAACCAAAGTGGAGGACCCTCCATCTGCAGCTGTCAAAGAGACTGTAGAACCAGAGAAGGGACCAAAGAAATTTGGTATTTATTGATTCCTTTCTGTTGACACATTAATATAAGTATGTTAAGCAACGACTCTTATACTTCCAACAAGAGGAAATGAAAATCTTTCCTATTGCTTTGTTATTGGGTGGGTCTTTTATTAACTTTGCACCCAAGTAACAACCTCTTTTAATTTTTCTACCATTGACATTTTCCCAATACCAAATCTTTTGGTGGCATGAAGATTGAGGCAGCTACTCTTGAGGTTTTATTATACTATGGATCTGAATTGTAGTCTTTTTCATCACCATCTTCTTTTTTGCAGCTTTTGTAGATGTTTCTCCAGAAGAAACATTCCAAAAAAATGCTTTTGAGAATTACAAAGAATCGATACAGACAGATGCACCAAAGGATCCCGAGCCTTTCCAGCAAGTGAGTTGAACTCTCATTTATAGCTGCTGTGATGATTTATGATAAAATTATTATCATTTTAATTATCTGGATATCTCCAAAGGTTTCTGAAAATGGATCTGCTGCGAACAGAGGAACCGGTTTTTCAGAAGGCCCCTCCACCAGTAAGTTGGGAAATCATTTATCATCATTATAGTAACCTCATTTGCAATAATTTATCTAGTTTTTAGTGCAGACCTTGTAAGATGTGATTCTCTTGCTTTGCGGAGACTGATTTTGTTTTTTACAGTTTTATTGCACTGCATAATATTTTTGTTATTTAATGGGAATTTTTTTGTACTGGATTTTGCTAAATTTCTCTGTATATTCCTGTTTTCTGATTGATCTTCTGGTTCTTTTGAAGAACAATAAGGATGTTCATAAAGTATACATTAGTTACATATGCAAATAAATTAAAGGCGGATACGTGTGCAGACCAATTTTGTTAGTGCCCTGAACAATGTGAAGGTGTATCAAACTAAGTATTCATCATATTGTATATGAGGAAGGCTGTTGTATTAACTGTTGTCGTTTAAAATAGGAGCGTGCTTTGATATATTTGATAGACATGTAAAATTGTCCTGGCATAATGTATATGCATTTGAGTTTGGATCAAACTAAAATATTTGAATAAAAGATTTTGCTTTCATAATATATGAAATTATATCCTTTCCTCATGTCACTGTATTTTTTCTTGAAATATTTTAGTTTGCTTTACAACAGCTTGCAAATGGAGATTTCATATAGGATGATTGTTCTGCATTGAGTCTGACTATACTGTTCTTGTTTGCTTCTCAGACATTTGTGCTCGCTGGATATGAGTGCATGTTTGCTACATAGTAGCACAGTCACGACTAGACACTATAATGGAAAAGTTTTTAGTTTCTTTTTCTTCCATAATAAAGTCCAGTGCTTTCGAATCCGCTCCACAGAAAGTGCTATAAATTGTTTAATTTTGTATTGATTGATTTCACTTTTGGGGAGTAGGTTCATTTTGTCCACAGTTTTGACTTAAATGAGACCAAATAAGCTGTTTCTCTTGTAATGGGCAGAACAAACAAATCCCCTCTTGTCAGTGGAAGCTTTGGAGAAAATGATGGAAGATCCAACTGTACAGAAGATGGTTTATCCGTAAGAGAACCTTCAACCTTATTTTATATTTCTCAATATTTTAGTTCACATGCCATCATTTAAACGTCTTAGTTATTTCTGTTCACAATGCGATGATGTTTGATTTAAGCACGTGATACGTGAATAATGACATTTGTATCTTCGCCTGATGGAAGTGATTTAGAATGCAATTCATTATTCTCATTCTTTTGCAAATTATGCAGTTTAGAATTTCCTTTTGCATTTTTACTTCATTTCCATTGGAGTCTGGAGAAATTTTACACTCAATTGAAAAATGCTTGTTATGTCCTGGGAATAATTGCCGCTCAAAATCTTGTGGATAGATCTTCTGAAAAAGATTGCTAAAGATGAGTGTGAAAAACAAATTGTTATATTTAATCAAACCCTTTATAAGATCTCTGTTTGGGCGTTGCCTACAAAAAAAAAAAAGTTGCTTCTGGGTTGAAAATTTCAGCTTAAATAGGAGAAGAAGCTTGGGAAGTCTGTCAGACACCTATGGCATGTTTGGTATGGTAAGGCAGATTGGATAGTACTCGATAGTATTAAGAAAGAATAAGAAGCCAAAATGTTGTTCATTATTATGTCTAGTGCTGCATGCCGAACATGCACGTAGTGTTTTTCCTATTAACATTGCATAGTTCTCCTATATTATTGATATTTCAAAAATCATATTCTTAATTATTGATAGTTATTGTTCATTTTTATCTTTCAGCTACTTACCCGAGGAGTTGAGGAATCCTACTACATTTAAATGTGAGTTCGCTTTTCCCTTACACATTTAAGTTTAGTTATGCTTAAACTTTTTTTTTTTTTTTTTTTGATAACCGTGGATGTCCGGGCTAGCTTGCGCGCACCTCGACTAATCCTACGGGACCCTCGAGTTTACAGTCGTTTCTCACCTCAGTGGTCCTGAGGGGACTCGAACTGGTGACCATTGGGGAGCAAATCCAAGGCCTGACCAACTTAAACTTTTCTGTTTTGTTGGGATTTGATTTATTTGTTAAAATACGACTGTCCATTCATTTCTTTGGCAAAGGTGAAACTTCTACTTGTAGATACTTATGAGAACTTATTTTGGATAATTCTAAGTGCAAAGATTTCTGAACGATTTTCTCTCGTTCAGCAAGCAAGATTTGACAAGCGACAGCTGCTGTTTTTGTTTTCGATGACTTATCTTCTTTTTCTTTGAAGGGGGTTGGGACGGCGGAAATGAGGGTCAGTTTGTAGATGTTGGCCATTCCCCCTTCCAATATTTGGAGTATGACCTTATAATCACAAAGCTTTGTCCTTCTAAATTTAGCTAAAACTTTTCTTTGTTGTCCATAGAAAACATGCATATTACTGTTTCTTTGTATAATTTGAATCCTAACTGCGTGTTTTAGCTGTATTAGATCGTATCAGGCAGTACTATGAACAAGATTTTAAATTCTTTTTCATATTACTGTCCTATATTGTGTAATCCACTTTACTAATTGCAATAAATGTAAATCTGTTATAGGGATGCTACAAAATCCACAGTATCGTCAACAATTGCAGGACATGCTGTAAGTATAACTTCTAAGTCCTTTCTGTATAAAATATCCCAGTATACATATTACACACAAATATTTAGCCTTTATTATATATACAAAGGTGTAAATGTTCATGGTATTATTGATTTGATCCTAAGTATGTATCTTCTTTTTGGTTATATATTCACAGAAATAACATGGGTGGAAGTCCAGAATGGGACAACCGCATGATGGACTCCTTGCAAAGTTTTGATCTTAGCAGTCCCGAGATTAAGCAACAGTTTGGTGAGTTTTACTGTGATTTAAGTTTAGCTGTGTATGCCTAACCTAATATAGAATTGATAATATTAAATTTTTCACTGTTTGCCGTGAGATAAAATTATTTTCTATTGTCCTTGAATACTTTTTACAATGTTTAATCTCGTCTATTATGCTGTCGAGTTGTGTTCACCACCAAACATGAACTTATTGTTTCTCGCCTGTTGTATCTTGCAGATCAGATAGGACTTACGCCTGAGGAAGTCATTTCTAAAATCATGGCCAATCCTGAGGTAGCTATGGCATTCCAAAATCCTCGAGTTCAGGCAGCTATCATGGATGTAAGTAGCTTCTCCTCCTTTTGCCTTCCATTAAATTTTTTCATTTTCTTATGCGGTTTCCCAGCAAGATAGTGGACCTACTCGCCTTCCACTTCCTGCTGGGATTTTACTATCCAATCAAAGTGAAAGTCTGATTTTGTATAATTATCTTATTGAACTCCGGACACCTGTTCCTTTTTGCAGTGTTCTCAGAATCCTCTGAGTATTGCCAAGTATCAAAACGACAAAGAGGTCAGTCGAAAGTTATTGTGAATCTTTGTATAATTCTTTTTTCAGAATATCAGCATGAATATCTGTTTTGTTTCACTTTTGCATTAAGCATTTTGCTGTTTTTTTTCACATTGGAAGTAATGCGAAGGTCACTCGCTATTCGTCTCAGGTTATGGACGTTTTCAATAAAATATCAGAACTTTTCCCCGGTGCAACGGGTTCTTAACTAGAGTGTACCTGCTCCCTTTTTTTTTTTTTTACCTGCACAGATGAGATATCAAAAGTTTAGAGCACCTGTTAGCATGTTTCTGCTTTACGACGCTCACACATATCAAGATGTGGCATCAATTTCCTTTCTGCTCTTTATAAATTTAACGTTAATCTCGACTCAATATTGTGGCTTTGTTAGAAGTACATTCTTGTCCGGCTATAGATCTTACGAGCTTTTTGCCTGCTGTTGTAAATGTTGTGGATTTCTATTTTGATTCGATTGCTAACCCTAAACTTTAATATGCTTCGCCCTACCCGTTCTTGCCTTTGTCTTTGCCTCTCTTTTTCCTTTGAATGTTTCCTATTTGCATTCTATCTTTAGGAGCATGCTTGATAACTGACGAGCCCAAAAAATGTTGAAATTCGATCTGCATCCAGTAGATCTTGTCACAGAGTTAAAAGGGATTCTTGAAAAGAATCTTGATCCTAGTACAATGCTAATCTGATCTTACTGATTCTTGTATAATTGGACGGCTAGAACTCAAGGATGATAAACCCCACATCATTCTGAGGTCGGATTGGTTCGACCCCACCGCATATAGGAATATCTCGAAGCTTAACTCATTGGATGTTACTTGTGTTGTAGATTGCTGCACATTGACATCTGGGTTCAAGTTATTCATGGTATATGATAATGGAGTGCCGGTTTAGGAAATAATTTGAGAACACAACTTTAAGAGCATGTTTGGCCAAGCTTCAAGAAGTCACTTATAAGTGAATATGCAAGTTTTAAAATAAAAAAACATACTAGACATCACCAATTGTGTATTATAAGTTAGGGATGATATGTTTGGTACGTTAGTTGATTGGTTTAAGAGGTTTAAGAAAAAGAGATGTGACAATTTTACGAGTTGTGTTTAATTTATGTATCAGCTACCCAACATGTCATGAAATGTCACGAGAATATTAACGTTAAATGCCTCGAAAATAAGCAATTGCATATTTTTCAACCAGGCTCATATGTTGAAAAAAAAAAAAAGGTTTAAGAGTTAAATAATCAAGAAATTAAATTAGGGCTGTCTTATCACTAATTCGAGTATGGATCAGGCAATAGTAGTGTCACATGATTCTAGTGTGGGAAAGAGCAACTCCAAACCAGCCAGGTGTGTCCCGGTCGGATGTGGAACACCGATGAACCCATCTGCTGATCAACTCAGAGCGTAGACCAACACAAATAGAGGCGGCAGTCAAAGTCAAGGCAGTCAAAGTCAAGGCAGTCAATATGCCTGTAAAATGCCATCGCCTCAATAAATCCAGTTATAAATGATAGTAGAAAGACTCGAGTGAAACAAACTAGAAGCAAGTAACAAGCATTAAATTAATGTACATTTGAGTATTTTTCTTTACGTTAACTCACAATTGATGGCAATCCATATATCGGTTTGAAAAGGGAAGAAAAAGTCCCTCAACAACATGTTCAGTACACAATATAGATAGTAGTGAATGATATAAAAGATATAATTTTAACATCTTTTTCTTTTTCAATTCATCAAATACAGTATAGTCCAACTTACCAAACATGTCACAAGAGAACACGAGTAAAACTAATCATCTCAATTCTAATAACATCCTTCCCCATCCACCCTCTCCTTGATCTAGACTACCTTTTCCTTATGGATTTCTTTGATGTTTCACACTGACACTGAACCTATGGCAGCCTGCCTTTGTCCAAGTACATTTCTCAACACGGTGTCAATATTGGTAAATACGTCCTCCTTGGAAAGACTTCCATCCACCTGCAACCATAGACAAATAAGGTTCTTTCGAAGATATAGGGTGAGGAGATGCTATTTAGCTCCAAGGAAAAGGAATTGTGCATTACGATATCAACTTTCTAGGAAACAGATAACTTAGTGAACGTTAGGCACTATTTAAATTATAATTTAAGCTGGTCAAACATACTTTTATCTACTCATCTCACATGACTCACAGCTCACTACCTACTTATTATTCATACATTTCGCAAAATCCATGCCTTATAAGTACTTAAAAGCACTTGCAAACATGTTATTAATTTACTTAGTGGTAGCGATAATAGGATAGTTATACTGTTTCCAGTAAATGACTCGTTAATCTGGTTCACGTTCCATAAAACAACCATGTGAACAATCAGTGCAGTGCAAGGGGAAGAATATGCTGAAAACTTCCCCACAAAATCGATCTTTATTCCAAAATATCAACCACGATGAACCATTATTCACTTTCAAGAGAAGTTTTAAACTTGTTTTTAACTAAGCTTACTGAGCAAGATATATGCGTGCCGCAGTAGGAAGATGGACTCAACTACCTCAATGAGAGCCTAAATATAAGAGGGGTGAAGTTTCAACTTCCCTAAAATTCAACGTTTATGAGCGAAAAGGTTTTAAGCAGATCTGTAAACAAGTGGGATTTGACACGGAGATGGATGTGCCATTGCATTAGTATTCTGAACTGAAAAATGCCACAATCGCAAGCACTATGACTTGGGCTAGAAACTATTATTTTGGTTCATGAGTGATAAAGAGAATGGAGAAAAGGGGGAGCAAAAGGAGGAAGCTAAGGAAGAGAAAATATAGGGAAGAAACTCAGGCAGTAACTGACACGATTAATATATAAGAAAACCCATAATAATAACAAATAAAATGAGACGCGCTGACTGGTGCTTAACCAAGTTTATGAGAGCGTGTTTGGCAAAGCTTAAACTATAATTTAAGCTAGTCAAATTTACTTTTTATTAACACATTTCATAGGACCCACAATTTACTACACACATTCCATAGGAGCCACAATTAATAAGCTAAACAAGCGCTAAATCAATTTTCAGAAATTTTCTTTGGAACATTTACCCCACTTCCTTGAGCCAAAGTAGGAAAAATAACCTCAAGCTTGACAACGTTGTATGCGCAGATATGCTTAATGCGAAATATAGGAAGTAGAAACCAGCTTTAATGCCAATTTGCTTGTGCAAAAGAGTTAAAATGACGATCTTGGTAGGAAAATTTACTTTCTATAAACACAAGTCAATAATCTATTTGACGTTTTAGTGCTCTGTCAAGAAAAGAACACATTACATAGGGAAGGAAAATACATATTACATACCCTGATTGTTACATCTTCATAAATTGAAAGCACGGCCTCCACATTTTTGTTATGTGTGACCAAACGCAGTTTTACCTGAAATGGAAATCTATTATAAAGAACTAGCTCAAACAATACCAATATATATACATTTTAGATATATCCTGACAGTCACACAAGCAAAGGCCGAGTATCTAAAAAGGAGAGGATAAGTGAAACCAAACAAAAACAAAGTCACGTTTCAAGATACAGACGTAAAATGAAGCATGCCTTTTCTTCGGTGTCATCAAAGCGTTGAGTAAGCCTAGCAGCAATTTCTTCAGTTTCAGGGGGAAAATACTTTAGATGATATATTTTCCCTGTGACAGGATCTAGTCTGCGGCCAACAACTCTCTCAACTAGGATCTCTTCAGGGACCTGTAGAGGAAAGAGAGAATTATACTCACATTTTATGACTACAAACTCAATCAAGACAAAGCCAACAAATCGTTCAAAAGGCGAAGTCAAATTTCTCGACCTTGTAACAAAAACAAATATTAATTAGACATAATCATGCTAGCTCTCGGTTCTTAAGATGATAACTTTTATATTACAGAACCTCACATCAAGAAGAATGAAAATGTGTGGCTCAAAGCCAAATCCTTTAAGAGCAGTTGCTTGTGACAAGCTCCTTGGATATCCGTCCAAAAGCCAGCCTTTTTCTTGAGAATCTGGTTGTGACAAACGCTCCTTGACCATCTACAACCATAGAGAGATGCTAATTCATTTTCTTGATAGTTCGAATATTATTTCGAAGAGAAACATTAAAAGGATGAATATAAAGCTACCGTTACGACTATTTCATCTGGGACCAACTGCCCCTTCTCCATGTATTCCTTCGCTCGCCTCCCATTTTCTGTCCCAGCAGCAACTTCAGCCCTGAGAAGATCTCCAGCCGCAATGTGCACCAAATCGTACTGCACATTGGATTATAACATAAAAAAGTAGCCTGGTGTGACATTATGGCACAAAAAAATTGAAAATAAAGAAATAAAAGGACAAAGACATATATCATTCAAATCCATCCTCTTTGAAGTGGTCCTGGACAACAAAAACTTTAAAATGCAAGAAGACCAAAACACTAGGCATAACCTCAAAAAGGCAAACCGTTTACTGCCAACCAAAAATATTTTCTTCTACGAAAAAAAATAAAAATGCAGAAACAGAGTATGCTTGACTGCACTGTTTAATAAGATTGTTGCTCATTTAGTGTTGAGTCAGTGTTTAAATTTATACCGATCCTAAATCAAAATCAACGCGCTATTAATAAAATCTTTTCCAAGTTCATTACTACACAAGAATCCCTGGGGTTTTCCACGGCAGATACCATCCTTGTATTTAGCTAATTTTTAGAAAATGTATATTGGTTTCATGTCATCATCGAATCTTCCGGTCAAACCAACCGTTTATGAGGCTAAAGTTTATTTACTGTATTTTGTTTTCATCCTAAAGATAAACTATACTATACCAATCACAATTTTAAAGGTAAAAAACTAAAATTAACCATTGATCCAACTGAAAAAAAAAACAAAAAAAAAAAACCACCACATTCGAACATGTACTCAATCTAAACATATCCACTAGTACCAAATCAATCCTCTTGGCATGAATGTGTAAACCCAATTATGTCATAATGTTATTTGAATGCTATTTTCAACATACAAGGAAGATTTCAAGGTACGTTTCTGCAGTTTCCACACAATTGGCTATCAAACTCTCAATGGAACTTCGACGTGTATTGAATTCTTGGCCGAGGGTTCCTTACATGCCCTTCCACAAAGGTCGTCTCTTTTAGATGTGTCACTTTGAATGGTTGCTGACTCTTGGAAGGGAAATAACTCTTCATTTAAATGATGCAATTCAAAATGACATAACCTTTAACAATGAACACAATCCTTCATTAGAGTACAAAAAATGCATCATCCTTTTGATGCATTATATATTAATCAATTCATTTAAATTAATCAGCCTATACAAGTAGCTCCAATAACACCCACCATAGATATCGATTTCGACTGCCTTTAAACACGAGCAAAATCCTATATCAACAGCACTAAAAGTAGCAAAAAATCAAATAATTAAAATAATTAAAACTATATAAAAAAAATAATAATAATAAAAAAATCCACCTTCTTAGTGATGAGCTCGCATTGGGTTCCTTTACCAGAAGCAGGAGCTCCTGATATCATTACTTTCAACGGCTCTGCCTTAATCCCAGACACCACAACCTATTTCAGATTTTTTAAAACATCAAAATTTCACAAAATAAAAAATAATTAACAAATTCAGCATAAATATTCATTTCAAACTAAAAAAAAAAAAACAAAAAGGACCCATAAAAAAATGATACACACTCACGAATGAATTTGGAGCAGTCTTTGATTTATGCAACTGGATTCGGGATAATTTTGAATTAAAACTCAAAGAGGAAAAGGGGATTTGCGAGTAGGATGAAGATAATTTTGAAGTGAGGAGAGTAGATGAAGTTAAGGGCTTGTTTGGATTGGAGGATACGGCCATGAAATTCAATGAATAGCAACCGCTACAAGCCATTTTGCTGTCAATCCACTCTCACTCAACGATCAACCTACATAAGAACTCTATAAAATATTTTTGATGCAAACAAATACATTTGTGTTTTTTCGATTAAATTAAGGTGGAGAGGCGTACACGTTAACCACGAGAGGGGTATAATATAAGGATTAAGCTTAATGTACATAAAATTTTACATAAAGTTTTACATAATTGACAAGTGGTGCCCCCCTATTGGGGGGAAGTCCGTGGGCACGGACTTCCCCCCAATAGGGGGACACCACTTGTCAATTATGTAAAACTTTATGTAAATTGGTAGGTAAGTGTAGCATAACCCATAATATAAAGACTCGGGCTTGTCATATTTGGACTTGGGAAAAATTCAAAAGCGCACGTGATAACTTTGACACAATTTAATTTTCAAGTATCCAGTTTTAAAATGTAAAATTCAAATATTTATTTATTAATTAAAAATATTTTTATTAATTAATTATTAAATAATATAATTAATTCACTCTACCTTTTCCACCCCTACTGTTTCTATGACTATTCCGACGACGTTCCGACCACCATTCTTCTTCGGCGATTGTTCCGACGACTATTCCGATAACCATTCTCTCGACTGCTCCGATTCCGACAATTATTCCGACGGTCACAGTTCAAAAAATTTATAGGTCACATATCAAAATTTATAGGTCACAATTTATTTATTTGTCACATATTATTAAATTAATTAGTCATAATTTATTTGTCGATCATAGATCTTTAAATTGATTGGTCACATATTATTTTTGAGTCACATATTATTAAATTTTGTAGGTCACAGTTGAGTAACTAGTAAGAGATTACCAAATATTTGGTCACACCACAACAACCACAACCACCGCCAACAACAAAAACGTCCACCATCACACAATTGCTGCCTGCACCACACCAACGCAATCACCAACAAAAAAAAGTCCACCACCACACCATCACTTGCACAGCACTACCAACAACAAAAGAAAACAATGCCTCAACTGCCAGCAATACAACAAAAAACCACCACCGTCGCCGCATGCACCACACCACACCACAGCCGCCACCTCCACCACAACCACCAACAAACACCCCTACCCCCATGCCGTCCTACCCCACGACCAACACACCATCGCTGCACCCAACATCACAACCACCACAAACAAAACAAGTCCAAAATTATCACGACCACTGCCAACACAACAACCACCACCTCACGAGCGCCATCAACACAACACCACCACAGCCGCAATCAAACAACCAATAAAAGTAACCAGATCATGCACTAGATCTCGCAATACCTCTCATCGAACAGTGGAGTGAAGGAGAAAAGGTGGGATGTAAGACTTCATCGACGACACTCCCAGTGACGGCTTCCAATGGTATCTCAGGTGACAGCTTCCAGATCGTCGCAACTGCCATTACCTCCACGTGAAGAGGCTTCCAGATCGTCGCAATTGTCGTCGCTTCCATGGTGGTGGCGACGATGCCTCGACTTCTTCGTTGCAGCACCGGGATTGTGGTGGCAATGGCACGATGTTTGCAGCACTGAGATTGGGGGATTATTAGAGTTTGGGATTGGGTGGGTATGGCTGTAGATCGAGGAAGCAGAGAGAAAGAAGAAAGGAGGGGAGGGGAGGCGGGAGAGAGATGGGAGGGAGTAGAGTGATAAATTAGCGTTATCAATTGGGGTTTTAATATAATACCTAATTTTTGAATAAATAAATTTTAGACCTGATTTTTTAAAAAGTAATCTTTAAACACGTGAGTTTTTATAATGTGCCATTAGATTTAAACACTTGTCTATGTGGGCAGTGCATGCAATTAAATAATAATTCCATTAAACATGACCTCATGAGCGCCAACACAACACCACCATAGCCGTAGTCAAACAACCAATAAAAACCACCCCAGAAACTTCGGCGCCACTAGATCGAATATTGCAGTACACCAGGTCATGTACCAGATCTCACAATGCCTCTCATCGAACAGCGGAGTGAAGGAAAAAAGTGGGACGTAAGGCTTCATGACGACGCTCCCAGTGACGACTTCCAGTCGTATCTCCGGCGACAGCTTCCAGATCGTCGCAACTGCCATCGCCTCCACGCGAAGATGCTTCTAGATTGTCGCAACTGTCGTCGCTTTCGTGGTGGTAGCGACGGCGCCTCAACTTCTTCGTTGCAGCACCGGGATTGTGGTGGCGATAGCGCAGTGTTTGCAGCACTAGGATTGGGGATTGTTAGGGTTTGGGGTTGTGTGGGCATGGTTGCATATTGAGGGAGGGAAGGGAAAGAAGATGGGAGACGGGAGAGAGATGGGAGGGAGTAGAGCGATAAATTAGGGTTATCAATTGGGGTTTTAAGATAATACCTGATTTTTGAATAAATAAACTTTAGACCTGATTTTTAAAAAATAATCTTTAAACACCTCAGTTTTTATAATTTCCCTTTGGACTTCGGCTAAGAATTTGGCCTATTTGGCATTATTTTTGGGGAAAAATTCATATTTCAGGTATATGGTTTACACTAATTTAAAAGTCAAGTAGATAGTTTAACAAGTATTAGGTAATTAATTAAAAATATTTATTAATTATATCACAATTATACAATTAATGGTCACATATTATCAAATTAATTGATCACAGATTATTTAATGATCATAGATCAAAAAATTTAAAGGTCACAGTTTATTCGTCGGTCACAAATTTTCAAATTAGTCGATGACAAATTATTTAATGGTCACAAACAAAAAAATTTAAGTTATAATTTATTCTTCGGTAACAGATTTCCAAATTAAAGGGTCACAAATAACTAAATAGTTGGTCATAAATTAATCAAATAATTGCCACTACCACCTCTACCACACTGCCTCTGCCACCACAAAACAGCTACCACGTAAACACCATCACCACCACCTCCAACACAAAACAGCCACCATACAAATACCATCACCACCACTATATAGAAAATCGTCCAAACCAACCCCCAACCGCCATATCCACCACCAAAAAATCACAACCACACAAACACCATCACCATTACCGTACAAAACACCATTCAAACCCACCCACCCCAATGTTGCTTATGCTTCGCCTCTTCATTACAACAGCACCACGACGGCGTCGGCTTGATGGAGTGGGTGGATCTGTTTCTCCTATTCATTATAGCAACTCCACCACCTACACCAACAACCATCGTCATCGCCGCAACCCCACCAACGACCATTGTCACCGCTATATCACACCAACACAATCGGCTTCCACACACACACACACACACACACACCCACACACACAGAATCTCACAAATCAGCGTTGCCGTCGTCTTCCAAACACAAAGAATCACACAAATCCGCGAGTCACCGTTGTGAGCGTAGAAACCAATGCTCACACCAGTGCTCAGATCGACGATGTGTAAGAGAGCGCCGCCTAATAGAGCGTAGAGCACTGAACAGAGTGCGGTGCTCACATCTTCCGATGGTGACACCCTTGCGCCGAAGATTCTCTTCCAAGGAGATGGTGTTTACAGAGAAGGACAGTGTTTAGAGAGAGAGAGAGAGAGTCGAGATAAATGAATTTTAGGGTTTGGATAAATTTAGGGTTTTATATGTAAAATAAAATACCTGATTTTTGAATAATTAAACTTTGAACTTGATTTTTTAAAATCATTTTTTAAACACCTGATTTTTTATAATTTCCCTTATTTTTGGTCTATGCAGAAGAGATTTCGAAGAGGAAGTTATCTTATTTTGTTTGAAAATTAATTTTTAAAAATGCTTTTTATTTTGAAATTGTTTTTAGAGAAAATTATATTGGACCAACTTTCTAAATAAAATAAAATAAAATTCTAACTATAAAAAGTCATTTCATAAAATAAGTCAAATGAGTTCAAAAGCAGCTTTTGGATCTCAAATGTTCATTTCGACATTTCAAAAAGGAAAATTATATTACCACCACAAAATTTAATTATTACACCACATTATAATCGCACCACAATTAGAATATATCTTCAATAAATACACCACAACAAATTTACAAATATACTCCTAATACAATAAAAAATAAAAAGATAAAATACAATATTGTAGTGTACCCATCCTCCCAATATACGTTATCTTTATTTTATTTTTTCTTAGAATAAAAATAAAAAGATAAAATACAATATTGTAGTCGTGATGGAGATGGCGGCTGTGGCAACGACGCCAACAGTAGGGTGTAGAAGAAGTGGGGTGGGGTGTTGGTGGAGGAGGGGGTGGGTGGAAGAGAGGTTGAAGAAGATGAATAGTAATTTTTTTTTTTCTTTTCTTTATAACCATTTTAAATGTAAAATACAAAGTTATCATTTTGACCTTAATGAATTTGGTTAATTTTGATTTTTTTGGGTCACCTGGACGAAAATCGTCAATTTGAACTTTGGGTGCGAATTGTTTAAATGTTTAGCACCGTGGGTGGCACAAAACAAAGGTTTGGACAAAGTCTACAAAAATGTGAAAGGTTTGCTACCGTGACTACAATCTTTCCAAAAAAAAAAAAAAAAAAATGTATATTGGAATAGCGATTTTTTTGGAAAATGTATAGTTAAAAATGAGGAAAAGTTTTGGGTTAACGTGGAATAATATTTTATTGAAAAATGTGTAGTTGAAAATTAATTTTGAGAAATGTATTTGAAAAATGGAAGCCAAAACAGACTAAGATCCAGACTCAGTTAATCACCAATGTAACACCACAATCGACCAACAACCACAAACTAACACCTTCCCAAACCCGAACTCGGTTGCTCACAGATTTCAGCCTACAAAGGACTGGATAGAGAAGATTACGGCCATAGGAAGAGCCACTAAGGCTAAGTAGAAAAGAATAACAAATGGGTCTCTCAAGCACAAAGCTCAAATCGCACAAAGCAAGAGGCAATGACCGATTTTTCTCTCAACTCACAAAGGGGACAGCTTCAACTCTTCTTCCAAGTTAAATAGGTTAGGGATAGGTTTAGGCTTTAGGTCAAATAAGAGGGCCCAATAACTAAGGGAATAAGTGGACTAACACCTTAAAGCCATCCAAGGCGTTCGGGTCGGGCCATGAGCAGCACTAATACAATTAGGCTACTTCGAATGGTCCAAGTGGGTTACGTTATTCGATTGGTTCGATTGTGGTGTCAACATATCATTTCAATCATTGACCGATGCCTATGAAATATTATCCAACTAATATACCGATTTAACATCATAGCTCGAATTTATTGGGTATCAAAACCCAATAGGAATGAAAATGAAATCAACTCTAACTAATTCAGTTGTACAAGCCAATAAGCGTGAACATGTGTAATGAATGAGCTAATTTAACTGTTTAACTGATAGCCGACTCCAGTGTAAAGAATTAGCTAATTTAGCTGTCTAGTTGATAGCTGGCTCTAGTACAATTGTTTGCATGCTTTTAATGGTGATTTGCATTCCTCGATGAGCTGCTGCCTATATTGATAAGATGGAATGAAAATGAAATCAACTCTAACTAATTCAACCATACAAACTAATACAATGTGAACACGCGTATTGAATTAGGTAATTTAACTGTGTAATGAATTAGCTAATTTAACTGTTTAACTGATAGTCTGCTCTAGTGATAATATTTGAATGCTTTCAATGGTGAGTTGTCTTCCTCGATGAGTTGTAATGAGTTGCCGCCTATCTTGATAAGCTGGAATGAAAATGAAATCAATTCCAACTAATTCAGCTGTACAAACTAATACAATGTGAACACGTGTAATGAATTAACCAATTTAACTGTGTAACAAATTAGCTAATTTAACTGTCTAACTGATAGTCTGCTCCAGTGACATTGTTTGCATGCTTTCAATGGTGATCTGCCTTCCTCGATGAGCTGTAATGAGCTGCCGCCTATCTTGATAAGTTGGAATGAAAATGAAATCAACTCTAACTAATTCAGTTGTACAAACCAATACAATGTGAACACATGTAATGAATTAGCTAATTTAATTACCTAACCGATACCTGGCTCCAGTACCATTGTTTGCATGCTTTCAATGATCAGCTGCCTTCCTTGATGAGTTGTAATGAGCTGCTGCCTATCTTGATGAGCTGGAATTGATTTGTTACTCTCCCTCAAGATGGAGTGAGAGTTGATGACACCCATCTTGGAGATAGAGGAAACACAGAGAGGCTGCTATAGCTTTTGTAAATATATAAGCTAATTGATAATGGGAACGAATTGGTAACAACTTGACAAAACCATCAGTCACCTTATCTCTATGTGCTTAGTACATTCATGAAAGATAGGATTTGAAGCAATGCGGATTGCCGTTTGATTGTCACAAAATATTAATGCAGGGACTTGTTGAAAATCTAAAAATCATGAAGTAATTGAGTGAGCCAAACTAGTTCACTGGTAGTAGATGCTAATGCACGATATTCAGCTGAAGATCTGGATATTGTAGTGATATGATCTGGGATGTGCCAACAATTATCAAGATTTTGATGCTTGTTGGAAGGAGAGTGGAGCCAAGTTCGAGACTTCAAAGAGTTGATAAATCTACTCATTTAGATGTTCGATCAACGGAGTCAATAATATATAAGAAAGCAAGCCAGTGGTCAAGTAACATGTTAGGGACGAAAGTTGGAACGAGTTGGAAAGCACTCGAATTTTCAGTCTCAATTTGAAACCCACCTTTGGCATAGAATACGTTCGAATTTGAAGATTTGTATTTCTATAATATTTGTGGCCCTTGAAGTAAGATTTCTAACGTATTTTGAATCAGCTCAATTGGATATCGGGAGAGGAAGATATGACCAGAATACTGAAAACTTTCTAGATCCAGAAAAACTGTTTTAACGCGAATTTCCTTGTTAGACTAGAATTCTAATTCTTTCCAATTTTTCAATATTTTGTAACCTAATTACGTTTTTTCTAGGTTTTTTAGCATTAGTATAAATAGGAGATTTATTTTATTATAAAAATCAAGACTTTTGATAATGAATTAACGAGATTTTTCTCTCATTTGGTTTTTGAATGAACTACCGAACTTATCAAATATATTTTTATATTTGTGGAGTTCAACCTTTAGAACTTATCAAAAGATTAGGCACCCTTTGTAGTGTTTGCAAATTGAGGTTTGTTGGTTTTGTAATTAAGAGGTCATTCAAACTTCATTTTTGTTTGGTTGATTGGTTCAATAATTTGCGGGTCGAGATTCTACCTTCTACAACCTGAATTTTGGGCTTTTTCGGCATTTTCAATTAATTTCGCAATTTTCACGCTGATCCCATACCCGAGTTCGCGTCATTGTACCCGGAATCCAAGAATGCTAATTAGATTCGATTTTAGACTTAAACCTAACGAAATGAACCAAAAAATCCAACGATAACAAAGATGCATTGAACCCCTTGATTACACAATGAAGAACACAACAACCCGATGTTTTGAACTCCACAAGAATCATGTATATCTTGATAAGTTCGTATGTCCATGGAAAAACACAAGATTTTGAAACAAAGCTTCGAAAGAGAGAATTCTCATTAAATCATTATATCAAAGTTAAGTTACAATGAAAGGAAAAACGTATTTATACTGAATCTAGAAAATAAGGTAAAAACGTGAATAATTGATAAAGATTACAAGAATCTTACCTAAACTATAATTCTAGCAAAAATAAGGAAATTCATGTCAAAACAAATTTTCTGGATCCGGACAACTTTCAGTATTTTGGTCATATCTTCCACTCTCGATATCCGATTGAGGTCATTTAAAATGCGTTGGAAAGATTACTTCAAGGGCTACAAAATTTATAATGATAAAAATCTTCAAATTTGAACGTATTCTATACCAAAGGTGGGTTTCAAATTGAGACTGAAATTCGAGTGCTTTCCAACCCGTTCCAACTTCCGTTCCCAACATGTTACTTGACCAGTTGCTTGTTTTCTTCAATATTATGGACTCCGTTGATCGAACATGTAAATGACCAGATTTATCAACTCTTTGAAGTCTCGAACTTAACTCTACTCCCTCCAACAATTATCAAAATCTTGATAATTGCTGGTGCTGGATCATATCATGTAGTTTGTGATAAGGGCGTTTTTGTGCACTTATTCGGGGCCATTTTACTAAGCTTTTGTATCGTTTTAATATTGCATTTTAATTAATTTAGGTTATTTTTATCTTATTTCAGTTGTGGACCTGGTTCGAAGCAATTGGAAAAGAAATAATGATAAATCGGTAAATTGATGGAAATTTGGGGACCAACAAGCATTTGAGTAAACGTTGAAGCACTACAATTGAAATAATTTGATGAGGATGACCAAGATGGAAGAAATAATGAAGAAAATAGCAAAAAAAAAAAAAAAAGTTGCTAAAATTTAGTCTGGTTGCCCAGTTTTTTTGGTTGGGCGGTCGCCCAACCCTCAAAAGCATTAACATAAACAACAAAATTGTACTGGACGGCTGCCCCATTTTGGTTTCGAAAAAGAAATTCTGGTTTCCTAATTTGAATCCAACTCTTATGGAAACGAATCTTGGGAGGATATTTTAAAACCCTAGGGCCATCCAAAAAGTGGAGGGAGACATTACAGCACAAAGAGAACCTTAGAATACATCAAGAGAAGGATTTTGGGGGTAATGATCTCAAGAAGAACTACAAGAATTCTCATATTTGAAGCAAAATTGTGATTTTGGTGATGTCCTCTTTCACTTTAATTTTGTATTTTCTCTATATTAGGCTAGATCTATTGGTACTAGGATATCGGTAAACTTTGCTATGTAAACTTTGGATTTTAGTTTTACAATTATTGACAATTAAAACATGTTTTGAGGTTTGAATGACTTTTATTCACCTATTTTGTTTCCACAATTATTATGCACGTAATTGTGTGAGTGTGATGGTCTATTTCATGCATTCTAGAGAAAGGGAATAGACTTGACGATGTATTAATCATCGTAAGGTCCGATAGGGGATAGAGATATACCTCTATACTTTGCGCAAATCTTTAAGTGATCATAAAAATACATGCATTCTTGTGAATTTAGATTCGTCATAGAGATATAGTCGGGTGGTTTAATGAATAAGTTCAGAAATTCTCGAGAGAGATTGTTGGATAGGTTAGGATCATTGATTTTTCAAACCATCAAGCATGTTGTCAATGTTGTAGAACTAGATTCCAAGGTGACCATTGCATGGAAATTCATGATCCTAGTACTCATTTGTTATTCTTAAGAAAAATACAAATTGCATTCGAACATTTAATTGCATTTAGTTGGTAAATTTTAGTTGAGTTGTGTTCGCTGAAAATATGCAGCAAGCGCACGGGTCGCGATCAAGTAGTAAAATGGACCTTTTAAGTCCGAGTCAGTCCCACGAAGAGTGTTGATCTCAATTACAAGTGCATTTGATTCAAATTAACGAAATGACACACACATTTAAAAAGGTCGGTTTTTTAATTGAAAATGAACAAAAGACACGATTTAGATTTTAAAATTTAAAATAACACTTAAAAGTGATAAGATTTTGATTTAAAAAATGTCGGAATTTATGATTTCACTTAACATTTATTTCATTAATATCAATTCAATTATGCTTCGATGCAAATTACCAAAATACATAGTTAAACCCGATTTTTCAATTTTAGTCAATAACCTCTGTCGAACGATATTAACCCTAATTGATTAAGTTCTACCGCATATCTCTATATTAATAAAAACTTAACCAATTACATTAAATTGTTATGAAAATACTCAAAGGGTCACCTAAGGTAAGTGTATATCTCTATATCACCTAAACAAGTATAGTATACTCATGGCCTGATCTGTGATGTCATGTATGAGCATTCACTTTATTTACAGCTAATGAAACAGAAACAAAAACATCTCAACCAAAATGTTACTTCTATTACACTGTACTGAATCAGGTGAGGAATAATTCATTATGTATAAACTAGCAATTCGTTTACCATTGCCAATTATCTTCTGGTTGTGCATATCCTGGGTAACACGTGTTAGTAAAGAATCTAACATCAATGCAAGGATCCTTGGTTAATGAGCTAATTAACATTAGGTTGAATTTAAATTGTGGCACGTATAACACATCTTTAAGCATCATATTATGGCCACATTTCACAGTCCCAATGAAGTTTACATGAATTCTCTTATGATTTGGCAAAGTAACACAAGCATTCTTAACAGGTTTCATAGTACAAAAAGCCGATTAACTGAAGCATATATGACTGGTTGCCCCAGACTCTACCACCTAATGCTTAGGTGAATTCAGCTATGGATTAAGAGCAATAGAGAAGCAAGTACCTGACACCTTTGCAGAAGCTAAGTGATTGCTCAACATATTCATTAATTGATGGTATTGATTAGAGTTCAAAGATTGCATGAAATCTCCTGCATTACTCTGTACTTGCTCTGAATTAGATTCAGAAACAACCTGATTAGCAGCAACATGCCTTGCCTAATTGCTTATAGTTCCTGAATGAGTAGTGAAACCAGATTTCTACCTCATCTTATAACCAGGAGGATATCTGTGTAATTTGTAACATTTGTCCACTTCATGACCTGCATGTCCACAGTAAATACATGTGGCTTTCCTTTTTTTGAAACTTGTTATATGTCTGCCCTGTGCTTCCTTTTCTTAGGATCAGATTTAGTATAAAATGCCATAGAATCTCCAGCGTTAGAGTTACTGGAAATGCTTATATTTCTTTGATGTTCTTCTTGAGAAACAAGGAAAAAGACCTTGTTGATGGGAGGTATGGGGTCAACAAATGACTAGCCCCGAGTTAGATTCATCAGCTCACGTTTCAATTGGAATATGCAAGGTCCATTCCTCTGCTGAAACCTTTCCTTCAAATCAATCCATATATCATGTGCCGATTCGGAATAAATGACAATTGCTGAGATCTCCTTAGATACTGAGTTGAGAATCCATGAGATGACCACATTGTTACTACAAATCCAATTATTAAGCTAGTCACTATTGTCTTCAGGCCTGGACAATGATCCATCAATAAAACCAAGTTTGTTTTTCACGGATAGAGCGATCACCAAGGCTCGACTCCATGAAGCATAATTGTTACCAGTAAGAGGTTGTGACACAAGCACAAGCCCCGAGTTGTTTGAATGATGAATATAGTAAGGACTAGATTCATCATCAATGGCGGAATTGCTCAATGATGTGGAATTATTCTGGTTTGGGGCATTCACAGCTGATGCCATAACTTACCAGAAGGAATTTGATCACAAGATAATAGAAATTCAATTGAATTGTAAAGAATTAGAAGCACACATTGCTGTGATACCATATTGAAGGATTGAAGCAAGAAAGAATTCAAGTGTATTGCCTCACAGAGAAAAAATACACATTGCATTACAAGAGTTGTATATAAATAGAGAAGATGAAATCAAAGAACTAACTCACTCTAACCAATTCAGTTGCCCAAATCAATACAATGTGAACAGTGTAATGAATTAGCTAATCTAACTGTCCAACTGATAGCTGGCTCCAGTGACATTGTTTGCATGCTTTCAATGGTGAGCTGTCGCATATCTTAATGAGCTATAATAAGCTGCCGCCTATCTTGATGAGCTGAAATTGCTCTGTTACATATTTATCCTTATCTAAGTATCTAATTATACTTAATGCAAGTGTTTCGTGGTTTTGTGTAAACGACAATGGGATCATTTGAAGCCATTTTCTATTGACTGACTGAGCATTTTCAAGTGGAAAAGAAAAAGGGAAAAATAATTTTCAAGTTAATCATCGAAATATTTTCTCACTTTAGTTACTGAAAGTTTGAAGGATTTCACAAATGGTCGCTCAGTTAGAAAAATTAACATAAGACTTCATGTATTAACTCTTGATGTGTTAAAATGTAAGAGAGAAGAAATGGAAGAGAAAAGAAAAGAGAGGGAAATTCTGTTTCATTCAATACACATGGAAGTAAACCAGCTGGCTACATATATATACATGTATGCACCTCTAACAAAATGAAGATAAAATGTATGAAGACTAAATTAACCCTGTGATATATAATGTAATTCAACACGCCCCCTCAAGATGGAGAATGAATATTCAAAGTTCCCATCTTGAATAACAAAGATTTGAACTTGGCTCCTCCTAATGGTTTCGTTAATAAATCTGCCAACTGCTCCTGTGAAGCAATGTGTAGTGTTTTTACTTCACCTGATTGGACTTTATCACGCACTAAATGACAATCAATTTCTATATGTTTTGTGCGTTCATGAAATACGGGATTACTAGCTATATGTATAGCTGACTGGTTATCGCAAAACAACAATGCTGCCTTAGTGGGTTGCACTCCCAAATCTTTAAGTATGTTCATCAACCAACTGAACTCACAAACAATTGCTGCCATGGACCGATATTCTGCCTCAACGGAGGACCTTGAAACTGTGTGTTGTTTCTTAGATTTCCATTACACAGTGAGTTCCCCAAGAAGATGCAATAACCGGTAATAGACCTCCTGGTGTCAGAGCACGCAGCCCAATCAGCATCGCAGTAGCCCTTAAGATGTAAGTCAGATTTTTGAGCAAAGAACATACCTTGCCCAGGTGTTCCCTTTAGGTATCGCAATACATGATATGTTACATCCAGATGAGGCTGCCTTGGCGTTTGAAGAAATTGACTGAGGACCTAGACGGCATATGACAAGTCTGGCCTCGTGATGGTCAAGTAAAGAAGCCTTCCTACCAATCTCCTATACATGCTTGCATCCTCAATAGCCTCACCAACATCCGTACTCAACTTCAGATTCTGTGGTAATGGACTGCTAGCTGGTTTTGCACCAAGATATCTTGAGTCTGTTAATATTTCCAGTGCATATTTCCTTTGACAAATAGATATGCCATCAGAATTTCTTGCCACTTCAAGTCCTAAGAAGTAT
This sequence comes from Fraxinus excelsior, assembly GCA_019097785.1. NCBI lineage: Eukaryota > Viridiplantae > Streptophyta > Magnoliopsida > Lamiales > Oleaceae > Fraxinus > Fraxinus excelsior. Next base: position 1,169,800 of record CM032642.1, read on the forward strand.
TTTAGGATACTAAGATCTTTCAGTTTGAATTTTTCATTCAAACCTTGTTTGAATTTTTCAATGTAAGCAAGGTCATAGCCTCCAATGATAATGTCATCGACATAAATGAGAAGTGTGGTGAATGAGCAGCCTTCTTGTTTGCTGAACAAAGAATAGTCAGATTTCGATTGCTGAAAACCTTGAGAAGTGATGTAGGCAGACAGCTTGGCGTTCCATTGCCTTGACGCCTGTTTAAGGCATAAATGGATTTGTTTAACTTGCAAACCAGTTTCTCACCATTCACCCCCTGCTGCTTATAGCCCCGTGGCATCACCATGTACACTTCCTCCTCCAATTCACCATGTAGGAAGGCATTATTAATATCAAGTTGATAGATATGCCACTGTCTCTGTGCAGCAACAACAAGCAAAGTTTTCACCGTAACTAACTTGGCAACTGGAGAAAACGTCTCCTCATAGTCTAAGCCAGCCCGTTGGGTGAACCCCTTGGCCACAAGCCTGGCCTTCTTTCGCTCTTCAGTACCATCAGAATTTAATTTTACCTTGAAAACCCACTTGCAGGCAACATGAGTTTTATGTGCAGGCATAGGGACAACAGACCAAGTATTATTGGATACTAGAGCATGATATTCGGCATCCATGGCTTTGCACCAATCTGGATCTTTTGTAGCATCAACAAAGACTGAGGTTCACTGATGGTGGACAAGGCGATATCATAGTATCTGTGAGAAGGAGACAACATTCCATAGTCCAAGTAATTTGCAATAGGATACTGAGATCTAGAGACATGATGATCCACCATGGGAATTGATTGGGGGGAGGTGTCTGAGATACCAGGCCACAATGACAGTCATTCAGATAAGAAGGAGACCTTTTGGATATGTTGGATCTTCGAGTAAAGAGAGGAGGTGAAAAAGAAGAAATGTCAGTAGAAGACGTGTCAGAAGAAGAAGAAATGTGAGACAAGGTAGTGTTATCTAAAGGAAAGTGAGATGCAGGTTGGGAATGATCAGGAGAATGAGGAATATGTGAAGAAGGGACAGGGGAAACCTCCGCACCAGAGATATGTGGAGAAGATGATGGATTAAATATGTCATGAAAGGAATGAGGTAGATTAGAAAAGAGATTGTGATCACTGTGATAAGACATAGAGGGGGTGGACAAAGAATTAAGGAATGTAGGATGTTGATAAGGAAAAATGGTCTCATGGAAAGACACATCTCATGAGGTAAATGCCACCTTTGTTTGAAGGTTATAAAGTTTGTAAGTCTTCATCCCATAGGGGTAACCAAGGAAAACACAAGGGGTAGCTCTAGGATCAAATTTTGTACGATTTCGCTTAACAGTAGAGACATAGCAAAGGCAACCAAGGACCTTAAGATGATTGTAAGAAGGAGTGACTTGATATAGCATTTCATAAGGTGATTTGTTTCCAATGACAGAGATGGGTATCCTATTGATCAAATGTGTGGCAGTAAGAACGCAATCTCCCCAAAATTGGTGAGGTAAACTCGCCTGAAACTTGAGAGCCCTGGCTATGTTGAGGAGATGTTGATGTTTTCGCTCAACTACCCCATTTTGTTGTGGTGTCTCTACACAGCTCAGTTGGTGAATGATGCCTTTATTGTGATAAGAATCAGGCATGATGAACTCTAATCCATTATCAGAACGAAGGTTTTTGATATTACACTGAAAGTGTGTTAAAACTAAGGCATAGAAAGACTGGATGATAGATTTAGTTTGAGACTTTTCACGTAAGAGATAAGTCTAGGTCACTCTGCTGTAATCATCGACAATCGTTAGGAAATATTTTGATCCATCTAGAGAAAGGACAGAATACGGTTCCCAGATATCGCAATGAATGATATCAAAGATTTTAGATGATTTTGTCTCACTATTTGAAAAGGGCAGCTCGTGTTGTTTGGCTAAGGGGCAAATGGAACAATGCAAATGCTTATTAAAAATAACATTTGGAACAACTCTATGTAGAGAAGATAGTTTTGAGATAGGTAAATGTCCTAAACGACAGTGTCAGACATCTATCTTATTGTGAATAGCAATATTGTCAACAGAATTACAAACAATAGATGTTGAATTATTACATTTCAAAAGTGAACTGGTATTGGAAGCAGCTACAGGAATGGAAGAGACTTGTTGTTGAAGAAGTGATGACTGATCATTGCACTGATACTCAAACCGTTGAAGGTTGTAAAGCCCATTCTCAAGCCTGCCTGCCCCAATCATCCTCTATGTTGAAAGATCCTGAATAAAACAATGATTACGAATGAATATGATGAAGCAATTGTGTTGAATGATCAATTTGCTAGCAGAGATCAAGTTGAATTGGAAAGATGGCACAACTAAAACATTCTTCAATATTAAATCATTAAACAACTTCACTGTCCCAATATGTGTGGCTGTGGCAATGGAACCATCTGGTAGTCTCACAGAAACATTAATTTTTGCATTCATAGTAATCAGGTGTTTGATAGAACAAACCATGTGCTCCGAAGCTCCTGTGTCCAATATCCATCTTTCTGTAGCTATGGAATCATTAAGACATACACGATTACCTGAGAAAGCAAAAGCTTCCGGTGCTTGAGGTGATGGTGAAATCACTTGCTGTTGACTGCCAGTAGAGATTTGATCCTTTAGATGTGATACAAGCATGGCTAATATTTGTTGGCACTGCCCTGGAGTGATGGTAATGTTTGATAAGGGATTTACAATATCAGAATTAGAATTGTGAAATGCTGAACTAGCAGCATTATCAACTTGATCATTTCCTTTTGCTAGCCTGTGACTAGGAGGATAGCTAATTATTTTGTAGCATTTGCTCCTAAGATATCTAATCATTCCACAGTGATTGCATATAGGCTTGTCCCTCCTCTGTGATTGATTAAACGAGTGAGTCCTTTGATTGGTAAATGAATTGTGAATCATTCTACCAGCAAAGGCAGTAGCATCAAAATTCTGCTGTTTCTTAGCAACTACCTCTTTTTGTCTTCCATCTTGTAGAATTAGGGCAAAAACTTTATTGATTGGAGGAAGTGGATCCATCAGTAAAATCTGACTCCTAGTGTTTGAAAATTGATCATCTAATCCCATTAAAAATTGCATGACTTGATCCTCAGATTTGTAATCAACCTTATCAACACTAGGTCTATAGTTTTCGAGTTCTTCCCAAAGTCCTTCCAATCTATTGAAATATGAATTTACAGAATTGTTTGTCTGAGAAATAGAAGCAATTTGCTTCTTAATTTCATATATTCTAGGACCACCTTGGCTATACCGATCTTTCAACTCAATCCAGATCTGTCTTGCTGATTCTTTGTGCATCACACTTGGGTACAATTCCTTTGGAATGGAATTAATAATCCATGAAGAAACCACATGGTTACATCTACTCCAAGCACGGTGAAGAACATCCTCATGAGGCGGTTCTACAATTGACCCATCAATAAACCCCTCCTTGTTCTTCACACTAAGCGCCATGATGACAGCACGGCTCCATGTTGCGTAATTATCCTCAGCGAGTGTGACTGAAATGAGTTGCATTCCAGTATTATCACCATAATGCAGGTAGTATGGGCTATTTGGATCGTTGATCATTCTATTCATCATCGAAATCACATTTTCAGTAGTTGTTTCTTCAGCAATTTGATCGACTGGAGAATTAACTTCGATCTCTGCTTGAGCATCAAAATCCTTCGCCATTAGCGTGTGGAAGCTTCAAGCTCTGATACCATGTCAAAATGTAAGAAAGAAGAAATGGAAGAGAAAAGAAAAGAGAGGGAAATTCTGTTTCATTCAATACACATGGAAGTAAACTAGCTGGCTACATATATATACACGTATGCACCTCTAACAGAATGAAGGTAAAATGTATGAAGACTAAATTAACCCTGTGATATACAATGTAATTCAACATGATGTGTGCCACTTATGCATCAATCATAGTCATGGAGCAATTTTTGATCCGTTCAATTTACTCACTTCTATTATTCTAAATACTCAACTTTCAAAATTGATTTTCCCTAATTTTTTTTTTAAAAATCAAGGTTCGAGATGTCAATCGAAATGCAAAATCTTGAAGAAACAGAGGCATTTGTAGTGTTGACATGTCATTATGGGACACATGCTTCATGAACGGAAGCTAATTAAAAATCGAAGATTCTTGGGTTGTACTAACTTGTGGGTAATATTGGACTCCATTTCTATGAGACACAATTCTAAAAATTTCAAATGTGTATTAAAATTGAAGTATAATTATCGATGATGCTTTGATTTTATCAAAATACTTAGATAAATCATATATACTCTAAAAGAGTTTATTCTACTCTGATTCTAATTTTCATTTTGAATTATAAATATGGAGTTCTGGTTCTTATTAAAATACAAACTTTAGTTTTGATTTCTCTTTATTCTTTTATATTTCTCTCCTTTTTCCTTTAGTTTTATAATACGTTATCAACGCGAAGGAGCTCACAAAAAATAGAGAAAATACCAAATCAACAATGTAGAAAATTTTCAGAATTTGGATAGCCTGCAACGGTGATTCAATGTTAATATCTCATAAATGTGTGGTCCGATTGTCGTGGAATTTAGACAGCAGGTTAACAATTCAAATCCAATGATTAAGATAACGATCTAATGGCTCATTTATGAGAAATCTCTAATTGAACACTTGCGAATTTTGAATTGATTGGAAGATCGTAATTTTTTTTAGAACAATATTTTTCAGATTTTTTTTTTTTTTAAAGAATTTGTAATACTCAAAGTTTATTTCATTTCTTAAATATTGTGTCGTAACTCTTGAAGAAGAAAGACTTTATATTCGATCAATATTTCAGAAAAATATTGTATTCTTTAACTCGAAAGGTAGAATGAATTATTTATTTCAATATTTCAGAAGAATATTTCAAAGGGAGAGGTGGTGGGGGGTAGGAGGAAGATGTGGTTGGTCGGGGATAAATAGATTTTTTTTTTAATTTTTTATTTGGGATTCATTTGTACTTTTCGAAAATTTTGGGACTACTATTGTTTTTTTTTTTTTTTTGTTACTTTAAAGGGAATGATATATTTATCATTTTACAAAGCTTTATTAAGAAAATAGAAGAAATGTTGTATTTTGATAAAAGTAGTTTCTACACCTATTTGGGCCAACAAAAATGAATATTTAAGTGTTAATTTGAATTGATTACTACTTAATTTGTTTAAATATCGATTATTGTATGAAAAATCCAAATTAAAAGAAGCTAGGAATAGTTAGATTAATCATTAAAACATATAATCCCTGAGAAAACGATAATATGACATCTTTAGATTCACTTTACTAGTTTAATTGACATGGTACACTTGCGATTATTACACAACAGTGACCATTTGTGAAATTATAAGAAAGTTGTAATCTACTCTACAAAACTGCAAAATCTAAATTCCTCAAAACTGGATCTTAAAAGCACATACCAACCACCTGTTAAGGATCAAGCTCTAACACTTAGTTTAGAGAGCAATAATCATTGAGTTGTCAATCAAATTAAAAGAAAAAAGACTGGTGTATAAGTGAAGCCTACGTAAAAGGGATGTCTGTGCATGGAAATATTATTCCATTAGGCCTCGTCGAATGGAAATATCATTCAATTGGTAAATAATTCACACGTGGTGGATTGTTCACATAAATCATGACACCTCAATTCTCCTGATTCAAGTCACGACACTTCGGACATCAAGTGGATGATCTGCCCTCCCAATCTATTTCTCTCACACCCGCTAAACCTTTAAGATGTCATAACTTGAGTGAATAATTATACCAAGTTTACCTATATAATCGTCCCACTAAAGTTTTTTTCACAAAGAAATACTATATGTATGTTAGAGAAAATTGAGACGAGAGAAATTAGAAAAAGCAGTATGCGTATTTGTACAATCTATACTGTGGCGGCAACTTTATCCCCACGCTGCTTTTAGTTAGTAATTCCTCCTCACCTTCCTTTTAGCCCTTTTTCCATATCTGCATCTAGGAGAGCTTTCACTGTATTCATTTTTTTTTTCTAGTATAGATAAAAAATATCTACGCATTCCTAACCTTAGATTCTCGGAAAAGGAAAAAAAAAATCTGAAACCTTCAACTGCAACAACATTCGGGATGGGTAGAATATATGACAATTGGGAAAGATTGGTTGAAGCCACTCTAAGGAGAGAGGAGCTTCGAGAAGTTGCTCGGAATCCTAGCGTCAGCTCTATTTCTTCAGAATTCAGTTCTCCTATTCATGATCACACGCCTGTCAAGAGCCCTGAAGGTACGAACTGAAACAATTAAGACTTCGGTCTGTCTTCTTTGTAGGCTATATACCTAATTAGTTAAAAAAATTCATGATTTAGGACCCTTTGAGGAGGGTGGATCCACTACAAAAAAAAGAGCTTTTTACAGCATATGTTTAAGACGTGCAATTAATGCGTGCCGTAAAAATAGACTTTTTATGGCTTGCAAACAATGTGTATCGTAAATGATCAATTGCATAAAGTATTTACGGCGTACATTTTCTGTACGCCGTAAAATTGAACAATTTACGACTTGCATTTAAGGCAAGCTGTAAAAAACTGATCTAGATTAATCAAGCACGCCGTAAAAAATACAAGATTTTTTTACGGTGTGTATTTGTGCACGCCGTAAAAAAATACAAACTAGATTTTTTACTCTAGAGACGAGTAGAGATAGTTGAAATCGGTTTCCAGATTCACCGGCCGTCCCCATTAATTGGGCGTCCCTTCCAGTTCCGCCTCCTGGCTCCCGGTATCCGTCTCTCTCATTTAGGAACTGCTTCTCCATTGTGTAAGGTAGGCTATATTCTTTATTCTTTCCTTGATCTTTAAGGATTCAACCTTTTTGCTTAAGAATGTAAAATATGCTATCTTTTTGAGCCAATCGATAAATATTTGTTGTCTAATATTGCTGCTGAAAAACCCACATTTGTTTTTGATATCTGAGGAGTTTTGTTTAAATTTAAAGGCTTTTTGGGAAGCAAATTGATTTATTCATTCAGTTGTAAGAAAAGGAGTATCGATATTCTAATTTTGTTTCTTGATCAGACTATATGTTTTTACTAGGCGTTGATGATGTGAATGAAAGAAAACATAAAAGAGATTGGCTTAGTTATCTGCATTTTAATATGTGTTCATTTCTTTTTTTGCTCTTTTTCTTTTTAATTAAATGGACTTTCCTTATACATCGTGTCTTCTCTTTGTTCTTATCACCTTTCCATTAGATATTTGGACATTATATACAGTCTGAGTTTCTAAGACATGCCCAGATTGTGTTGATTTTCTGAATTTCATGTGCTCCAAACAAAAAATTTAGGTAATCTTTTAGATATATATACAGTCTGAGTTTCTAAAACATGCCCAAAACTGGGAAAAGAGCAGTAAAATGTAAAGAGAAACGAGATTGATACCTGCTTCCAATGCTTGCATAAAGGGTGCAGATTATTATATCTTCTTCATCAGAAAACTCACCGTGTTTAATGTTAGGTCTGAGATAATTAAGCCACTTGAACCTGCAGCCTGTGTCTTTCTTGGCTATCCCCCAGGTGTAAAAGGATACAAGCTTTATGACATTTCTTCAAAGTCTTTCATTGTCTCTAGAGATGTGGTGTTTCATGAAAGTTATTTTCCCTTTCATTCCATAGACTCTGAGACAGATACATTAGATCCTTTTCCTGACATTGTTTTGCCAAAAAGCTTACCTGATCAATATGATCTTAATCCAACCCAATGTTCATCAACTCTTATCAACAACAGAAGATCTGCTCAGCAGTGTGATGTACCTAATGTTGAACCAATTTCAGCCCATTCCTTTAATCACACTCAAAATCAGCAAAGTCCAAATAACTCAGATTCATCTCAACCCTTGCTCAGAAGAACCACTAGGGTGGGCAGACCCCCATCATATCTTTAAGAATTTCATTGTAATCTTCTAACAAATCAACCGCCACCAGATAGCAACTTAGCTTATCCTCTATCTAAATCCATTTCGTACGAATCCTTTTCTTCTCCACATAAAACATTTCTCCTAAATGTGACTTCAAATGTGGAACCTCAACACTATCATCAAGCTATTGCATCTGATCATTGGAAGGAGGCAATGAATGCAGAATTAGCGGCTATGGAGTCAAAACAAAACATGGGTTGTAACCGGTCTTCCTAAAGGAAAACATTCGATTGGGTGCAGATGGGTATATAAGATCAAATATGGATCTGATGGAAGTATAAACAGGTACAAAGCATGATTGGTGGCCAAGGGTTACACCCAACAAGAAGGATTGGATTTTATGGATACTTTTTCGCCTGTTGCCAAACTTGTTACAGTTAAGACTTTGCTTGCTGTTGCAGCCATTAATAAATGGCATCTTATCCAGTTAGACGTTAACAATGCTTTTCTGAATGGGGACTTGTTTGAAGAAATCTATATGGACTTGCCACCTGGATACAATAATATGCATGATAACGTGGTTAAGGAAGGGAGACCAGTTTGTAGACTGCACAAATCCATTTATGGACTTCGACAGGCATCTAGACAGTGGTTCTCGAAATTTTCTCAAGCTATTATAGCCCATGGTTTCCACCAATCCAAGTCGGATTACTCTCTTTTTACTATGGGATCAGGTGCCTCATTTGTAGCTTTGCTGGTGTATGTTGATGATATCATCATCACAGGTTCGAATCTTGATGTTATTGCTGCATTGAAGTCATTTTTACACAGCCAGTTCAAACTTAAGGATTTGGGAAAATTAAAATACTTCCTTGGTTTGGAAATAGCAAGGGCAGAGAAAGGAATATACTTGTCACAGAGAAACTATACCTTGCAGTTGTTGGAGGACACTGGTTTCTTGGCCTGTAAACCAACAATCTTGCCTATGGATCCTAAAATTCGCCTTAGTTCTTTTGAGGGTGACTTGCTATCTAACATTGAGGCTTCAATGTATCGAAGACTTGTTGGTCGCTTGCTTTACTTAACCATTTCTCGTCCAGACATCAGTTTTACAGTTCATAAATTGAGCCAATATATCTCTCAGCCTCGTAAATCACATCTTGATGTAGTTCATCATTTGTTGCGGTATCTGAAAACAGCTCCAGGTCAAGGCTTGTTATTTTCAGCCTCATCTTCATTCCAGCTTCGTTCCTTTGTTGACTCTGACTAGGGCTCATGTTTAGATTCACGAAAGTCGGTCACTGGTTTTTGTGTGTTTCTAGGAGATTCCCTAATATCTTGGAAAGCTAAGAAGCAGCAAACGGTTTCCAGGTCGTCTGCAGAGGCGGAGTACAGAGCATTGGCAGCCACTACCAGTGAGTTGGTATGGATACATCAGTTACTTTTGGATTTGCAGATTTCCACAACATCTCCAGCCTTGATTTTTTGTGACAATCAAGCTGCAATTCACATAGCTAGTAATCCTATTTTTCACGAACGAACGAAGCACATCGAGATTGATTGCCATTTTGTTCGTGACAAAGTTGAAGATGGATTTATAAAATTAATGCCAATAAGGTCTCAACACCAGTTAGCAGATTTGTTCACCAAAGCTTTGCCTGCACCTTTACTCTTTTCTCTGTTGTCCAAGATGGCCATAGTAGATTTACATAGTCCATCTTGAAGGGGGCGTGTTAGAGCATATGGCTTTAGTCCGGCTCAAGTTCCAGCTCAAGCAAACTTCCAGCTCAGCTCCAGCTTTGTATAGTTTAGGCGGGAATTTCTGTTATTACAGCTGGCATTAGTTAGATTCCATTTTATTTATATAAACGCATTTGTACTGATAATTCAATAATAAAAAAAGTGTATCTCCTTTTCAATTTATGTTCTCCTTTCGTTCCAATATCCCGCATCACTTTCGACCTTATTCAAGACCACAATCCGTCAATCTGTCACGGCTATTTGTCCTGATCCAAAACATATTAATCTGTCTGGTAATGATGAGTGCCATTGTACAGATTTTGATGCAGAAAAGGGTGCAATTGTACCAAACGTGGCTGGCACTAATTCTGTATCTGATTTTTCTATAACTTTTTCCAGAGAACTTGAGGGTCTTGAGAAGAAGTACTAATCAACATGTAGAATATTTAGCTACCAAGAACTTTTGTTAGCAACAAATAGTTTCACTTCTGGCTATGAAAATTGTTTAGCCATCAGATGTGTTGGAGCTTTTTGTTTCTGAAATTGAAGAAAATTTAGGTGGGAAGAAAATGATATAATAAACTTTTTGATTTAATATCTGAGTTAGATATCTTTATGAAATTCACTTAGTTTCTAAATATCTAGAAAATAATAAACTTCGGTGAATATTTGTGATTTACATCTTTGTTATGTGTGTATTTGGGTTAAACAGATGAATTCAAAGACTTGTGTGAACGAACTTGATTTAAATTTTTTTATTATTTTTTTTTTTTTTGGGTAAATGCTATTGTAAAATTGACTTAATTTCTATCAATCTAGAACGTATTAAACTTGGCTAAATATACGTGATATTGGTTAACTTATGTGTCTATTTGGTTTAATAGCATATTTTCCCCATATTTTGTAGTTACTTAAGGACATTTTTTCAATGATTAGAGGCATGATTGTTGTATTTTCGTCATCAATTATGCACAGTATTTGATCCACAATGATCTTGCAAATATGTCAATGTCATTTGATGCTATCTATGTGAGGCTTGAATTTCATAAAGTTGAATGCTTTGGTGCACAATCATAACTTGCAAACTCAAGTCCGAGAGTTGAGAGATGAAATTAAAGAGTATATTCTGTTGGCCACACTGCTCGTGCTTGGCCAGCCGCATCAGGCTTGAAGAAGCGGCTCAGCCACTTAATCAGCATGATTAATGGAGATCACTTGGAGGAATTTTCCTTGCAAAAGTTACTTAAAGCGACAAATGGTTTCTCTGAGGAGAATAAAATTGTCACCCGAAACTGTGGTTCAGTCTACTATGGTACAATGGATGACGGGCGCGAAGTGACCATCAAGAGAGCCAAACCTTCGTCTTCTTCATCGTGTGCCGGCATTGCCAAATAATATTTTTATAATAAATAAATTATGTGGGTTTTGTTTATTTTGTGTTGTATTTATTTGATATTGAGCATGCGAATAAGAGTGTCAATAATTACTTGTGATAATACAAGTTGGATGCTTGCGTGGATAAACACAATGAAACTTACAATTTAAATTTTATTCATGAAAAAAACTTGTTTACAACCAATACATAAGAATTGACACCTTGTAGATCAACTATTTGGGATTGTGATTTATCCTTATTACATAAATAGTTTAATGGTAACATTGGTACACTTAAAGTGTATTGAACGGACCACTGTCGAATTTAATTCTATAGCATAATCGTGCATATAATTAAATTCCACTTGATTGCCAAATGTTCAATCTAAATTCATATATATGGTTTTGTATATCTTTTCATGAGTTTGATAATTCTTTGATTTACCATTGGATGATATGAATTTGATTGATCAAATATCTCAACGACTTGAGACTTGAGAATGATTGAAGCATAGAACATGAATTTGTCTAGGGAATCATCGATCTAAAGAAAGATCAAGTGACTACTTGAGTGTTTTTTTTGTTTAACAGTTATAAAGTTGAGCTCAATATACAACGGCTAAATTTCAACATGTATAATTGGTTCATAAGACTATTGATGAAAGCGAGACTTAAGTTTGTGAAAATAATTAGAGGGGCAAAATTATCATTTATGCTCGTGCTTATTATCGAATCTCGGGTGGGGATGAAATTTATATATGGTAGGTCAAAGCAAAGCGTCGAGTAATAATATATTAACTTCTTTGATTTTATATATTCCGAGAATGTATTCTTCTTTAGATTATGATCGATTAAGCATGATCATCAAATTAGTAGATCTTGGATAATATGTCCTATAGTACCTTGAAAACATTTTGGACTCAATTGCATTTACTTGAAAAGCTTTAGACTTGTAATTATAATTAACGTTTATGGACTTCATGTACAATTAAACTAATTGTGGCATAATTTGACTTGGACTTGGAGATTGATATTTTCTTCATGAACACAACCCAATAATGGCCGAATATCGCCAGGGAAAAAGAGAGAAAATTGGAAAAAGTTCTTTTAAAGATCATCCAATCTACAATTTGATTTAATTGAAAGAATGTGCACATAGGTCATTGCAGTCTTCACTTTGAAAGATACAACAGAAGACTCAAAAGGTTTGAAGACCAAGTTCTTGAAATCAAAAGCCGAAAGTTCATGGTCCAAAAGGCTAGAAGTTTGTAAATCAAAGCCGATCAAAATTTAACTATCAAAATTGAGTAAATTTTTAATCTTTTAGGGTCCGTTTGATACGCCGTGAATTCCATGGAAAATGGAAAATGTTTTCCATTTTCCCACTTTTTTGCTGTTTAATGCGTCTTCTTTTCCAGGGAATTCGTTTTCCACCTATTTTCTAGGTACAATAATTTGATGCACAAAAGCTTGATTTTGTTTTCCCACCTATTAGGTGGGAAAGCATTTTCCACCTTTTTTTTTTTTAGCAATAACAACAAATTCTATCAACAATCGGAGACAAATTGAGTACTTGCGCCAAAAATAATCGGAGACAAATCGAGCACTTGCGCTCAATTCAAAATCAAACAACAAATCGTGCACTCGCGCCAAATCAATTGAGGATATTAGAACTATATATTTGAACTCACTTGTAAAAACATCATGATATACATCCATTTTAAAAAAACTGTTTTTTACATCACCTGGTAGGATTTTGATAGCACATGATTGTCGACCAATGTTATATACTTAGATTTATTCTGTTGTAAATATCCATTTTTTTATCTAGACAATAATTTATGAATCCTACAAAAATGAATAGCGTTATCTAGCACCAGTGATGTTAAAGCACTACTCTATGTGGATGCACTTTATAGGTTGAATTAAATGAGTTATTTGACTTTACATTTAAATGAAACTATCATTTAATGCCTTGTAATTACCACATAACATCAATGGTGATAAATAGCATTATTCTACAAAAGTGTGTGCATAAAAATTGTAATTAAATTTTGAAAAACTTGAAAAGGTTTGTTCTATATGTCATTGGGATTATGCACATAGCAGGAGAACGAGCTGAGAGCTAAGGAGTTTTAGCCACAACTACTGCCAAAGGTTGACCCAATACTACTTTAGGGAAACTTTTAATGGGACTTTGCTCACGCCATCTTTTCTAACTCTAATTTTTTTATGTACGGATCAATTTGCGTAAATTTTATATTTACAAACACAAATCAACATTTTCTCCAACACTAAATATTGCTATCCATTTTCTGTTCTAAGCTTATAAAACTAATGCATTTTCACATTTTTTCCGCAAGAGAGTCGTTCCATTTTCATCACCCGGAATCCCATCGCTTCTTACCAAGAGGATCTGCCTTAGAAAGATGCGACCTGCACCAAACCAAGGCCATTGAGGAACCTCAAAGGCATAGACATACCTTTGTGAACAGATTTCACTCTCATGGCAAAGCAAGAAGCAATGCTTATCATACATCATTCTAAAGATAAGGAAGGGGCTAAAGGTGATGCAGGAGGATCCGAGTCAGACGAAGTCGAGCTGTCTGATAGTACGTTAATGACGCTGAGATACCATGAGTTGGCAGATCAGCGCAAGATTGGCAAATAATTGGCAATATTTCCTAATTGGGGCCATCTACGGGCATGTTTCGGTATTTTGGTCATAACTTTTGTTACGGTTGTCAAAATCACGCTCATGACCCCAATCCGAAAAGGTCTTTTTGGCGCGTATGACGTGGTCACCCAGTTTCACTCGGTGAGCATCGATTTCGAAGCCGAATTCAGCTATTTTCCTTTCCGAATCATCAATTTAAGTTTTTTTTTTTTCCGTTTATGGTAATATTTCAATTACCTTTTTGACATAGAATAAGAGCTCGATTTGAGCCGGATTTTGGTGATATTGTTTCTTTTATTAAGTATTTTATTTTGGTAGAAAAATTAGAATTTACCATTTTTGGTAAATTTTCATTATTTTCGCATATTCGGCTATATAACCCTGTTTGTGGGTTATTTTTCATTCAGTTGTTGAATAATAAATATTTTTTATCGTTTCCTTTAGTTTTCCTCTTGTTTTATTCCCTATTTTTGTCTATTGATCACAGCCTGAAGAATAATCGTTATTCTGCCCGGCGTCAAAAGGTCACCAGCGAATAAAGAAGAAAAAAACGACATTACATACCTTGACTGTAATATCTTCGAATACCGAAAGCATGACCTCCACATTTTCGTTTTTAGTTGGCAAATGCAGTTCTACCTGTAAAGGAGAGCCATTAGTGGGATCTAACTCAAACAATTATCAATATATGCATTTTATATATCCTGATGGTCACACAAGCAAAGGATTTAAACGTCGACCAAACAAAACAGAGTCAAGTTTCAGGATATAGGCATTTAAAATAAAATGTACCTTTTTTTTTGGTGTCATCAAAGCTGTGGCGTAAGGCTACCAGCAATTTCTTCAGTTTCACGGGGGGGAGTATTTAAGATGGTATATTTTCCATAACAAGATCGAGTCTGTGGCCAACAACTCTCTCAACAAGTTTGAAGAAACTAAAGATTTTCAGAGAAGTCTAAAAAGTCAATAAATTACCCACAAAGATTAATACCACCTATTGGATCTTAAGAAAGGTACACACACATATTTCATCTGGGAACAGCTACCCTTTCTCTCCATGTATTCCTTCACTCGACTCCCATTTTCTGTCCGACTAGCAACTTCTTCCCCGAGAAGATCTCAGGCTACAATGAACACCAAATCGTACTGGCCAGGGTCAACAGTATGCCACGAAAAAAAAAAGAGAAATACATATATAAATAAAAGAATAAAAACATAAATCATTCACATCCATGCTTTGAACTAGCCCAAGCACTAAAAGACTTCGAAATACAAGTTAACTAGAAAATCTCTTTCCTCTGAACTATTCGTCATTAGTTTGCATTATCAATGTTGACAGATAGACTCATAGAGTTTAACAATGAACAGCTGCAAATCAAATTTGTGGCCCTCGTGATAGAGAAGACATACTTGATAAATATAACTTACACTACTAACGATAAATCTTTTCTTCTGGCGGAGTTGAACCACAGTTACCGAGTTATAATGGCCGCACTCTTCAATTAGATTGCTACTCTGCCTGTTATCAAGTTGGGTTCAATTAGATACAGAGTATTAATATCGGGGCATGGACCACCGAGAATAATTACTTTAGGGACAGGTTGAGCTGACTCGCCTCGTTGTCATCCCTACTTGTCAAATTTAGTTCTCCTGCCAAAGGAATTCTCTTTAGCAGATTTAATACATTCATGGTGTCAAAATTGTACCTTTCTGTTATGAGAATGAATGCACCTGAACTTCTACAACAATGCAACGTCTTCAAAACCTCTTTGAACCTTCAGGTCACTCGAAACAAAGGCGTGAACAGGTATGTCGAGTGCTTAAATAAAGCTCTCAAGTCACTTGAATGCTTAAAAAGACCAGACCATTAATGGATTAAATACACCAATGACCACCCAACTTTATACTTAGTGTAACAATGGTCACTCAATTTGATTTTATTTCACCATAATCACCCAAATATAACATTTCATCACGGTCGCCAAATTTCTTTTTACCATTTTTCACTAATTTTAAAAGGGGCAAAGTTGTAACTTTGCATTATATGCCCCTGTTTGAGCCACATTATTTTTTTATTCTCATTCTTTTACTCATTTTCAGCCACATATTTTTTAATAAAATAATATTTTCTACCACATCAATAATGTTTCCTTCTTTTTCAACCATATATTCACAATCATATCAACTGTAAAAATGCACTCTTAGCCCCCATAATGTGCACCAAAAATCCTAGTTTCATTCCAAAAATTAAAAGAAAATGTATAAGCTCCCAACATCAAAGGAAGAAAAAATTTTACTGAAGAAAACTCGTAAGAATACCTATTGGTTTGTTTCGTCGTCGGAAGAGGAATTTATTTTGTCGATAGAGGAGCTTCTTTTGAATATTTGCACGGCTTCTTGTACGTTGTTTTAATCATGGAGACATAAATTTGTTGTTGTAGGATTTTTGGTGAAGAGATATACGGTTTTTGTTGAGACAAAAAGAGAAACTGTCTTTGATTTTTTTTTGGAAACAAAGAGATAGACTTATGAGAAAAGTAAGACCCGTGTGGCCCTATTATTTGTAAATTTCAAAGTCTCATTTTCATCACATGGGGCCATGGTTTGACTTAAATTATCTTATGAATTATCTTATATTCATAAATGTCAGAAAGTAAAACAGAGAGATAGACTTGTGAAAAAAGTAAGATATGTGTGGTCCTATTATTTGTAAGTTTTGAAGTCTCATTTTCATCACATGGTGCCCATGGTTTGAATTAATTAAGCATACTATATGTTTTGAAGTCTCATTCCATACTATATGTCTTTTGTGTTATTTTATTTAAGCATATAATTTCAATTCAAAAGTGATTATATGGAATTCTGTAAATATGGAATTCCCTAAAAGTCTATAAATTTGGAAATCATGTGATTTATAGAAGCTTCTAAAAGTTTTAATTGAATGCCCCGTGACTTTTGAAAACTCTTTAAAAGTCTATAGAAGTTTCTAAAAATCTTAAAAAGTTTACATTGAATACTCCTAGATTTTTTTAAATCTCTAAAAAATTTTAAAAGCCACAATTGAACACACACCTTTAAATCGAAGATTCTTGGATTGTTCTAACTTGTGGTTAATATTGGACTCCATTTCTATGGGACACAATTCTAAAAATTTTAGATGTGTATTTTACGGTTATATATATTATTCATTTGGCTCTATATTTAAATAAATTAACGTGTAAATTGTAATATTTCATTTAAGTATTATTCCAATTTTAGAAATGGTAATTCAGTGGTCCAGATCCGAAAGTGAGGGATGGGGTAGGTGAGGTGAAGTGAGAAGAATAGCGGTGGTGATGAATTTGAATTGATAGTAGTGGTTGCGGATTCGAGGTGAAGGTAGCGGTGGTGGTGGGTTATGAATTTGAGGTGGTAGCGATGATTTGGGTGGTGCCGACGATGGTGGGGGTGGGGTGAAGAGTGTTTGTGATCAGTTAAATGAGTAATTTGTGAATAATAAATAATTTTTCGTATTAAAATGTGTGGTTTGTGATCCACAAATTGTGTCTTTATAACTGTGACCTTGTATGATTTATTATTAGTATGTGATTGTAACCATAAATTTTATGTGATCTTGATAGTAATCTTTAAATTGTAAGTCACAATATTTCTCAGATGTCAAAAAAATGTGAACCTAATTTTTAAAATATTCTCCCAAGTTTGTTATTTTTGAAATCGTGTTTTGAAACATTGACCATTATGAATTTTCCCCTTTAGAGATGTAGGCTTGTAAATGTGTCCCCTCTTCCTTTTCTCTATAGTATTTATTTTATCTCAAGCACCTGTCTATTAGTTCGCATCTACGGTCAATCAATATGCCCAATATTTACTCTTCCTATATGATCACAACGAAGATGTGGATGAAACTCATTGTGATGCATTGATGAAATATTGAGGACCAACTTGCTCCTTTGCATGTAGTTTGGAGACCAAGGAACAGTATGTTGAGGACCAATTGTGCGACTTTCTTGAAATTGCACGTGACAATTACAAATTCTAAACAAAATGGCAAGTTATCCTTCTCATATTGATACATATCATCAACCACAATCTACAACCAATATTCAACAAACGAAAACAACAATTACAATCAAAATTTTCAACCTAAGTGAGAAACCCTTGGGATTTGCTTATACTTGAGTCGAGTCCCACATAGAAGTTAAACTGCCGAATGTTGTTGATGCCACTTATTCTCGTTTCGCATGGTTTGATGATGAGTCAGCTTCATTTGGTTTAGACTGTGTAATGCTAGCCTTGGCATCTGCTATGAATTTAGGATCTGGCTCGTGCTTGTCTGAGGGTTCTTTCATTGCCATGCAAATGTAGAATGCAATAACGACGTTGACAGAAATGACTGCTAGAAATCCACTCAACAATGTCATAGAATAGGGAGACAGCTCAGTAGAACCTGTACCAGATGAACCATTAAGAGCAGGTGCAAAAACACTCTTAATAAGAAGCTCAAAGCGATAACAAACTTATCAAGTCAGAACGTTGAAGATGATATTATAATGCGACACAAATTTTTCTTCCTCGATGAGATTGCATTTGTACATTGGTGGCATATTTGCACGAAGGGTTTGGGGAAGGATCGAGATACAATTAGGTTTACACCACACCTTAACATGTCACGGGATTAAATTTTTATATATCGGTTGCTTGTTTAATTTAAAAACTTTGGCATTGACGTCTCGAGTATTCAGGGTTGAGCACTGACGTCATGCAACTGTCCATCCCTGAGCTCGAGCTCGGGCACCAAGAGAGACTTGCACCAATGGAAGATTTGGTAGAGATCGAGCTCGAGCGTGATAAAAAAGTGACAATTGATAGGGATCTCGATGCCGCTCTTAAGGATGAACTCATCAAATATTTGTCCTACAACATGGATGTATTCGCCTGGAGGGTGGAAGACATGCCAGGGATAGACCCCAATGTCGTGGTCCATAAACTAAACGTAAGGCCTGATGCTAGACCATTAAAGCAAAGGAAAAGGCAATTTGTGCCGGAGAGACGGAAGGTGATATGCAAGGAGATCAACAAACTCGTCAATGCTCAGTTCATTAGGGAAGTTATCACAGGGGCGAATTCCAAGTAAAATACTTAGCCAAATTTCAATCTATGAGGGCACTAAATCACACTTAGTCAGCTAACCCGAATTCACACATCTATCTCGATTCCTCTGTATACGATAAAAAGTATAAAACCATATCGAGGTCCAAACTGGACTTTGGTATGATGTCCTTCCAACGTGGATTCACGTAGAACATCACGCTACCATACAAACGATGACTATTTTGATTGCACAATGATACTTTTGGTCCATGATCGTCAAATTTGGCATCAAAACATGCACCAATAATAAAGAGTAATTTCCAGAAATGGTATTGATATAATCGGCTCAAAAATTTGGCAAGCCTAATAATCATAGAAACGTGATTCAATATAGGATTTGATCTTCATAAGTTCAAAGAATATAAAGAGCTATTAAATGAAGCAAGTCTGATGAGACGTAAACTTGGCATAAATTGATCCCGTGCCATTTATCTGTTATTAGTTAGGATGTCTCATATGCATTTTACATCACACGTGATGATAACATGCTGTGAAAATCACAAGTACAAAATGAGGTGATATCCCCAAAAAGATGTTATGAACTAATGATAGTTTTAAGGCATTCAGGACATCTTTCCTTCAAAAGAGTGAGTACTGAAAATGTGATTTAACAGTCAAAATATGAAACTGATTTAAAACATAGTATCTAGAAAGTAAGCCTCCACAAGCATATGATTTTTCAGATTATGGACACAGCTTCACATTATAATTATCCTTGCTCAAACCTTTCCTGGTCTTATATTTCTTCTGGGTAGGTAGGTGGGTGGGTGAGGGGATGTAATTGCCACTCGAGCCCATTGCTAATCCCAAGTGTTACCTCTGAGTCGTAGAAATAAGAAGTAAACACTGAACCGCAGTTTTCCTCATGGCCCAAATGATTATTTAGCTTACAAGTTAAAACTCCAGCTTATAAGTAGGTATTTCCAACTCTTCAAACTGATGTGAGACAACGTGTGGTGCATTACAAGTTTACAACGGCCCTTAACAGCTTCACATCCTCATCAAGCACCATCACAGTCCATGACCACCTTTATACGCATTTTATGGCCGGGGCATTTCTTATCTACTTGGCCTGAATGGTAGGCCCAAGATATTATTTGAATTTACAACTCCCAAAAATATGGTAATTCCAACTCTTCACAACCAATGAGGGAATGGACGGTACCTTTATTTACTTCTACACATTTATTAAAGTTTCTTAAAAATATTAACCATTCAATCTACATTTACGAGTAAGTTATCACTCTAGCAGGATAATATTCAACACGCTTGCTCTCAATTGTGCTAGGATGACCTCACCACACCTTATTTTAGAAATTCTTTAGACCTACCATTTGACTAGATTTAATGACAATTCCCAGGTTAAAAGTCTAAGCTTCTACTGCTAAACCGAAAAGTAGGATGCAGCTCTTCTATGATAAATGTCAATGCGTTAACCATGATATGAGGGAAAAAGTATTGCGTGATTCAGGGTTCTTATCCCAAAATGAGATATACAGCTGGCCAAACATTAGCAGCAAGCCAATGATTACAGAGACACGTATCGAAAAATAATAGTACAATAACATTTGTGTGCACATTGTGACTCAAAAGACCTGAAGAAAATAACAAGATAAAAGAAAAGCTCAAAAGCAACTAAAACACAAGTTTATTGTTTAAAAATGCAATGCAATTTTTTCTGCACGAGTGGAAGATAAATGTAATAATGATACATTACTGTTTTAAAAAAAGCTTACCGGGGAACAAATTGTGGTTAAAGCCATATAAAATTGCAAGAGGAACTGCCCACATTAACATGGATGCTATAAAAAACTTGTTTACAACTCCTAACATTGCTCCTCCGACCTACAAAGAATTAAAATCACACAATGTTATGGATTATTTAGGTATTATAATAGTGTGAAAAAGAACTCAATATTATCAAGCAAGCACATTAGACCATGTTAGAATCGAAATGATCATTGTACGCAGGAGAGATCTCTGCTCGCGCGTGTGAGAAAGGGAGCGACAAATAGTTCGAAAATATATCAAAATGATTGGACAAAAAATTGATGTAGGAACTATATTCCAGAATAGTGTTTCATAATAGCTAATATCTTCATAGCCTATAAAACAAAGAATCCATATTTCTACAGAAATGATGCTAAGAAAATCACCGAAGAGAAACATAGATGTATGGTAATTGCTATCTCTCGTTCTATAAAACTAGAACCTTTTTCACAAATTCAAATGAAAATTTGGCAAGCCTTGATAAAAAACAGCCTGCTCCAACTTAAAGCTTGAATCTTTCTTGTTACTCCTCAAACTCTATCAATAAAGTGAAAGAGACTTTAAATTAAATTGATCTTAACTGAATCTTAATTTCGTTAACCCTTGGCACTTGATTCCCAAACCATCGTGGATATTTAAGGTGCTAGTTATACTTTCAGTCAGTAATTGAGCAGCATCTGTCTTAAATACACTTAATAAATCATGCATTCGGAAGCTTTATTTTTGGCTTTCTTAAGGACATCACTTTTTAACAATACGAAAAAAATCAAATGGAAATTCAAACGGAAGTTTCAATAACATGATAACAGAATGGTGAAAAATCCACATGAATCATCGTCAACGAAAAAACTGAAAGCACGAGTGACTTTCTTAGAGAAAATAGCACAAACAGTTGGAGTTCAATAATAATATTCTCAAGATCAACAATTTAACAAAAACCCAAATCTAGGTGTTCTAATGTACTGTATCAAAAAATTAATACAATCAGTATAAACGCGTAAAACTTACCAAAACAATATCAAATTCAGATTTTTTTCGCCCCAAACACACCCGCGGCCAAATCTGTCTCTCGAGCTGGATTGGAAGTTGAAATCGCTATATGATATTACAGGGATTTCTTGGTAAATAGCGACTTTGGATGGAAGGTGCTGAACTCTTTAAAATACCTCCGGACACCCAAATTGAACACTATTTATCATTTTGGTCCTTCCACTCCAAAGGTATATCAAATTAGCCCATGTTGTATTCAACTTAGTCTCGTCCCAATTTTTACTTTTATAAATCTAATTTTAAAAGTATTTAAAAAATTATGTGATGATTCTATAAAAAATGGGTTTGTTTATTCTGCCATTGACCATCATTTCATAACTTTTGATAAGTAGTGATATCGCAATTTTAAGAACATGGTGTTGTAAATAAAACATCAAAATCCCTCTTCTACTAAAAGAGGTAATCCGCAGTTTACTATTCATTCTTGACGTATTTTTTTTTTCCTAATTTATCCTTCCTCTTATAAGAAATTCCTGAAAAAGGCGGAAAAATGAAATTCTTCCAGCCTCAATTGTTGACCTTGATGTTCATATGACAAAAAAAAAAAAAAAAAAAAAGGAAAACTATTAACTGTAGGCGGTGAAACAAAAAGGTGAGGACTTTTGCCTGTCACATTAACCGTAGGCGGTCAAAAATGTAGGCGCCTTTTGTATAGTTTCAATAACTTTTGATATTTTTGTAGTCGGTTAATTTTTGTAGTCGGCTGAAGAAATTATTCTATTTATATGGGAGAACTAATGAAGAAAAATTTATTCAATTATCGAGAATTTCTTAACCTTTATTGCTGTTTACTGTAAGTCTATCGAAAAATTTATTTTAGTTTCTATTAGATATATATTTTGCATGTTTAGTATTTCATTAAATAAAAATACAATTGTGTTCCATGTTTAAGATTTTTGTAAGTAGTTAGATATAGTTAATTTTGTTTTTTTGTATTTTTTTTTTTTTTTGTATGTTTAGCATGTAAATATCATTATGTTGATCTATAAATCATGAAAATATTTATTTTAATCCATTATGTTTTTCAGCTTGTACGACTAAGTTTTGAAACTTTGATATTGCAGCAGAACATAAACTTTTACTGTAAGTATTTATATGTAAAAGTTATTTTTGTTTATATTATTATTACTTTTGCATATTTAGTATTTCTTTAACTAAATATAATTGTGTTCGGTTTTTGTAAGTAGTTAAATATAGTTAATATTGTTTGTGTAGATTTAATATTTCTCTATGTTTCACAATAATGTTTATATTATTATTACTTTATTATTTCTTTAAATAGTTAATTTTGTTTGTGTAGATTTAGTATTTCTCTATGTTTCACAATAAATTCTGAATCATATTAGGTTAACTTAATAAGTTTGTGAACATATCATTTTATTATTATTATTGGGGTGGGTATCTTCCATTACAGTTAAAGAGTTGTGCGGAAACATTAAATTTTTACTAATTAAATTACAACAATTAATAATACCTACATAAAATTATACATGAATTTATGTATATAAAAAATCGTTGAAAAATTGAATGGGAAAGAAAATAATAAAAAAAAATTAGGAGAAACGTCTCCCCGTTCGCGCACGGGGAGACACCACTCCCCGTGCGCTCACGGGGAGAAATAATTTTTTTTTTCTTTTCTTCTTCCCTTTAGAAAAGGGATATCAAATGTAATTGAAAAGTTAATTAAAAACCAAATTATAAATATAAATTCATTTATTAATAATTTAACTCAAAATAATTAGAAAATATTCGATGTCATACATACATAAAAACCAAAATTCTGCCCCCTCGACCCCCGCGACCTAACCGGGCAGGTCGATCCCCGTCGGAGGCGTTGTCCTTGAACCTCTAGATTGGTGTATCTCGTCCATTCGGTCAAAAGAATATGTAACTTATTTCATATACTTCGATTTTTAACTTTTATTATGATTATGATTATGATTTTCTTTTGTTTGTTATATTTTTAGTCATTCCTAATTCTTTATATATTAAATTTGTTTTCAATCTTCTTTTCAGTTGCAAGATATCATTCTTAAAGTAAAAATATCATAATTTTTAACATCAATTGAATTGTGCTATTTTCAGGTACAATATTTTTTTTATTTTTTTATAAATTTTGTAAATTTCAATTTGCAGTTAACCTTTGTATTTTTTTCTCTAAAATTTTTATTATAGTATTTACCATTTAACTATTATTAACAAATTGTGGACTCTAATTTATATTTATTGTTCTCTTCTATACAGTGTCCAATTATTTTTTCTGGTGGTTATAGTTTACTACAGTAGTGCACTCTATTTTAGGTAAGTTTCTCTAACTGAACTATTTAGATTTTTGTTCATAATATTATATGTTTATATAATATTATAGTTATTTATTTATTTATAGTAACTTATAAATTTGTAATAAATTGCTGGTTCTCGAGTTTTCTTTGTGAATACTATTTTTTCTCTTTTTAAGGTATATTTTCAGTTATTGTTCACAAATTTTGATATTTTAAATTTTAGTTTTACCCTACGTATGTATATTTTAACATATGTATGATTATTTTTTTTGTACAGTTATGGTTCAAATTCAATTATTCCACAAAAATTGTTAGTATTGTAATAGACATTTTTGTACCATCTGGTGATGGAGAAGTTGATTCAACTATTCTACAACTTTATTTTATTTCAGAGTATAAAAATGTTAATAACATTCTTTAATTCTTTTAGTTCCTGTTGGTTACTTTGGACTCCAACTATTCGATATGGATACTTCGAGTGGTTTTGAAACAATGTCTCATCGCCAACAAGAAAATCAAAGGAATAGGTATCGACGAAAACGACTTCGAAGTGGTTGCAATGATCGTCGTAGGAGAATAGGTAATCCTCTATCATCTGAACATAATACGAATGATGTACAAATGCAACAACCTATAATGAATCATGATTTTGAGGCTTCTACTTCAAACCAAGATATACCTCATATTTCCAACTTGACATTACCAAGTGGTTTTAATGTATTGAACATACCAACGACTGTATACATATTACCGACATGCAATAGTTGTAAATATTGTGGTGCAAGAAAAATTTATAGAGAAAGTAAAGGGTTTTGTTGATCTGATGGGAAAGTACATATCTTTATACCTGATCCACCCACTGAATTGTACAACTTATTTATTTCTAAAGAATCTAAATACATGGCATTTAAAAAATTGCACGAGGATATAATAACCACTTTGCTTTCACTTCATTTGGTGTCAAATACGATAAAGAGCTCTTTAAAGCATATCGAGATATTTACACATTTAGAGTTCAAGGACAAGTATATCATTACGTAAACGAACTTATTCCACAGAACAATAAGCCTTCTTATATGCAGTTATATTTTTATGATACAAATAATGAGATTCAAAATCGTAAGAAGATTTCAGAGAACTTTGATGAATGTACTTTAACTATTCTAATTGAAATCTTGAAGGTAAATCCATATAGTAGATTTTTCCGGTCTTTAAGTAATATGACTAACTTACGAGATCATCAAATACATATAAGATGCGAGCCAGGACTTGATCAAAGAGTATTTAATACTCCTACATCATCTGAAGTAGCTGCTATATGGGTCGAAAACTGAAAATACTAATATGCGCTTTCGTGACATTACCATATACGGTCATTCTGGTGATTCACATAGAGTTCATTATTACTACGGTTGTTATGATCCTTTGCAATATCCTCTACTTTTTCCATACGGAGAATCCGGTTGGCATGAAGGCATTGAGAGGTGTAGAAGGACTGAACATTTCTCTGAATTTGTTCAATTTCTTGATACAGTTACCTCTGCAGCTGAATTTCTTGAAAAGGAAAATCAAGGTTTGTAAATTTATGTTATTGTACATTCACCTAACTTTTGCATCGTCAATGTTCTAATTGAATGATAACTTCTTTTCTGCAGTGCTTAATGGAATGAAGAAACGATCACAGGTTTTTTGTCGAGAATATTATTCATATAAATTGCAAATTAGGCCTTCATATAAGTCTATTTTACTTCACAGTGGTAGATTGTTCCAGCAATATGTTGTAGATATGTATGTGAAGATCGAAACTGCACGGTTAGACTATTTTCGTAACAACCAAAGTCAAATTCGAGCTGAACTTTATCAAGGTATTGTAGATAGCGTTCAAAATGGAGAGACAATAGGGTACAAAATTAGAAGAAAAATTATTTTACCTCAGTCTTTTACATGTGGACCTAGAGATATGTTAAGGAGATATATGGATGCAATGGCTATTGTACAGCGTTATGGAAAACCGGACATCTTCTTGACTATAACATGCAATCCAAATTGGCCAGAGATTAAACAAGAGCTAAAACACAATGATGAGATTCAAAATCGACCTGATCTAATTGTGCGTATATTTAGAGCAAAACTAGAAGAGTTGAAAAATGATTTATACAAAAAAAATATCTTAGGCCCAGTTGTTGCGCATATATATGTTATTGAATTTCAAAAAAGGGGACTTCCTCATGCACATCTATTGTTAATTTTTAAATACGGCTACAAAATTTGTTCTGCTCTAGATGTTGATAAGATATTTTGCTGTGAAATTTCTAATGAAAATGAATATCCTTATCTTCATTCTGTTATTGTTAAACATAATATGCATGGCCCTTGTGGACATCTTAATCCAAAAAACGTATGTATGGAAGGAAACAATAGTTATAAAAATAAATATCCTAAAGATTATTGTAATTCTACTATATTCGGTGATAATTCATATCCTTTGTATAAACGTCGTGATAATGGTATTTCTATTAAAGTTAGAGGTCAAATGTTAGACAATCGATGGGTTGTACCGTATAATCCTTATTTGAGCGCAAAATTTGACTGCCACATTAATGTTGAAGTATGTTCTTCTATTAAAGCTGTAAAGTATTTGTACAAATACGTGTATAAAGGACATGATCGTATTCAATTTTCAGTTTCTACAAATGAAACAGGAAAAGAAACCGACGAAATCTCATCTTATCAATCTGCTAGATGGATATCTCCACCTGAAGCTATGTTGAGGATTTTCTCGTTTAATTTGACGGAAATTTGTCCAACTGTTTATTCTTTACAGCTTCATATCGAAAATCATCAACAAGTAAGATATGACAACGAAGATGATTTGTCTACTATTATTGACAATGAAAATACGAAAAGAACAATGTTGACAGAGTTTTTTGAGGTAAATAAAGCAAATGAATTTACGCGTACATTGTTGTATCGAGATTTTCCAACCCATTTTGTTTGGAACTCAACTAAGAAGATTTGGACTCCCAGAAAAAAATACGTTGTTATAGGACGAATTGTCGCAGCGAATCCATCTGAAGGAGAACGATATTTCCTACGCGTTCTTCTCAATCATATTCGAGGTCCAACATCATTTCATGATTTACGAACTTTGAACAGAGTAACTGTTAATACGTATCGAGAAGGAGCACTTTTACACAGTTTGTTAGGCGGAGACAATCATTGTGAAGAATGTCTGTCTGAAGCTATTATTTATAAAATGCCTACTTCTTTAAGACGTCTTTTTTGCTACACTTCTTATGCTTTGCAACCCTGATCATCCAAAATTACTGTGGGATAAATTTAAAGTTTATATGATCGATGATTATGTATATGAAAATATACATTCAAGGGATGCTGAACTACGAGCTTTAGAAGACATCAATTCTATTTTAGAATCATCGGGTAAAAGCATAAATGACTATGAAATAGTATCATTCAGTGTACATATAGGTGAAAATGAAAGGTTGAGAAGAATGGTTGCAGATGAGACAACAAATTTGAATATAGAAGGAGGCTATGTCTATACATCAAGCTTAAATAATGAACAACAATTTGTGTATGATACAATTATGAAAAAAGTAAATTCCAAATCAAGTGAGATATATTTCATCGATGGTCCAGGAGGAACGGGCAAAACTTTTTTATATAAAGCTCTACTAACAGGTGTAAGGTCTCAAAATTTAATTGCTTTAGCTACAGCATCTTCTGGAGTATCTGCGTCTCTTTTACCTGAAGGTCGAACAGCTCATTCAAGATTTAAAATTCCTCTGGAAACAGTTGTGCCGTTGATAAAATGCTCAGAGATATTACTGATTGTAATTTGCCTTTCGGTGGAAAAGTGGTCGTTCTAGGAGGAGATTTCAGACAAGTTTTACCAGTGATACCGAGAGGAAAAAAAGAAGACATAATGAAAGCTAGCTTAGTCTTCTCTAACTTATGGCCTTCGTATTCACATCTATCGTTGGTTGAGAACATGCGAGCAAAATTGGATCCCACGTTTTCTGATTATTTGCTTAGAGTTGGAAATGGAACAGAGGAAGAACACAGTTGTAACTGCATTCAGCTTCCGAGCAATATAATTGTACCATTTGAGGATGAAATTACATCTCTGAAAATTTTGATAAATCATGTTTTTCCAAATATAGAAGCATATGTTGATAATTTACATACGATGGGAAATCGAGTAATTCTTACGCCTAGAAATGAATGTGTTGATCATATTAACAGAATTTTACTTGATCAGATTCCTGGTACAATTTTCACATATTATAGCTTCGATGAAACAATTGACAAATCAGAACATAGCCTACAGGAAGATTTCTTGAACACTTTGACTCCAAATGGTATTCCGCCTCATGAATTGAAGCTTAAGATAAACTGTCATGTGATGTTATTGCGGAATATCAATCCTTCTGAAGGCTTATGCAATGGAACACGCCTTACTTGTAGAAAATTTGATAAGAATGTAATTCTTGCAGAAATTACAACTGGTGAATATTGTGGAAAACATGTTTTCTTACCAAGAATTCCTTTTATACCTATGAAAAATGATCAAACTTCAATTCATTTTAAAAGAACTCAATTCCCGATTAGACCATGTTTTGCAATGACGATAAATAAAGCACAAGGTCAAACACTTGATTACGTTGGTTTGTATCTTCCTAAAACAAGCAAATCTTTAAAGGTTTTACTAAAACCATCAAGCGCTGACAATTTACACATTACATGTACGAAGAATGTTGTCTACAGAGAAATTCTTTCATTCATTCATTTGTAGAAATATAACTTCTTCATAAGTATTTGTCGCATAGTTTAGTCGCTCATTGTTATAATTATATTACTGATTTTAGTTATTTCTTATTTCTGTAATAACTAATTTCGATTTGGAATATTTCAGGCTTTATGATATTTGTGTATATTTTTCACACGTACTTGGATTTATGACAATACGGTACTCTAAAGTTACAACCATGATGGAAGTATCTATAGCTAAGAAAACTTCAAAAACTTTCATGCATATACTCTTGATAACAGGTTAGTTATTATTACTTTTTTGTTTAATCGTTATTAATGCATGGTATAAATTTTCCCATTAACTATAATTCGTTTTAATTTCAGCCATTTCCATTTTGTCTATGAGCTTCTAATCATATTTATGGACTCTACATTTTTTTATTTCAAGATATTATCTGGTTTTCCTGGTAAGCTCTCTGAATATTCAGGATCAATTTATGATGATATCTGAGCAAATTTAGTTATAATCCGTATGCATTTTGTTAAAACTAATGGTGTTACCATCATTTTGTTGAGTTTGTTAGAATGAATCTATTCCTCACCTTTTATATTTTTGCTGCCACTATCAAATACCATATTTATGTATGTCTCTGAATTCAGAATGAATCTTTTGAGGGCTATAATAATAAGAGTAGGGCTATAATAATAAGAGTAGAATAAACCCCATACCATGATGGTCTCTTTTCCTTCGACATCTTCTTTCCTGGAAGCTATCCCAATATTCCACTTGTATGTTTTAGATATTTTTGTGTCCAACCCATTTTACACTTTCGAATATGTCAATACATTGTCTTCCATTAATACTAACTTACTTTTTGTTGCAGCAAGTCCATTACTACTCTGGTGGACTTCGCATCAATCAAAACTTGTACAATTGTGGCAAAGTATGCCTAAGCCTTCTCAACACTTAAAGTAGTAGTCAAAAGTAGAAGTTGATCAATGATATATCAACTATGCTACATGTTACAAGGTCTACTTTTAAATGGTAAGCCCTATTTTAATAAGTCTAGACGTACAAATATGAGTGGTTCAGCGACAGGAGAAAAGTGTTTAATGGCATACAATGAGAATATTTTTATTCATTCTCTCTAAACAATAGTGTACAGTATGAGGCGTCCACCGAAGGTAAGATGAAATTGAGATCCTTCTATGTACTACTGTTATTATTAGACATTTCAATCCTTACATATTTTGGTAATTAATTTCAATTTATTATTTCCTTTTGGGTAACGATTTCATTGTATACTGATTTAAGTTTTGTGTTGTGTTGCTTATAGCATTTCGAGAACTTTGTGATATAACATTCCTACAAGCATTCTCGTTATATTCTGATAGTATGTAAAGCCTATGTAGAAAGCACTCAATCGGGATGTCTTGTCAAAGGGATTGTTGAAGATGTTGACGAAAGTGATAAGAGTTGATCACATGATTTGAAGGCCAATTTAGTATAGTTCATCACTACGTTAGTAAATACATTTTTTTTCAAATTAACACAAAAAACTGTCAAGAGTTCTTTTATTTAGCTCACATTCGTACCTGCTGGTAGGATATAAAATAAATTTTACATCATGTCCCATGCGAAGAGAGGATAGGAGGAAGAATGTGCTTTTATTACTTATGATTTTTGTCATCTAAGATTACAACTTTTTTGCAATTTGTCAATGTTATTGGGTTCCATTTGTCATTCAATTAATATTATGTTCTTTCGTTATTAATTCCTATTTTCATAACGTTTGATAATAAAGTTCAGTATCTATAATTCTTAACTCTGGAAAAACAAGTGCATGAAAAAAATGTTACATTATGCATTAAATTCTTAAGAAGAATCCATCAAATAAGGAGATAAATATATATTTTTTTGAAACGCTAATATTACATTCGAAATAACATTGCCCGTGCATTGCATGGGCAATAGACTAGTCTCATGAAAAACTTGCTCGGAAAATGGTTGCTATGCCAAAACTAAACAACCTTACTTATCTCGAATCTGAACATACAATAAAAATAAAGAATTACACAATGGGGTTGTTAGAGAGAGGGATTTGCAAATGTGCGTTATAAAGCAAGAACATTGACAAAAGCTACATCAACATCGACGAATATATACGATTCTCATACTATTATAGACTAAATGTAATAATTTACAAACTATAAAAAGTATTTAAAAACAAAAAAAGCAAAGAAAAATATAATTTGTGTAAAAGTATTTCTTTAAAAATGGTTAATAATCAAAAATCCTGATAGATGCGGAGAATCTTGAATTGCATGAAATATGAGGTATGTTGCGTATAATGTGTAATTTGTGCTTATTAATCTTTCATAATCTATTTATAACAACTCCCATCTTCTTCAAAATCCACGTTTTCTTCTTTCGGCGTTCACTCATCTCGCGTTCGTTCGTCGCCATTATATAGAATCAACTAGACCTACTCGCTGCCATAATGAAACCTCATCTCTCTCTCTCTCTCTCTCTCTCTCTCTCTCTCTATTTTATACACAACTTCATCTACTCTGAATGTCATTCTCTATACTATCCTATGCGATACGTATATACACAAAAATCTACATAATGGTTCGAACAAGGAACATTGATCGGGGGAAAAGGTAGATGAGGCTGGAAATAGGAGAGATAAGAAAAAGACGGATAAAATACAGAAAGAACCTGCATCCAAGAAATCAAAATGTTCTGGATCAGAAGCAAATCGACTTTGAAGAAAGTATTTTCAATTTAGTGTTGTTTATTTTGTTTGAAGACTATTTATAAAGTCACAGTGGATGGGTCACAAGTATTGCAAATAATATTTGATATTTGTGACCTAATTTTGTAGCCTAATAATTTGGGGTGTGATTAGAAATGGGTTGTGACCTCCAGTTGAGGAGCCAAGACCAATACTAAAAAAATCAAATAAAGAAAGCATTACACCAAAATTCTCATGTGATTTTGAAACGGTCTAAGCTGCTTCTGTGACTTATTGTGCCCGTTGAAGTATTGGTCATTGATCTGTCATCTCCATGTTACTATAATGGTTGAAATTACTCATATTTTGGCTATTGTACTGTATCATGTTATTGTCTTATTCTCTTTCGAGTATTGGACCCTTAGTAAATTGATTTGCCATTGAGTTGGTTCCATCGTTGGACCAAGAAGAACAAAACATTGATGCCATATTGGTAGACACACTAGTTGACGCCCTCGACTGATGCCACTGTATTTATGTTATTGTTGAGTAATGACTTATCGGTGTACTATTGATACATCAAAGTTATAATATGGTCATCACTTTCGTATTGCTTTCAACATGTTTTACAAAACGTGCTAAGGTGTAGGGTTGAGGTAAGAAAAAAGGATAATGGCTTTTTCCTACTGTTTTAGTTTTTCAGCTCCTTTACTATATGTAAATGTATATTATGTACTCTTAGAAATGAATTGCCTTTAACAAAAATGACCGATGGAATTTCACTACAAAAGCACTTTTAGTTATATGGATTTTTGTACTATAAATAATGATACAAATCTTTTCTCTTTGTATAGTATTGGTTCTTGCCTCGTTTAATATGAACGGAATGGAATTTCACTACAAAAGCACTTTTAGTTAATGAATTTTCATACTGTCTGATTGTGACCGGATAAAATATATCTAATTTATGTTGCAAAGGTTAGTATGATGAAATGTGACCTACCTTATATGGCATTGTGTTGAGAGCCAGAACTTGTGACTGAGTTTTTATGTATGTGACCTGAGTGATATACTATTGTATGTTAATCTGTGACCTGATTGTTCTACCATTCCATATTTGATTTTAATAGTCTATATCTAAACATAATCTAGAAATGTAAACTAAAATTACTATCTGATTGTGACCTAATAAACTATATTCGATGTAAGTTGAAAAGGCCGGTATGATGAGCTGTGACCTACCTTATGTGACATTGCTTTAAGAACCAGAACTTGTGATTGGATTTTCTATATATGTCACTTGAGTGAAATATTATTGTACGTTTACCTATGATATGATTGTTCTATCATTTCATATTTGATTTTAACGTTGTCTTGATCTCTACAAATGATGTAGGAATGGATTTACATTATTCCTGAAGATCGTTGGTTTCAAGGAAAAATTACAAAAATAAAATAAAAATTAAAAAAAAAACGTGACAAAAAGTGGTTTGACAAATTTCATAACAAAATTCAACGAAGCCCAACGAGATATATAAGCAGATACATATTTCTCACACTTCATGAACTTTCACATGTTATTGTCGAGGGTCACGAGTCATTGCTCACTGAGTTATGTTCATAGTTTGCATTCTGGTTTATGTCACATGTTATAGGTAATTGATTCATGTTTTCACATTTTCATATTTTACATTCTGATTTGTCACATGTCACGATTCAACATACACTGCTCACATGTCAAGTTCACTAATCACAGGTCATATTTTGCATTTTGATTTAAGGTTACATGACAATGTGCACATATTACAAGTCAATGTGCAATGGTCACAATTCTCTAAATTATGTTCACATTTTGCATTCTAATTTATGTCACTTGCCACATGTCAATGTACACTGGTCACGGGTCAACGTGCAATTATCACAATTCATTAATTTATTTCAAAATTCTCCCTTCATCTTCCCCAGCCTCCGGTATCACCTGTCGGTGTTGGTGCGGCTCCACTCACCACCAAGTATTTATATTTATCTCTTGCCATCTTCACGTCTTACAGCAATAAACTAATCAAAAACAATTCGATTTAAGTGATGTGAATAAGTGTATTACCACCTATGGGTGGACATGATTTCATTTGATTCTTATTTCAAGAGAATCAAATCATAACCAAATGGAATCATGTACCAATTTTTATTTTTTATTTTTTTTTCTTTTATAACGGAACCAAGATTTTTTTAAGATATGAAATCAAATCGGAACCGAAAGAAAGAATATTTAAGGAAGAAGAATCGAAGGTTGCTGCTTCAATTTTAGAAATCCATGCAACGGTGGTGGCTAAGTGCGACATCAGACGATAGGCGGTAGTTATTGTCTCCATGTTAGAGTTGGTGTATAAATTGAAAATGAGAGAGAATGAAAAATGAATTAGGATCAGAGTCTCCAAAATGAATTATGGTCTCTAGTCTCCACATTGAAAAATGAAAAACCGAAGGTGCATGACCTTTTTATCCCGATTTTCAATTGAATTTTGATTTTTTTTTGGTGTGAATAGTGATTCACTATATATTTATAAAATTTGTTTTAGAGCTAGAATCATACCAGAACAAGAACCATTGATTCTTTTTGTAGAATAAAACTGACCGTTCAGTTTGATTTGATTTTGGTTTGGTCTGATTTGATCATTTTGTCAACCCCATATTAATTTGATAATTTATAATTGATAAAAAAATCGTGACATATAAGATTTATGATTTGTGACTATGATATCTATAATTGTAAGTAGTACATAACCGTGACAATAAATTGTATAATATTGTGACGTTAATATATTTAATTAATAAAATCTAATGAAGACCTGATTTTTGAAATAATAAAACTAATTTCTTAATTTTTAAATTGTATTTTGCAGTAACAAAATTTTCAAACACATTAAAACAAAAATAACAAAAAATAATTAAAATCGAATCGAAGTTTATTAATGAATTGTTCTGACGTCTCCAGGTTTGGGACTGCGTCGACGATCAACATAAAATTTCACGTAAAAGTTGAATGCAGCCCGTGTTTTTAACCTCAATACTTGTCTATTACTCCCTCCGCCCATTTATATAGGTTGACTTTCCTTATTTTCTTATACCAATTATATAGTATTGTTTTTTTATTGAAAATGTTTTGTTTTGTTCTTTTATTAATATACCCTTATTTAATTTGTTTGGTTATAACTAATTTACTATTATTTGTTGATAATTAAATAAGGATAAATTAGGAAAGTTTTTGGCAAAATTACTTTTTTAATAATATTAAATAAAAATTTTAATCGGTATAAAAAACAAAATTAGCATATATAAATGGAACAGGATGAGTAGTATAATTAGCGGAAGACCATCTGACCATCTGAGAATATAACTTATCAACGCTTGATTGAAGCATTGTTGGTTACAAACAAGCACGAGAGCCTTTTGACAAGTTAGTATAATGCCTCTATGAACTGTAAATATATATACCAAATGAAACTATTACAACCTCAACAGTCACAAGAACAACAATAAAAGGAAATTAGTACAGCACAAGTTGCCCATTGCTTTGTCTGTGTGCAAACAACTATAAATTCAAACATTCAAATTATCAACCTTATGAAATGTACAAGTCAGGCGGGATTTGTCACCTTCTGAACCATCTGTCATCTGCAATCCGCCACACTGGTCGAGATCTGATTGTACCTTAATTTAAATCTTTTCATCTAATGAGGAAATAATTCGACCATGTGATTCTTTCATTCCTTGGATGAGCTCTAGCCTAATCGACAGCCACATTAACTAAAGTTTCATCAACACCCAGGAAGAGACTGGGCCGAAGCAAATGGGGATAGACTTGTGGCTGACTCACTGTAATGTAGTGGATTAGGTTGACGACTAGACGTCCCAATATAACTTGAAGAAGCATTGCCCAGACTAGGTATATAAGGAGACATGTATCTGGAATTTAGAGGGGATAACGAGGGGTATCCTAACGAGTGAGGTGAAACTAAATAAGCAGCATGGGATCTTTGGGAAGACATGTTCCTGAGGTCGACTGAGCTTCGACTCATACTAAGATGTGAAGATTGATGATGCGACTGAAGAGACTGCTGGTTATAAGGAGTACAAGAGATAGAATTGCGACGAGAAAGCGAAGAGGATTGAAATGATGCTGGGGCTATTTGTATGGCCGGTGATGATGCCAGCGATGATCTAAAAGATGATAATATGGAAGATGAAGGAAAAGAAGCTGGAGTAGATGAAAGCAACGGTGTAGATTCTGATGCTGGTGGATCACCAGTACTAGTTCTTGCATCATGCTTGCATACGGGACAGAATGTTCTCCACGATGTTAGCCAAGCATCGACACAAGTTGCATGAAATTCTGTAAAAATCCCAAGATGAAATTACTCGACTACACAAGATAAAAAATAATTACCAAAGCACAATTTACAAAAGAAATGATGAAAGAAGTACAACAAAGATGACGGCAGATACACACATGCAGATTATTTTTAGATAAAGTATTCCTAAATTTGCAAGAGGATGTAATGCTCTTTTAGTTACGCGAAGAATAATTCACTAGAATAATCCTCGAAAATGTTCAGTACATATTGCATATACGGTCTCCTCTTTTAGTAATTAGAAATTTTGAAGGATGAAGTAGAGCATCTCCAAGAGGACAAGAGGTTCTTTATTTCTCCCATCCTCTTTATTTTAAGAAGCCAATCTTCATTTTAACAGTTTAACTAGTCCAACGAGCCTCTATCTTTAAAAATTGGAGTAGAGAGTGGATTTGGCTCTCCAAATATAGAAAGCCAAACTCACTCACTATATACTACTTTTAATGCTTTCACATGCAATACACGAGTTCTAATGCACTTATTTGAAGGGGAAGCAAGTAAATAAAAGGAAGAAAAAAGTTTATATCATACTTATTTATTGGGAATAAGCAAAACCAAGAAATTATAAATAGTGTTGTTGGACTTTCCGCTCTTTATTCAAAAAAATTTCAAGAGGCTCTATAATTGTTGGAGATGCTCTTAGTATAATTATTATTACTGAGAAGAAACATATAGTGTTCTTAGAACTGAGGTACTGAAGTAAATTGGGCCAACCACCCGGCCTATGGGGTGTCAGGCATCACTTTATACATGCCAGCCTGGCCCATCCAGGCCAATTTCGAAAACATTTGTGGCCCTCACACCCCAAAAAAAAAAAAAAAACAACAACAACAACAACAATTGCAGTAATTATCTCACACCTATTCTTAGAGTGATGAAGTGACAACTATTTATTAGGAAAAATTAGCACTGGATCTGTTGGAACCCTAAGAAACGCAGGACTCCTCTCAAAATTAGTAACCATGTAGACAAATATCCAAGTTTGACAGTACCAGAAGAAATACTTCAATATGGTTATGCATCAGAATAAGTATTTTCTCTGTGTTTTAAGTTAAATTTGTAGAAAGTAAGATTATTTGGGGTAAAAAAAAAAAAAAATGTAACTCTGAAATTCATGCTTGGCAAAAGAAGTAACTTAAGAGAAGACTTACTGTGGCGGCATGGCAGAATTCTGAGCTTCTCTCCAACAGTATAGTCTTCAAGACATATAGCACACGTCTGTGAAGTACAATTATCCTCCAGAACAGCTGTGAAAGTTAGGCTCGGCATGGCTTTCACCAGACGACTGCTCATCCCGTGGAATTCCCTTACACGTGGAGCTCGCGGTCGTTCTCTTCTAATGCGATGCCTCCGGACAAAGAAACAGGTAGCTAACACTGCTGACATTGCAAGTAATGAAATGAAAGACATAGCCATGATTGACCATGCCGAGTTTTCAAAGCTCGAGATTATCCAGAGTTCCACATCAGCAGCCCCAACATATTGTGTCAGTTTTTCACCTGAAGCTTTGGAAACAAACACGGCGTGTATTTTTATACCAGCAGCATTTCCTGCCACTGAATTTTTACACAGTGAAAACTTCATTAGCCATCAAAAACTAAAACAATCAACTTTCACATATACCTTCATTCCTTGAGCAAGCAGCAAAAGGCATGATGTAGAACATATTGCTGAATGGATGGAAAAAGAATTGGATCAAAATGGGGAAAAAGTACAAGTGCAAAGAGAACATCCGAATTTCGGTTTAGGTCCATAATATCATTTGGGAAAGAGGACGACGATACGAGTATAACTCATGGCTATGCCATGATGTACGATGGATTTCAGTCATCCGAATTCGTCTAGAACTCAAAAAACTGTTTTTCAAAGTTTTAGCGCTATTTTTGTCATTTAGTTTATTTCTAATTCTTTTTTAATTTTAATCCTATAAAACAAGGTTTCCTGTAAACCCTTATAAATAAAGGGTTATCTCATTGGTTATTATCATCTTACATTAATAAAATTCGCGAGTTTAATTTTTCATAATTTGTGGATTCCAAAATTTGTGTTGAGGAAGGTGTGGAGAGGCTTAATTTGGTATTGCAGCACATCCTTTTGTTGCCTAAGGAGGAAGGGCAACGTCACTGCATTTTTCGATCTATGTCTGTCAAGAAAAAGGTGTGTGAAGTGATTGTAGACAACGAAAGTTGTGAGAATTTTGTATCGATGAGGTTGGTGAATTTGTTTAAGTTACCTACTGCGAACCATCTTAAACCTTATTCCCTTGACTGGGGAAAGAAAGGCCCTATTCAGGTTGCTGAAACATGCAATGTACCAGTTTCCATTGGTAAGTATTATAAGGATGAAATTATGTGTGATATCATAGACATGGATACTTGACATATCCTACTGGGTTGTTCATGGAAGTTTGATGTGGATTCAACTCTTAAAGGGCACGATAATGTGGTACTTTTCATGGAGCATTCATAAGATTTTTATGGTTCCCCTCAAACAGTCGGAAAAGTCTACCCAACAACGAACATAGAGTTTCCTTACCCTTACAAATAATGAAAACGAGATTGTAGATTCTGTAAGGGAGTGAGTGCTTTTATCCAGTGGTGGTTAAAGGGTTTTATATTGCAAATAAGGAAGAAGAGAGTGTTACGCCTAATGTGTAAGAAATATTAATAGAATTTGAAGATTTGGTTTCCGATGAATTGGTAAATGAGTTACCACCTGTGATGAAATATTTAGCATCGAATTGATTTGGTACCCGAGGCTAACCTTCCAAATTTGCCTCATTATCGAATGAGTCCGAAGGAGAATAAGACTCTGAGATAATAAATTGAGGAGCTGTAGAGGAAGGATTCATAAGAGAGTATGAATCTGTGTGCAGTACCTATCATCTTAGTGCCAAAGAAGGATAGAAAGTGGTGCATGTGTGTTGACAGTCGTGCCATCAACAAGATAACAGTGAAGTACATGTTTCCCATTCCACGGTTCGAGGACATATTAGATATGCTTGGGGGTTCTAAGGTCGTTTCAAAAATAGAACTTCGCAGTGGCTACCACAAGATCCGTATCAAACCTGAGAATAAATGGAAGACTGCCTTCAAGAGTAAGGATGGACTTTACAAATGGTTGGTGATGCTATTCGAACTTTCAAACGCCCCGAGTAACTTCATGAGATTGATGAACGTCCTTTCATTGGGTCTTTTGTTGTGGTTTATTTCGATGACATACTCGTTTACAACAAGTCTAAAGAAGATCACTTAGCTCAATTAAAGCAACTCCTAGATGTTCGGAAGGAAAATCAGCTGTACATCAACCTGAAGAAGTGCACTTTCTGTACACATAAATTGTTGTTACTAGGCTTTGTGATTGGTGAAGAGAGTCTACAGGTGGATGAAGAGAAGACGAGCAATCCGAGATTGGGCACACCTAAATCAGTTTCTGAAGTAAGAAGTTTTCATGGTTTGACAACTTTCTATAGGCGATTTATCATAAATTTTAGCACTATTGTGGTACTACTCACAGAATGTTTGAAGAAGGGAGATTCAGTTGGGGAGAGGAGCAAGATAAGAGTTTCACCTTCATCAAGGAAAAATTGTACACAACTTCAGTATTAGCCTTGCTAAGTTTCGAGAAGATTTTTGAGGTACAGTGTAATGCGAGTGATGGGAGTGTTAGGGCCACCCTTTCCCAAGAGAAGAGACCTATGGTTTTCTTTTTGAAAAAGTTGAGTGATGCTCGGAAAAAGTGGAATACTTATGAGCAGGAATTCTATGCAATGGTAAGGGTTTGAAGCAATGGGAATAATACCTCATACAGAATGAGTTTGTGTTGTTCACTGATTGCCAAGCCCTGAAGTTTATTCATAGTCAGAAACATATTAGCAAAATGCATGCTTGGTGAGTGACTTTCCTCTAAAAATTTCCTTTTGTGATTAAACATACATCTGGAAGTTTGAATAGAGTCGCTGATGCTTTTAGCCAGAGAGCCTCGTTGCTAGTCACACAGACACATGAAATTGTTGGATTTGAGTGCCTGAAGGAACTGTATATAGATAATCAAGACTTTAAGGAGATTTGGAGCAAGTGTGAATCGTGAAGCAGTGACATATTTCTATATTAGTGATTGATATTTGTTCAAGGGCAACCAGCTTTGCATTCCCATTTCATCTTTGCGTGAAAAATTTATTCAATATCTGCATGGTGAAGGTCTAAGTGAACACTTGGAGAGTGACAAGACAATAGCCAATTTGGAAGCTAGGTATCATTGGCCACAGTTGAAGCGAGATGTTGGAGTTATAATCTGAAAATGTTATACTTGTCAGGCGTTAAAGGGTCGTGCAAAATACCGAGTTGTACATGCCACTTCTTGTCCCTCAGGGCATATAGCAAGATCTTACTATTGATTTCGTTCTCAGATTACCTCGTACTCAATCGGGTGTAGATTCTGTTATTTGGTGGTTGATAGGTTCTCCAAGATGGATCACTTTATACCTCATCGGAAAACCTTAAATGCATCAAATATTGTCACGGTTTTTCAATGAGGTTGTTCAATTGCATGGAGTTCCCAAGTCTATCACATCAGACCGGAATACAAAGTTTGTACGACACTTTTGGATTACATTGTGGAAGTTGTTTGGGACGAGTTTGAAATGAAGTAGCACTGCCCATCCACAAACAGATGGACAGACTAAAGTCACTAACCGTACCCTTGGAAATATGGTTCGAAGTGCTTGTGGAGATAAGCCAAAACAATGGGATCTTGCACTACCTCGGGTCGAGTTTGCATACAACAACGTAGTTCATAGTGCTACGGCAGGTTTGCTATTGTGTATATAGAGGTTCCTTACAATGTTGTACATTTGGTGAAGTTGCCCAGGGGAAATAGTAAGAGTGTTGTGTGGAACATCGGGCAGAAGAGGTGCTAGCAATTTGTGATGAAGTAAAACAAAAGTTGGAGAAAACTAATGGAAAGTTTAAGTCAGCAGCAGATTCGCATGGACGGGATCAACAATTTCAAGAAGGAGACTCAGTGATGGTGTTTTTGAGAAATGAGAGATTTCACATTAGTACCTACAACAAGCTGAAATCAAGAAAGAATGGACAAGCGGATTAACAACAATGCCTACATTATTGAATTACCGCTTTATGGTTATTTCTCGAACGTTCAATGTGGCAAATTTGTATGAGTTCCATAAAGATGATAAGCCTTTATATTCATATTATAACTCAGGGACAAGTTCTTCGAAGGTGGAAGGGACTCATGTAGAACTTATTGCTGAATGGATGAAAGAATTGGATCAAATTGGGGAAAACGTAATAGTATTAAAGAGGATATCCAAATTTCAATTTGGGTGCATAATACCATTCCGAAAAGAGGTTGACGATATGAGTAAAATTCATGGCTATGCCAAGATGTACGATGGATTTTGGCCCTCCGAGTTCATTTAGGAATCGAAAATTGTTTTTAAAGTTTTAGCGCTATTTTTATCATTTATTTTATTTCAAATTCTTTTCTAATTTTAGTCCTATTAAACTAGGTTTTTATGTAAACCCATATAAATAAATAGTTATCTCATTGTTTTTTTTTTTTTTTATCATCTTGCATTAATAAAATTCGTAAGTTTAATTTTTCATAATTTGGTGGATTTCAAATTTGTGTTTTTAAGATTTTCTTTTGAATTCCTTGTTTCTCGTTGCGTCAAGAAAAGAAAGGGATAAGGGAACCTACTGCCACCTTAAACAATTATTTTCTCCTTTCCTCTTTTACATTTAGGATTGGCACAAAAGATGATAATTAATTAATGATGGCCAAAAAAACACCAAAGAGGCCCACCCGTCTTTTCAATAAACTTTCAACTTTAATTAACTTTTCTACTTTTATAAAATATGATGTGCCAGTCAGAAAATAGTATCTTATGGGCAAAGGAGGAGACATGGCTCTCAAATCTTTTCCAGAAATACATTTTGAGCACCAAACAAGTCTTGATATGGACAGGGCTCAAGTACCGATGTACCAGGAAACTTTTCTGTGATCCTATATTGCTTCTCCATCCTTAACATCTGAAAAGTCAGGATCTTGGATTTGGTCTTACATATTTCTATCTGTTAACACATTCACTCACATAAAGCAATACAGAATTTGGACACCAAAAATGCTACCAATCGAGACTATTCAGACTGAGTAACCATCATTTTAACTTGCAAATCATAAAGACCATATACTTTGGTTCATAAAGAGAGAGTTTATACGGTGCTTCCAAGGAAACAATGCTGGAATTGCATCAGTTTGAGATGGTGGGTAGTAGTTAGAGACACAAGGCAATCCAGAACTTAAGATGGCACTTATGAGCTTACATTTCAGAAACCTAAAACACAATACTCGTACTACTGTGCTCTTATACTAATAGATCAGTTAACCCTAAGGGGTAGCTCAATTAGTCAGACCTTGAGTTTGCTCCCCAATGGTCACCAGTTCGAGTCCCCTCAGGGCCACTGAGGTGAGAAACGGCTGTAAACTTCAGGGCCCCGTGGAATTAGTCGAGGTGCGCGCAAGCTGGCCCGGACATCCACGGTTATCAAAAAAAAAAAAATACTAATAGATCAATTCACTATAG
Organism: Fraxinus excelsior; assembly: GCA_019097785.1. Lineage (NCBI taxonomy): Eukaryota > Viridiplantae > Streptophyta > Magnoliopsida > Lamiales > Oleaceae > Fraxinus > Fraxinus excelsior. Next base: position 1,212,303 of record CM032642.1, read on the forward strand.
TAACTGCATATTGAGTTTGGGCTATAATATACAATGGAGGTCAAACATCTGTCAATATTGCGAAGAAAAACCATAAGATGAGGGAAAGAATATAAAAGTAATTAATTTAATTAATATCGGGACAGAGGAATCAAGTTCATCACATGTTCTGAACTTGTGGACCACATTTTGATATTGAAGAAATGTGTGATGCCTAAATTTATATTGGCAAAATAGCAGATATAAAGACACAGGTGTGGGAGGAAAAAGTCATTACTTGCAACTAAATCACCATTTTCACTGTCATAGACAATTGCTGCTTTAAATCGTGCAGCTTGTGCTCTTCTGACTTTATCCTCAAAGCTACATCCCCCTCTAATTATCAACACAAATGGAGACCTGGTATCATTCTTTTCTGAATCGATTTTATTAGTCAATGCTGAGCATGCATCCAAAGGTTTCGCCGCATGCAATGTGCCAGATATCCCGGATCCTTTCACTGATGGAGCTGAAATTCAGGTGTAATATCAGTAAACTCAGAGCAAGTAAACACAATAGATGCTGGAAATCAACAAACACACACGTACAATAATTAAATTCAAATTCTTATCAAAATAGTGAATGGTCTTTCTTGAATGGAGATTCCTACTAACGGGATCTCTTCCTGAAGCTAGGTGAGAAGAGGCCAGGAAAACGAACTAGAAATGGGATTAATGGAGATTCCTACAAACAAGATCTCTTCCTGAAGCTTGGTGAGATGGAGCCAGGAAAATGAACTAGAAATGGGATTACCTATATACTATCTAATGGAATATCCTGAATATACCCTACTAAAAGAGAAACTAGCCACAATAGATATAATAATCTACCATTTATATAGAATTTTACATCTGCATGAAACGGTAAAAGAATACAAATGTACTTTCCTGATCCAAAATATTGTTCTATAAACCGCGTACTTAAGAAGTGGCAAAAAGCTAATTACTTCTCCATATTTCAGCTGAAAAGACATTATGTTAATCAGTTAATCGACCTGTGTAACTCAATCAACTTTAATACAGATTCCACAATTCCAAGCTGAATTGAAGCACAAAATAGGGAGAAAAGATATAATTTGATTTCGATCCAAATATCGCATAAAAACCAATATTTTCACCAACCATAGCCAAGAAAGAAAGAGAACACAAACTATGCAGCTCGAATTACTCAAACAATTTAAACAAACCCATTTCCCAATTTTAATCCCATAATCCAGATTCAATATTTTGCATAAAATAAAAAATCAATTGCCCAGAATACTTAAAAAAAAAAAAGAGATTCAACTCACCGAAATTAGCTTCAATGTCTGCAAAAGACAAGGTTACATTATTCCCAATCAAAACCACGTTGCCAAACGCTTTGAAAGCACCCATAAAACAGCAAAAACACCACACAATTACCCTGAAATTTACCATCTTTTTCCCGATTCTGTTTCAACTTCCCAAGATCTTCACAACCCACAAAACCCCAAAAATAGAAAAACTCTTTCAACTATTATTCAAGCGGTTTTAACACTAAGAAATAGAAACATCAGCTTCCATTATTACTATAATTAGGGCTTTGCAATTTCTCCAGAGATGTCATTTTATTATTTTAGTATTGTATTTGGAGTATTTATACGGGTGGGTGTTTTTTTTTTTTGTGGATAATGCTGTAATGATATTGCTTATGTTGCATGAATATCCACCCAGTCCAACCCCAAACGGCAATAAAAAAAATAAAATAAAATAAAAATAATTGCAATTTGAAATAGAAAAGTAAGTAAAAATATATATATATATAAAAAAAAAAACAATTAGTCCACGTTTGGCGTAATTAAAATTAAATATTACTATACAAAACAAAATGTATATAAGGATTGATATGTTAATTTTCTCTTACTAAAATACGAAAAATGTTAGTTTTTTTTTTTAAAAAAAAAAAGTTATACAGAAAGTAAAAAGATAAAAAATAATTAATTTTTATTTTCTAAAGAAAAAAGAATTAGTCGACTCAAATCAATGCATATATGTACCCAAGATTATATGATCAAACATAAAAAGAGTAAAGTGTCTTGCAGGTATCGAGTTTGTCGATTTTTTTTTATCATCCCTATGTTTTTGGAGTAATTGAGAGAGTATATTCCATTTCATTAATTTATACAAAAAAAAAAAATGTATATATATTTAATCTATAATTCCAATTACGAAGTTCATAAGAATATTCTAATTTTATCCATTAGATTCTTGTTCAATAATTAAAATTCATTAAATTGAAAAATAAAAGAATTAAATAAAAACCCGTTTGTTCAACAACTTTATCCATCCTATATAATATTTCAATTTTGTTCCATAATTAGAATAAAAATTACGATGATGTTATGGGTACATTGGGGTGCCCATAATGAACACCTGACACCCTCCTATTGGATGGAGTGTGCTGGTCCCCACCAGCACACTCCATCCAATTGGGGGTGTCGGGTGTCCATAATAGACACTCTTATGGACACCCAATGTACAAGAAGACTAATCCTAAAAATTATTGACATCCTTCCAAAAGGATAAAAGGTGCATGGTTTTGCAAGATGGTGCAATTTTTGTAATTAAGTGCACTAAGGTGCCTCGTCATGTTGTGTGATAGAGACTAGTGCAATTTGCTAATTGGTGTTGATTAACTTGATAATGTGGGTCCAATCAAATGGTCAAACTCCTTTTAATTCTAATTTCTCCTGCTTAATAAAGAGTAGGTTGACGACAAGAAATTGGGGACACTTAGGGCTTGCTCGAGAGTTCCAGTGTATCGATTATGAGTGTTTTTCAAAATACAGTTTTGAGAGAGTGATATTAGTATCGATTTTTAAAATTGTCCAATCTATATTTATAAGTTTATTATCCACCGTTTTTGAACTACATATATGTCCATTAGTAAAATTTTCAGTATATATTTTATAGTTTTTTATATGAAAATTTTCTACTCATAAGTAATATTTTACTTATAGGTATTTTTTTAACATATAAGTTAATATGTAACTTAAACAGTTAAATAAAGTTAAATATTTACTTAAAATTTTAAGTTAATATTTTTACTTATAAGTATACAATTATAAATTAATTTTATACTTTTAAATGATCTAGTTATTTTTTACTTATAAGTGAATTTTTATCTTAGTACTTTTATTGTATAAATTAAATTTTTTATTTATAAGTAATTTTTAAATTATAATGTAGTTTCTCTTATTTTATAAGTAATATTCTACTTAAAAGTATATTTTTAATTACAATATAATTATTTTTGTTTATAAATAAATTTTTTTTATTTACAATTTAGTTTTGAAGAAAATATACTGGTTGAAAATAATTATTTTATAGAGAGTAAAATTAGAAGAGAATATAAGAAACAATCAAAACCCGTTGATTTGGTTGATAGAGCCGGTCAAAATTACATTACATCAGTTTTCGGTGGTTTTTAAAACATCCAAAATCGGTACCCAAAATCTGTTAAAATCAAAGACATTATGGTTGGTCAATTTGTGACCAGTCCGATCTGATTTTTTGATTGAATTATTCATTAGGTAGGTTCATTTGGGGCCGCCCATTTCGACAGCACTAGAAGAAACCAAGAATGCTTGACCTCTTTTACTACGCAAAAGTTGCTATATTGGTCCTCCGTCTATACATTGTAAGAAGTTAGTTAACAATTGTTTAAAAGTAATAAATTAGATCTCGACATTTTATTATATTTATACAAAGAGAACAATCAGAACTATCGTCACGTGATCCACATATATCTAACTTTAATGAAGTTATGCTTTACTTCTTAACTTTGGTTGGTGCTACGAAATTCGAGATAAGACACAATTTTACGAGGGTAAGCATAAAAATTGATTGTGAGACTATACTACAAGTTGCGGACTAATGCATTCCCTTTTAAAAATATTGGACTAACTTGAACAATATTTCAGAACCAACTGCTTGATTTTTCCTTTTCTTAGTGATCAGTTTATAATGCATACAAGTATAGAATGTATTTAAAAAAACTAAAAGATCATTTTGAGATTTATTTTTTTGTAAACCGGAGTTATTAAGACCTTTGAGGGCTAAAAAGTAAGTTTCGATATTTTTAAGGACTAAATAGCAAATAAAAATTCATTTAATTTCCCTTTAGTCCTCAATGAAGTCTAAAAACAGGTTCATGCATTGTTGGGAGAAAATAAAATAGGTGGGCTCCACCAACGGGCGACGTGTTCAAAATTAAATTTTCATGTCGATCCCCCTTCATTAAAGGGGGTCAATCATGCCATATTTGGGGCTTGGTATGAGCGATTGTCTAGCCTCGAAAGGAAATGCGCATAGTCTTTTATGTAGAATTGACAAAGATAATTCAGAAGAAATGACAAAGAACTGTTTCAAAAAAAATTGCGAGCCCATAAATTCAATCAATTTGTTCAAACCAATATCTAAAAAGTTCGATCGGAATTCATTTTCAAAGTTAGGATTGGTTGAACTCACATTATTTATAATAACTAAGTGCAAGTAACGTGCAATGCACGTTTGCTTAGTTTATATTTAAGAGTTTTGTTTAAGAATTAATTTGTTATTAATAAAGATGTAATTTTTTTGGTTAGTTAAATAATTAATGATGTAATGTTTATGTAATTGATAAATAATTAAATAAAGTGCTTCTCTCTGTCATCTCCAACCCAAAATCACAAACAGAAAACTCAAAGTATGTTAAGGGGTAAGATAATGAGTTTACTTAAACTCCATTTGATTCTCATTAACGTAGAATGAGAATGAAAAATATAGTCGTTATTGGACCCCACACAAGAGATAGAAATTCAAAATTGATAGATTGATGTGATGGATAACGGTCATATTTTTCATTTTTATAGATTTTTAAGGAGAAACAAACGGAGGATTAAATTTTTTGCATGACTTAAGTCTTTACTCTTTTTTAAGTAATAATGCAATTCATTTTATCGCTAAAGTATGATATGTATTACGATAATATATGTATATCATGTGTTAGACTTAGTATTGGTAAGTGGCGGGTAAATTTTCGAGAACGGAAATATTTTTAGGGGGTGAGAATGTAATACCCCGAAAATTTTCATAAAATATAATTCAATTTTTATATACTATATTTTAATATTTTGAAAGTTAGGGACTAAATGATACATTTATCAAATTATATTTTATTTGTATCAAATATTTAGATATTGATGAAGTTATCGTAAATATATGAATATTGGTCTCATTGGATAAATCGTAATTAGATACATAAATCAGATTCGAGAAAAAATCGATTCGGATAAGTTAGCTCCAAGATATTTTAGTTTGAAAGAATTATCAAAAGCTAATTTATTATTATTATTATTATTATTATTATTATTTAATTATAATTTTGAAAGTAGGGGTGGTGAAAAAAAGATTTTCCGTTAAAAACAAGAAATTCCATTAGTTTTTCCGTTAAATCAAGAAATTCCATTAGTTTTTCCGTTAAACCAACATATTCCGTTTAATAGCAACTTTTTATATATAGAAAGATATAATGGGAAAATTGTAGTCAATGTACCAAACATTTCAATTAGTTGCAGACTTTGCTCAAACCTTTCATTTGTGTCACCACGGTACCAAACTTTTAAAAAATCGAAGCTCCAGTCCTCATTGATGGTTTCTATCTATTTGACCACCAAAATCGTTAGTTGACCTCAGAAATATAAAAAAAAATTATAATTTTCACCAAATAAATATGTAAAATTTCGAAATTACACATTTTTCCTATTGCACTCCACTACTCACTTTCCCTTCATTTTCAAGCAAATGGTTCAAATGCTCACAGGATCCATCGAGACGGTCGACACGCCTCCTGACTTGACTCGGCGAAGAACTCGATTCCTCCCATCAAGACTGGGTTGAAGAATGATCAGTCAACCTCCAAGCTGTACGAGCGAAGAAACAATCTCAATGACTTTAAGATTAGCCTCTTGGACATGGACTGGTGAACAAGAGACCTAGATTCTTGTCTGGGTATTTGGGTTCGCCCCGAATAGGAACTGCAGAAGTTCTATCTCCCAATATTTTTGATTTCCTATATCTGGTGCTGAGCAAGATTACACCTCTGATACACAACCCATTCAATTGATCATCGAGCGATGGAGCTAGCAATTTGAACATGGCAGTAGATGACAACATAATTAAAGAAAATAGATTTTATTTGCACCCATCGCTGGCGAATACACTAAGGGGTTCGGAGCCCCAACTTTTACCTTTATTTTCGATCACCTCATCAAAAGTGTGGAGTTTTTGTAATTGGTCTGCTCAAATTGGCTTTTTAAATTATCCATAGAAAAGTCTATTTTACCTTTAATTAAACGAATTCTCATATATTGCATGGTATGTCCTTTATTTATGAATAGTTTTCAAACATAGTTATATCTTATATTTCTTCTATTTTGAATCTTAATAAATAAATACATTCTCTGATCTAATAAATTATAATAATTTGCAACTTATTGTTCATATTTTTCTTTAAGTTTATTATATTGTTCAGATAACGTATTTATATTTTCTAGTTGAGAAGTAATATTTTTTATTTTTTCTAATAAATTATCTAATCCTACTTGTATATCCTGACATTTTTAAATATAAACATAATAATATAAACACATGAAACAATAATATAAACATAATAATTCAAAATATTAAGTTTAATCCCTAAGATTCTTTAAGATCTTATAAGAATTCTTTCCAAATTTAACAAAAATAATAGTTTTACCTTGGTTTTGATCTGAGCTTTTATTCTTAGAACCGATTGACCTTCGAACTTTGGATCTGCAAACTACTCCCTCCAACCGGCTCTTGCCTTTACGTGATCTTTGCTACTCTAGCAACTTGTTCCCACTGTATCGTTTCTTAGAATTGAAACTATAGATCCTAAATAAAGAAAACTCTCTTTTTGTTAAAGTAAGAAAGAAACTTCTTCCTCAATCTTTCAAGAATCTACGGGATAAGAAGTTTAGAAACTCATATTTTTTGAAAGAATAGAAGTTTTATTGATCTATTTCGAATTGGTATTAAGACAGAAAAAGTTTTAGCTTTCTCACAAGTTGAGTGCTCAATCAAACTCATTCTATCTTCCATTTAGCCTAAATGTCTCCCTTTATACAACTACATGAGGTATACTAATTAAGCTTCTTACATCATTGCTTACATCACTACTCCTATAATGGAGTTCTATTATTACAAGAGTTTAACCACTACATTATTGTGGTTCTATAATTGTAGACAGCTGTCTATCTTTCTTTCACATCTTATCTTAAAATAATCTTTCTATTAGTTCTGCCGGCATGTGAGGCATTCTCTTATCCTGCATAGTGGATATGCTTCCATTTATTCTATGAGTGTCAAAATTTTCAATATATTCATTCTGAATTCCGAATTTTTCTTTTCCATTATTCGTAACTAAAGTTCATCCTTCATACTGGCATAAGCATCTAAATTTCTTCTCATAAAGATTTTTTTTGCAATATTGTAGAGGACTTTTATGCCTAATATTCTTCTGGACTTTATCCAATACTTAGTAATTTTTGGAACTGGTCTATCTTCTTTCACAACTTCAATCTGAAAATTTCTTCCAACATGTCCAATTGTATAATATGTTCTGTTGGATAAAATATCATTCCATCTTGTTTGGGATTTATTGAATAAAATTTTAGATAGATCAATCCTCCTTATGCATATTTTGATACTTCTAATTTAAATATGTCATAAAAATCTTCAATCTCCTTAAGATCTTTGCTAGGATAGATAAGATCAAGGAATTCATAATCTTACATCATTTTTGTCATTACGGGATTTGCTCCCTTCATTATTATGACTCGTGGGTAAACATGATCTCCTGATGAAATAAAATAAGAATCATTGTTTCCCAATTCATAGACAATTTTTGAAATTTGTATATATTCTTATTGATGATAAAGGGATTTGTATATTTAAAGACTAAGGTATATTCGTTTTGGAGTGATTTTAAGACCATATTTCATTTCACTAATCTATACACAAAAAAAATTAAGAATGTAAATTTTAATCTGTAATTACAATTACAAAAATTAACAAGGACATACCAAATCTCTAATAAGATTCTTGTTTACAAGTAGAGACATAAGGTTAATGTAAGGTGGGATGTCGTCCTCTTTGTACTCTATTTTTATTCTATATAAGATAAGAGATAACATCAGACTTCCATTTATTTCAAGTAAAGAGGCCAAAATATTATTATCGGGCTTAAATGATTAAGAAAAAACCTCGACACGCGTGTTTAAACAATTTGTTGAATAGTATGGTCCTTTTCGTGCAACGCATCTTAACAGCTTTTTATCAAGAAAAATAAAAATTAAAAACTAGAAGGAGATCTAATTATTATAATGTTAATATCCATCATGTCAAGTATGATCGAGATAAGTGCTAATTAAATTGATAGTGTTGGTCCAATAACTTCCAAGTTCGATCCCTAGAGAGATGCTACATTACACCTTGGTTTACAGTTTCCTCACAATAGCCCCCCCCCCCCCCCCCCATTGTTGTACAAATAGCCAAATTCTTGATCCCTAATTATTATAATGTTAATGATATTTAAGTATGATAAGTATGGTAGATATTGATTAGTGCTAATTAACTTGATAATGTGGGTCCAACCAATTGTTTAAACTCTAATTTTGCTTCTTAATCAAGTAGGCTTGATGACAGGTGAAACTCAATGTAAAGGAGATTTTTGGGAAAAAAAATCTCAATTTTTACGTTTTTACAATATGGAAAAATTATACTATTGTTCCTTCTGTTGTAAAAAAAAAAAAAAGTTGGTTTTGAATCATTAAAAATGAATGAATTAATCCCCACCTTTCATTCTAGTTGTACAATAAGTTCTTGATGGCCAAACATATCATATATTTTTGTTAAATTGAGGAAGTCTCGCATCTCTAACTTTATGAAGTTAGATTTTACTTCTCAACTTTGATTAATACCAAAAAATTTGACGTAATCTTCCCGATGTTTTAGGCACTAAGTCCTTGCCAAGACCTTTTGACACGGTATCTACTAGATCTCATCTAGTCATTTATTTGGTCAGCATATTGTAACGGATCGCAAAGTAATAATTTGAGATCTAGCATGACACGGGAATGTCATGACACTAAGTGGGGAAATGAAGTAGACATATGGTTAATTCGGTCTAAACTTCAGAGGTGCATGGCAATGAGGGAGTCACGTAATTTGGTGGGAAGATGACTGAAGTCCATGGTGGCGACGACTTCATGTCCAAGAAATTTGGGTGTGCATGCAGGCACCGCGACATAAGCAGCAACGCAGGCAGACATCGCATGCAGATTGCAGGCAATATCCAGGACGTAGTCAGGACATGACAGACACATACTGCAGTCATGGCAGGATGCAGACAACACAACATGACGCAGGTTGCATGACATGGACAGTTTTTTTAGTACATCAAAGTGGTTTTCTAGAGAGAAATACAATGGGTTGAAGCTGGATATTTTGGAGACATCTTGTTCAAGTTGGCCACTTATGCCTCTTGCAAGAGATAAATGCCAATGAGTAAGCAAATGTCAATTTAGCCACTATGAAAGGGACATGCTACTTGCAATGAAACAAATTTCAACTTTGTTTCCTTATGGTCTTAAGAGGTTTAAGGCAACTTGCATCCAATGGGGACCATTTGATGAAAATTGATCTTGACCATTTATTCCTAGACTACTTGCAAGATTTTTGCCAATAAATATAGAGGTAGTCTCATTTGTAAATTGATAGAATTCATGGGATTCAAGTTATTTCTATAAAGAGAGAGTTTTCTCCAATATTACTTTTTTTTGTTTTCATATTTTCCTTACTTTAAATCATCTACTTAAAGTTGTAGTAATTTAGCCTAGTTGGTTAGATTATTCGTGGGTGTTGAAAGGTTGACTTAACGTTTTTTTGTGAGGGACGAAAATTGTGAACGTTAAGGCCGCACGATGTTCAATTATTCGAGTGTAAGGAAACTAGTCCCATGACAATATGTTCCTAACGAAGTGAAGCACTTTCATTTGGAGAGAATTTTTAGACTTTCTTCCAACCTATTTTTTGATTGATTGGATTGATTACCACTTAGCTCCAAAGGGCGATTTTCATAGTTTTGCGAAGATAAAAACAGCATTGTAATTGGAGATTGCGTAATAATGCTGAAACGAAAAATAATATCTTACTCATTTTTAAAAGTTAAAAGATCAACTTAGTACTAATAAGGTGGGAAAGCAAATGTGCAGTTTTTCCCAATGTTCTAAAAAACGTAAAGCGTGGCTAGGCGTGGAGGCCAAGCTTCAAGTTTTAGGAGCCTAGGCGAAGCTTAAGCGTAGAAAAACGTTTTTTTATTTTAAATTTTTAATCATTGTAAAAAAATTCAACAATTCAAATAATACATACCAAACATCTAAAATTATAAAATACTGCATTTACTTAATAATTCTTTCATAAAGATAAGTTTCAAAATCAAAATTACATAACGTAGATAACTTGTAGCTTAAATCTTATCTAATCTAACTATTTATCGGATTCTAATTTAATGTTTTATTCTTCATTTATAAATAAACAAAAAAAAAAAAAAAACAAAAAGAAAGGTACATTTAATGGAGTATAGCATATTTAAGTAATTATTAATTGACCAAAAGAAATGAGTCGTGTACAGCGCGCCTAGGCGGGAAAAATTAGACCTCCAAGGAGAAAGCACGCCTAGGCGCGCTTAGGCACGCATTACAACGTTGACCGCTTAATTACCGCTTAACCTCAAAGCGAGACATTTTCATCCCGCTTCACGTCTAGACGTACTTTTTAGAATAGAGATTTTTCCTTTTAGTGACACAGCTTAAGGTTATTTTTTCTAAAGAAGCTTTTGCAATGCATGTAGATATGAGTTGGATTCCGAGATCAAGTTGACATTTAAATAGCGTTTAGAATTCGTAAACATTTTATAAAATTCTCCCTATGGTATCATCATTGTTGGTTGGAAATATTACAATCAGTTTGACAAATTTATAAATAGAAATAGTAATGTTTGTCACGAAATATATGAATAATAATGAGTTATAGCTCTGAATATGTGCTTGAAACTAATGTTTGACTTTGATTGAATTTAAGAATTATTTATATATTTATTTTTGAGCGGGCTTTAATAATATTCAAGATTTTGCAATAGAAGATATTATTATATTTTTTTTTTCTAAGAATTTGGATTTTAGTGATATTTAGAATAAACTATGAAATTCCAACTTTAAAATTTAATTTAATTATTAAATGATATTTTGAACAATATATTAGGTATCATAGATCAATAATATGTTACTTTTTGTTTCTTGAGAATTTCATATATTAATTTTAATGTTTGAAAAAGAAAAAATTAGGTCAAGTTACTTTTCAAATGTTTAGTTTCATTCTTCTTCACTCCTCTAAATAAAATAATATCTTGTATAAAATATAGAGGTATTCGTGTAATCAGAGGCAGCTCAATGGTGGCCTTAGACAAAATCATAAAATAGGCCATTTTGAGAATAATAAGAAAAAAAAAAATTAATGAAGCATATGGTCAATGGCAAAACATTCCTTTGGTGATCATCGGCGATATGATGATTAGTGATTTTGACTTAAATCAATATTTTTGGCGATTTAGACAGAATTACAATAATGATACCATTCATGATTATCAACATACTTTCGTCAATGATTATCAACAGTAATGTTGTCGAGAATTAGCAACAATACTTCAGTAATCGTCGATAAGACGTTGATGATACTCACAATATTTTATTCTTTCTATAAAATATTAATATATAAGTTAAATGTATATTTACTATTTTCATACAATATTATCAACTTATAAATTTTTTTTTTCAACATAATTTTCAATTAGTATTTAAATTTTATATTTTTACTATACTAACTATAAATTATTCTAAATCATTAATTACCTTTTTATCCTTTGTAATTAAAGACATATTTTTTCACAAGAAAAAATAAAGGCAAAAATTTGTAAATTTTTAAAGTTTGTATGCTTCGAAAAATAGGAGCATTAGGCAACCGCCTAACTCACCAATACTTGAGTCAACCCTGCCTGTTATTGTTATTTTCAACGACTCTTTACAACTTAACTCAATTTGGCTAAATTAAGTTTTCCATTCAAATCTTTTATCGCTTCTTCTTTATCACTCAACTAGTGAAGATTGAGTATTTTCAATTTTTCGTTAAGATTCTATTGTGAATTGATCGCGAGATAATAATAATAATGAAATAACAAAATAAGAACATCAAGATTTATGTGAAAAATTCAAAATGGGAAAAAACGACAGGTAAAATAGGAAAAATTCACTATAATCAATAATAATTGTGTTTACAATATCGAGATCTCAATATTTTCAATTGAAATCTAAACTCTCGAGCTCTCAAAATATTCTTGAATGTGTATGTAGAGATACAACAATATGGAATATATATATATATAGAGAGAGAGAGAGAGAGAGAGAGAGAGAGAGGAGCCTCTTTTAGGAGTTTAAGTTGAAAAAGAAATCATAAAATCCACAAAATCTCAAAAATTTCGTCCCAATAACGCCTCAGAGCCAATCGTTAACGAGGCGTTGGGCTGCTGCCAATTGTTCTTCGACGTGATGCCTCGGCGTCGCGACCATGGCGCCGCTGTGCCCACTCGTGAGTTTGATCGCTCCAATTATGTTTTCACCATTCCAAAGTCATTTTTCAAGTCAAACTCCGAATTCTTGATAAAATTTGATCATTATCAATTAGGACTATGTAAAAAAAAAAAAAAAAACTAAACTCCTTAAACTTCTTTTATTCAACCAAATACCAAATTAAAAGGAATTTGGGCATACCACAACAAATTTATATCTAGAACCAAATTTTAACACAAGTAATTTGAAAAACACATCTCCAAGTAAACACCATTTTACCTCTTCCAAATAAGTCCCAACGAGTTAAATTAATGACAAACACCAACTAAGTTCAAGCAATGGAAAATAGTTTTGTCATCATTTCAGCAGCAATATCCTTGGTATTAGCCTTACTACAATATCACCATGAGAAATTACATCACGCATAAAATGATACATCACATCAATGTGCTTAGTCTTCTCATGTAACATCTGATCTTTAGCCAAGATAATAGCACTTTGACTATCACAATACACTGTAAAAGTCTGCAAGTTTTCACTGATTTCACCAATCAATCATCTCAACCACACAACCTCCTTACATGTCTCTGTAATAGTCATGCATCCTGCCTTTGTTGTACAAAACTACAATATTCTGCAAGTAGCTTTCCAACTTATTACACAACCTTCAACGGTAAACACATACCCTATAAGTGATCCCTTTTACCAAGATAATTTAAATCCACATACCTAATAACTCCATCTGTATTTCTACCAAAATACAAGGAAACACTAGAAGAACCCCTCAAGTATTTGAATATACACTACACTGCATTCTAATGTTCCTTATCAGGATTTGCCATATATCTATTAACTGTGCTGACTGCATGCGCTAAATCTAGTCTTGGACACATCATAACATATATAAGTAAACCAACTCCATAGAATAAGGGACCCGAGGCATATAATCAATATCTTCATCTGATTGAGGATACAAGCCAAATGATAATTTAAAGTGGGCAACCAAGGGAGTACGACAGTTTAGCATTCAGTATATTGAACATTTGAAGCAAATATACCCATTCTGACTCAAATACAATTTGACAGCCTTCCTATCCCTCAAGATTTTCATACCAATAATCTTCTTTTGTTGCACCAAAATCTTTCATCTCAAACTCCTCACAAAGGTGATCTTTCACCTTTTGACCTCTGTTTCATCCTTAGGTGCTATAAGCATATCATCAGCATATAACAACAAATACATAATTGATCCACATCTCCCTTTATAAAGTCCACACAACTATCATAACTGCTTTTAGTGAAACTATGAATAGTCATGAATGAATCGAATCATTTATACCACTGCCTCGGTGATTGCTTTAGCCCTTACAAACACTTATTTGACAAGCGCACACAGTTTTCCTTTCCAAAACCTATTAAACCCTCTAATTGTTGTATGTAAATGCTCTTCTCAAGTTCTCTATTCAAGAATGTTGTCTTGACATCCATCTACTCAAGCTCCAAGTCAATATTACCCACAACTCCGAGCAAAGCTCTAATTGAGCTATGTTTTAATCCGTGATGTCATTTCCTTCCTTTTGAACACCTACTTGCAGCTAACAACCTTTTATCCTTAGGTAATTTTACCAAGTCCCAAGTATTATTTTTATTCATTGGATCCACTTTCTGCATAGCAATCGACCATATGCTAGAATTACTGCAACTGAATGCTTCTGAATATGTAGCAAGCTTCTCAGTATAATCAATACTATCAGCCATACTCAATGCATAAGCTACCAAATTTGCTTCTACATACGTCTATAGAGGTCTAATTGTCTGTGAGGTCTATCCTTAGCAACTGAATACTATGTTGTTGCTGGTGGTATATGCAAAGTATTACTGTCTGTCAACTTTGAACTAGACTGTTCTAAAACCTTTGATTTTCCCCTGGATCAATTTCCAACTCTACTTAAGTTGAATGATTATGTTTCTTAGTTTTACTAGGAATCCCTACAAGGTGAAAATGAACCATTACAAGTTTATCAAATATCACATCTCTACTAACCACCACATTTCTTATCTCAGGACATCACAATTTTTCCCCCCTTCACACATGATTTATACACAACAAAACTACATTTTCTAAACTTAGGCTCCAACTTCCCATTATTCATATAAGCATAAGCAAGATACCTAAAAATCTTCAAATTAGAATAACTATAAGGTTTACCTGATCATACCTCTTATACTGTCTTTTTCTCAATGACAACTAAGGGTGAGTGATTAATCAGAAAACAAGCTATAATAGCAGTTTCAGTTAAAAAAGACTTAAGCAACCTAAAATTTAAAAGCATACAATGAACATTTTCCATCAAAGTTCTATTCATCCGTTCCGCCGCACCATTATGTTGACGAGTTACAGGCACTGTCAAGTGTCTCAAGATGTTTTTAGTCGTACTGAAACTATTGAATTCATCTTAACAAGACTCCAAATCATTATTTGTGCACAGACATTTCACCTGCTTTCCAGTCGCATTTCTATTATTGTTTTCCATTTCTTGAAGGTTTCAAATACACCACTCTTCTATTTCAAAAAGAATACCCAATTGTTTTTGGAGAAATCATCAGTTACTGTCAACAAATAATAAACACCTCCTTCATTAGGCATCCTAGCTGATCCCAAAGATATGAATGAATATTCAAGAGTTCTCTTCATGTTATGTCTTCCCTTTGGAGAATTTGACCATTTTCTGTTTCTCAAAAACACAATGCTCACAAAACTTCATCTTACTGGTCTTCTACCTATCAAAAAGTCCCCTCCTACTCAACTCTGTCATTACATTCTCACTTATATACCTAAGCCGCATATGCCATAGTTTTGTAATTTCTTCATTCGTCAGAGAAGAAGTAGAAACTATTGTATCCTCTATAATTGTGGAACCCCGTAAAATGTACAATCGTATAGAAATTTTATGTCCCTTCATGACAACAAGATCACCCCAACTTACCTTCAAAACTCAACATTTACTAATGTATCTATAACCCTTTATGTCAAGAATACTCAAAGATAAGAGATTTCGATTCAGTTCTAGAACGTGCTTTACATCTTTAATTGTTCTAATAGCCCCATTGAATATTCTGATCTTGATTGTATCAACTTTGACAATTTTTCAAGGCGTGTTGTATCCCATAATCGCTATACCTCTTAAAACTCTTCCATTTCTTATAAACCACTCCCTGTTAGGATACATATGGAAAGTACATGCCGAGTCAAAAACACATTTCTCCCAAGATTTGGAACACATGTTATAAATCACAAGAATTACTTATTCACTTTGCCAATTGTCTACCACATTAGCATCCAATATATTTACATGTTACTTTCCTTTATCAATAGCACCAGCAACCTTGTTTCTATTTCTTGAAACATAGCAAGCAGCTCTAATATACCCATTATGTTTTGTCTGCATGTTTGGATTTTGATCTGTCTCTCATATATCTACCAAGATTCCTATCTTGATTTTTTTCACAAACAACCAGGCCTTTAACCTGACTCCTAGATCCTCCTGCAAAATGTCTCTTCTTCTCCTTAGATAGTAAAATATCATAGTCATCCTCCACAATGAGGGTATCCCAACAATAGAAAATAACATCTCTAAAAGTCATATATGATGTGGCAACAAACACAACAACATCAGTATCAAGTATTCATCATCATATTTAACTTCCAATGTCTCCAAATCAACCACAATTTCTTCTTGATTTCTTATGTACATTTGGACATCCGGAGAGATTACAAGCATTGGTTCAAGTGTAGCTTGCTCGTTAAGCTTTTTGTCATACAAAGTTGCTCCAACTTCAACCACAAAATAACGGTACTTTTTTTCCTTTAGAACATCCTGAAGATTTTGATTTGAAAGATGTCGATGAATTTGAGATTGAGATTTTCAATCTCTACACTACTTTCATCTTGCGTCCAGTTTGAAGGCGTCTTATCAAAGTCAAGCAAGAATTTCTTCAAATCTATCTGTGTGAGAACTGCTCGCATATTCACTCGCCAAAAGTAAATCTCATGTTTCGATCTAGTAATGGAATATCATATTATATCGATGTCATGAAGAAAAAAAAACTTACTCTGATACCCGTTTGTTGTAAATTGATCGCAAGATAGTGCCAATAATGAGATAAACAAGAACAAAATAAGAACCCCAAAATTTATGTGGAAAGCCAAGATGGGAAAAAATCTCAAGCAATTGAGGAGAAATTTACTATAATCAATAGTAATTGTGTTTACAATAACAAAATCTAAATAATCTCAATTGAAATTTAAACTATATAGCTCTCAAGATGTTGTTAAATGTGTATATAGAGATACAATAATGTGGAATATATATAAAAGTCTCTTTTTATAGTTCAAGTTGAAGAAGAAATCATAAAATCTACAAATCCCGAAAATGTTGTCCTGGTAGCACCTCAGCGCCACCATTGTGGTGCCTCGACTCCGGTAGGCCAAGCGTCGTCTTCAACTAGGGCATCGTGACCATGGCGCTACGACGCCCACTCTCAAGTTTGAACCATTCAATAATGTTTTCACCATCTCTGAACCATTCAATAATGTTTTCACCATCTCAAAGTCCCTTTTCAAGTCAAACTTTCAATCCTTAATGAAATTTGATCCTTATCAAGTAGGACTATCCAAAAAACTAAACTCTTTAAACTTCTTTTATCCAACCAAACATCAGATTAAAAGGAACTTGGGCCACACCACAACAGATTCTTTAAATTTCTCGATTCAACACACTTTCTTGTTACTAAATTGAACGATAACAATGTTTAAAAACATGTTAACAATCGTTGAAAGAATGAGTGCATTTGGAAGAGCACAAAAAATGAGAAGCCTCAACTAAAAGTGTGCAACTTTTATGGGAGCTTTCGAATGAAGGAATGCAAAATATCTAAGGTTTGCAAATTATAAAGCTTGCAAATAGAATTTGAAAAAAGTCTTGATATCACCATAGGACGTATCAAGAGATTTCAAACATATCAACTTACCAAATAAGGTGGGTAATTTAGCACATGTCTAGCCCCCATTACATTAAAATTCATTTTTTCTCTCTTCATATCAACTATACATTCTCGAATAAAATAATATTATATATAAATCTAAAAACTTTTTTTTTTCCTTTTAACCACACATTCTTCAAAAAGTTTACCATTTATCTCATTATAACTTAGAATAATGGAGCCCAAATAGGATTTTAATAACAATGCCCTCAAGAGTTTTAGAGAACACAAGTGGTCTAAGTGTGGCAACATGATGCTACGTATATTGGTACTTACAAACATTGTACGCACATTACTTTCTAATCTACCGATGGTATGTCGGTTGTTAATTATATTGAGATAAACATTTGTTGATGATTTTGATGGAATTGCATAGAATGGTATTGTTGGTGATCAATGACACACTTTCTTTGGCTATTATTAGCTACAATGACATCAATGATGTTATCCGAAATGACTGACCGACAAGAAGCTTTATTTGATCGTCAACAATATGACGGATGGTAATTCTGATTGAAATCAATATATGTTGGTAAGTCAGACATAATTATTATTAATGATACTATGAGGTGCTATCATGAATCATCAACAATATTTCAATTCCCAACATAAAGTTGTCAGTGTCGCTCAATTTTTCGTTCTTTCTATATTTTTCATTTTAAAATATCTTTTTTATTTTTTTCTTATTATATTACCAGGTATATAAGTTATTTCTTAACTTTAATTTTGTTCTCAACAAAATTTTCGTTAGTGTTTAATTTTTTTTAACTCTCATTAATTTTTTTATTGGCGAAATCAGTTTTGGTAAATTATATTGTTAAAATTGTTGGGTTTATGGACACCACATATCTCCACATTGGTATGATATTATCCACTAGAGGTGGCAATCGAGCCGAGTAGCTCGTCGGCTAAACTCGTACTGTAGCGACCCACGAGCCGCTCGGGCTCGTCAAAAAACGAGCCCGAGCCCGAGCACGAGCCGAGCAGGCCGGCTCGTTTTAGACGAGCGGCTCGTCCAAATTTTTTTTTTGCCTTACAAGGATAGTTACAAAAAAAAAAATCAAATCTCACGAGCCGGGCCGAGCCGCTTGGCTCGTGGCTCGTGATAGACGAGCTTGTGGGGCAATCTCGGCTCGGCTTGGCTCGTTGCCACCTCTATTGTCAACTTTGGGCCAGGCCCCTCATGGATTTGCTTTTGGGCTTTATTCCAAAAGGCCTCATACCAATGGAAATACTATCCTACACTTATAAACTCATCATATTTTTCATATCTAGCCGATGTGGGACTTCTTTTGCTCCCTACAATCCTCCCCTCAAACGAAGGACCACATCATTGTGACCTCCCCTCAAACGATAATTCATCCGCCAATCATCTTGTACCGCCGTTATTGCCGTCACCCTTGACCAAACGGGACCCGCCGCCTAACCACTACATTTTTTATGTCAGGAACACTTTCGACACAAGGCACCTCAAACGCGGATGATTTTTAGTCAGATCGTGAGACTAATTAGGGGACCTCCACCACGCTTTCCACTGCGTTCCTCCGACTAAATTTTGGGCTCTAGCTCCGATACCACTTGTTGGGTTTATGGACACCACATATCTCCACATTGGTATGATATTGTCCACTTTGGGCCTAAGCTCTCATGGATTTGCTTTTAGGCTTTACCCCAAAATGTTTCATATCAATGGAGATATTGTCCTACACTTATAAACCCATCATATTTCTCATGTCTTGCCGATGTGGGACTTCTTTTGCTCCCAACAAAAATATATATTTTGAACATTACTAAATCGTTCATGATCTTTATTTATTTTATTATTTTAGTTATTTTTTACACAATTTTTAATTTAAAAAGGTAAAAATATGTGATTTTAAAATTAGGAGCCTTAAGCGACCGTATAACTCATCTCATGCTTAAATCGGCTTTGTGTGCAAAACAAATTTTGCATTGTTTCGTATCCTCTTTTCCATCTTAATTTACTTCTATCGCTTCGTACTTTGTTTCTACACTTGCCTTGTGGCTTCTGGTTCATGGGAAGTTTTGGTTGTGCCTAATATCGAGCATATCTTAGTTGGCCCAACAAGTCCATTTCTACTTAATAGGTTAGAACACTCATCCATATAAAATGACTTGTATTATTCAAACTAAGAAAAAAATTTAGATACGTCAAAGATGTATTACGTACTTGTTGACCCCAAAAAACATTCTCTCCACGTGGACATCACATGCACACTGAACACTCATTAGGAAGCAAAGGCCACCGATCAATGTCCGACAACTGTTTATACTCCGACGGGGTGTTTAGTGTGCAGGTGATGTCCACGTGGAGAGGAGTGATGGGGATTCTGTTGACACATTTTTTAGGGTCAGATGTTGTAACTAAGTCGAGGAAGCTATTCCCAATCAACTAACTAGGAGTTGACATTTTGGAGGCAAAGTCTAGAAATATTATGCAACCGGAAAACTAATTGACAATGTATTCTAATTTCTTTTAATAAGTAGTACAGTATGACCAAGTCTAACCATATTCATGCCGATAATGGCTCAAATAAATTTATTTCTCGATTGTCCTTTTCATGTTCAATAGATTATTGAATTTGGAAGCTTCATTGAAGTCAATGACAGGAGATATCCATGTCGGATCTCTTACCTTCCAAAATCAAATAATCATCAAGTGTGCTACACAAACAAGCAAAATAGGGAAATACGTGTCGATACATGATTGGACATTTAAAAAAAATTAACTAAAAATAAATAAACATCTAAACAGGTGCTGCCAAGTACGCCTGCCCATCTTTTCCCTTTGATTTGTTCAATCATCATTATGCAATAATGATTTCAAATCATACTTTTTTAAATTCCATAATATGTGAACCCTTTTTTTTTTCATTTGCCAAAGAAGATATGCATTATTGTTGTTAGCATATTTAAATCAACCTTCACTCTTCATTGAAGTCAATGACAGAAGACAACCATGTCGGATCCTTTACCTACCAAAATAAAATAATCATTTCAAATCATACTTTCTTAATTTCCATAATACGCGAACCATTTTTTTCCACTTATATCAAAGTATATTCAAATCAACTTTCACTCTGCGTAGTGTTAGGGTGCAATTAAGTGACTATAATTCACGGAGTAACGTAAAACTGTTTCGTTCAAATTATATGTAAACGTGTTGCGCGCATATCATGCACGACCAATATTTATCGACACATCTACAATGTACACTTAACTAATACGAGATTTTTAATGGATCATCTTTAAGCTATCAAGTGAATTTGAGATTAACACAATCAATCGGTATCCAAATAAATAATTTCACATGAGTTTATTATAACTTTTACTAGTACTTCAACAAAACACCACATGCTTTCCAGAAAGGACAGAGTTTTTACTGTAGATTGTAATTGCATATGGTCTACATATATGAAATTTTGCAGTTCTTCATGCACTAAACAAAGCAAAATTGACACTTATTGCTAGTAGTAGTCGAACGCAGATTAAATCAGACAATGATTTATCCTTGCATTTAGTGGGACTTTCAACATTAAAACAAAAGACTAAAGAAGTAAAAAATTAAAGAGAAATACATGGTCTGTACTCTAAGATTCAAGATTGCTTGTGTAACAACATTACCATCAATTATAGAACATATATTTATCTTAGAAGGCATCAATCCTAGCCATCCATTCAACCTACACACATCAAATTTGACTTCTTTAATAGATAAATTGGGATCCTCGTGAACTCAATTATTAGCTCGAGCTTGATCTTGGAAGATAAACAGCTGATTCTGAAACTGCACAACTTCTTTTGCAAGAAGTGTACATGTTTATGAATCCAAATCTAGCACTTAAACTTCTTGTAATCTTGGAGCCCTTCCAAATGTTTCCATCGTCGTCGTTTTTCGAGCATTCCAAAAATGCAGCAAAAAAGGGGTCCATTTTATTGGGAGAAATCTCTTCTTGAATGTGTTTCTTGGAGGGATTTGATTTTGCAGGCGGAGGCAGTGGGAGGAAATTTCTTGAGGATTCCTCATTCTTTGAACTTTGTTGTTTGGGAATTCCAGGAAGTTTTTCCCATGAAAATGGAACTCCTAAGAATTTTAATGAATCACATGATAAATGTGGTGGTGGTGGCGATGAAGAAAAGGAAAGACTCCGACGAGCAACTACTGGTAGGAAAAGGGGAGTCGAACTATAGGGGGTGTGTGTCTCTTGTGGGGGTAGGGCATGGCCATTGCTGTATGTTGGAGTAGAAGTCATAGGTTTTTTGAGGAAGAAGCAAAATTTTGATTGAAATTAATATTTTTGATGATTTGGATTGTTATTGACAAAAAATATGGATAATATGAAAATAATAGAACACAATATTTACATGGAACCCAAATCCAAGAAATCCATGGGCAAAGAAGGAGAATTCCAATATACCAAGAAATTAGGGCGTGTTCGATAGAGATTAAATTCAATCAAAATTGAAAATATAGTCGTTATTGAAACTCACTCGTCTAATAAAATTCAACAATAACAGTTAGTTTTTCAATTTTAATCCGATTTTAATCTCTACCAAACATACTATAAAACTGTTTTACAAAATTTGATACTCTAAATCTAAATTTAAACAATTTTCTAATTTATATAACAACGATCTTATTGTTACTTGAACATTTGAAGAACCCAAACCACGTGGAGTATATATATGAGCTCAATCTTGATATTTTGGATGAAGTAGAGCATAAGAATCCCGACAAAAATCGAATTAGGAGACTTTCCAAGCCATCTGCCTCCTGGCTCTTCGATGCCCTGGAGCCGGCTCTTTCTTCTTAGGAGCCTAGGTGCCCACAGTGCTGCCTCCTCTTGCGCAGCCAGCGCCTAGGCGTCCTACCTTGGCTCCAATGCTTCCAAAACATTTATTCATTCATTCCAAGTTCCTTTTTCCAATTAAACTCCCAATTCTTGATGCAATTTGATCATTCATCAATCCGAACTTCCAAATCAAAATTATTTAGGCTTACTCCATGAACCAAACTTTCAAATCATATGAAATTTGAGTCATATCATAACAAACTCCACATTGACACAAATTTCATAACAATGAATTAAGTCTTTACTCTTCAATAAGTCATTTTTCATCTCTTCCACCATACTCCTTTCGGGCATATTCAACAACTTTGAACAAAATTAAAGTCCTGTTTAACAGCAAAACTACCTTGGGCCCCAAACCTTCTTGAATCATCTCGTTCACTATAAATTTCACCCAAGTTACCTAACCCTGCTCGAATTTCACCATGAGCAACATGATCAACAAGACCACAACTAGCCCCACCTGAGCTATTGACAGGTCCTCCAATATTATTGCTCGAATCATCACGAGCAACACGATCACAACTAACTCCATTCGAGTTACGGCTTATCTAACCACAAATTGTAAATGTATCCAAAGCAACCATCAAGCCTTCCAAAATATATAACCGGGCCTTTCTCCTCCCCTTTAACATAACCCGACTCCATTGTTAATTTTCAGAACTCCACCTCCATCGGTATATGTATACCTTTTTGAATTAAGAGTACTCAGGGCGATAGAATTTTTGTTTAAACCTAGAACACATCTCACTAAACCAAGTGTCCAGATCATCTCATCAAACATCTTGATTCTAACCTTACCAATACTAACTATTTTACAAGGTTCATTATTTTCCATCATTACGGAATCCCTTATAACTGTTTCATATGATGAAAAACAATCCCGGTTAAAACACATATGAAAAGCACAAGCTTTATTGAGAATTGAGTCCCCGTCAAGCTTGGAGTTACCGTCAGAAATCACCAAAAGATCTCCATCACTATAGTCTTCTTCTGCAATACTGACATCACAGAAATTCCCTAATTATCCCTTCTGATCTGTAGTGGAAAACTTATTCTCATTCCGCCATTCATAGAAATCATTCTTCATATGTCATTTGTTGTTACAATACAAACCGACTTTATCACTGTTGTTATCCTTGACTCTGCCCCTTCCATGACCACATATCTTCCACTCATGAACAACAAAACCCTTTTGCCCAAGTCTTAGATTCGACGACCAGCTGCTTCATCTTCTCTTTAGAATAAAGTACATCATATATATCGTCAATAGTGAGAGTATCTCTACTATACGGGATGGTGTCCCTGAATATCATATATGAAGTGGGTAATTAACATAACAATCCTAAATCCTCTTTATCGTACTTCTCTCCATGATCTCCAAATCACGACGATTTCCTTGAACACAGATAAATGATTTTCTAAAGATGCACATTCTGTTAAGCGATAAGAATATAAGAGCTGCTTTAGATGTAGTTTGCTGGTTAGACTCTTAGACATGCATAACTGCTCTAATTTCAACCATAATGTAGCGGCACTTTTTTCATATACCATGTTTCGAAGAATTTGGCTTGAAAATTGAAGACGTGTATGTGTTGGGGCTTTTCCATCCTTGCGTTACTTCTTCTCCGCAGTCATTGTTGAGGGCATTTTATCCAGCCCCAACAGGGCATCATCCAAATCTAATTAGGGAAGAATTGCTCGCATATTAATCTGCCACAAAGAAAATCAATTGTTGCAATCAAAAAATGAAATGTCAAATTTCATGGTTGACATCCTTGCAATAATCAACACTGTTTAAACCTCGCTTTAATAACCTATATGGCCTCCCAAGAACCACCAAAACGTTGGCTCTGATACCAATTTTTATGAAGATTAAACACAAGAAATATGGGCAATATGAAAATATGGGATCACACAAGAACATAAGATTTACTTGAAACCCAAATCCAAGAAATCCACAGGTAGAGAAGGAGAATTTCAATAGACCAAGAAACTAAAATGGTTTTACAAAATTTGATACTCTCAATCTAAATATAAACAATCCTATCAAATTTCTAATGTATATAACAATGATCTTATTGTTACTTAAACTTTTGAAGAGCCACACCGTGTGGAGTATATATAGGAGCTTAATCTCGGTGTTTTAGATGAAGTAAACACAAGAATCCTCATAAAAATCTAATTGTGAGATTTTCTAAGCCATCTAGGTAGCGCCTCCTTTGTGCTCTAAAGCCCTGAAGCAGACAAGTTCCTATAGCCTATTTTTTTCTTGGGCGCCATTCCTCATGCCCACTGTGGTGTCTCCTCTTATGCTGCCGATGTCTAGGCGCCTCGTCTCAGTCCTACTACTTCCAAAACACTTATTCATCCATTTCAAAGTCCTTTTCCTAATCAAACTTCCAATCCTTACTGAAATTTGATCTCTTATCAATTCGGACTTTCAAATCAAAATTATTTAAACTTCCTCCATAAACCAAACTTCCAAATCACATGAAATTTGAATCATATCATAACCAGGACAAAATTATCGGCAATGACATTGTTCGGGACCATTGACATATCTTCATCAGTGATTATATATCAATAGTAATGTCTTCAATACTATTATAAAAAACTTTCAACATTACTTCAATCATCGTCGATTGCACTCAAAATATTTTATTCTTTATATAAGATATTGATTTATAAATTTAAATGTATATTTATTCTTTTCATACTATATTATCGACATATAAGTTTTCTTTTTTAACGTTATTTTGCTTTCGACATAATTTTAAGTTAGTATTTAATTTTTATATGTTTATTTATTCATTTATTGACCGAAGTCTTTCTTTGGTAAAATTAAATTGTTAAACTATAGATGTTTTCAATAATACTAACTAATATTTATTCTAAATCATTAATTACATTTTTAACGTTTTTTAATCAAGATAAAAAATTTCACAAAAAAAAAAGTAAAGGCAAAAATATGTAAGTTTTTAAAGTTTGTGGGCCTTCGATAAATCGAGGCCTTAGGCAATTGCCTAACTCATCGATACTTGAGTCAACTTTGCCTGTCATTGTTATCTCCTCTCAACGACCCTTCCCAACTTAACTCAACTAGGATAATTTAAGTTTTCTAGTCAAATCCGCTTTTATAACTTCTTCTTTATCGTTCAACTAATGAATATTTAGTATCTTCGGTTTGCTATTAAGATTCTTTAAATTTCCCAACTCATGTATTCGACCCCCTTTCTTTTTACTCAAATTGAATTATAACAATGTTTAAAACATGTTAAAAATCAGGCATTAGTGCAATTGGTAGAGCACAAAAAATGATGGAGGAATTCAAAATATCTAAGGTTATGGAAAATGATTGACAAGAAGCCTCCAATAATTGTCAACGATATGACTATTGATAATTCTAATCTTAACCAATATATATTGGAATGTAAGACGAAATTACTAGTAATGATACCTTCAACAATCAAAATCGTATAATCTTTAACAATTATCGATGTACATATCTTCACCGATACTATCAGAAATCACCATCAGTATTTCAATCACCGACATGAAGTTGTCGATGTTACTCGTTCTTTCTATATTTTTCATTTTAAAAATATCTTTTTATTTTTCTTATAATATTTCCCTGGCATATAAGTTATTTCTTTAACTTTTATTTTGTTCTCAACAAAACTTTCATTAGTGTTCAATTTTTTTTATATTTTCTTCAACTTCTTTGTTGGCAAAATCTGATTTGGTAAATTAAATTTGTTAAACTATTTATATTTTTAACATTATTAAATCATTCACGATCTTTATTTAAGTTTTTTTATGGAACAAAAATAATAAATTTATCATCATATTTAAAGAGAACATAAGTTGCTTTTAACAAATTAGTAAAAAAGTAATAATATTTACTAACTAAAGACATAAAAAAATAAAAGCAAAAATTAAAATAAATAAAAAATAAATGAAGCGATAAATGGGGCGAGGGACTTGCCCCACCCCGTCCCGTCCCGCTTTAATCGAGTATGTGTATGAGGTAAGGTAATAAAAATACCCGACGAGACGGGGAACGAGATTGGCCACCCGTCCCATACTCACCCCGTTGTCATCCCTATTTGCATGGTTTCATATCCTCCTCTTTTCCATCTTTATTTACTTCTATTATTTCTTACTTTGTTTCTACACTTGCCTTGTGATGGCTTTCGGGTTCATGAGAAACTTTGGTTGTGCCTAATGTCTTAGTTGTCCCAACAAAGTCCGATTTTACTTTGGTCAATTAACAAGAGTCGTCCATACAAAATAAAGCCAAACGAATGGTACTCGGTATGATAATTTTTTTTTTTGACAAGTGGAACGAAATTTAGACCCAATGGTAGAAAAAATTATCATTTTAATGAACAATTTTCATGAAAAACAAAGTCAAACGACACCAAACTTTCAACATTTTTCAGGTGAAAAATTATAACAATCAAACACAATTAATTACAATTCTTAGGAAAACGAATTTTTAAGCAATTTAATTCATTTTATTTCCATCAATTTTTCACATTTACAATCAAACGGACCCTAAATGTTTCCTTTGAAGTTCATAGAACGTGTTAGGTAATAGCATTTATTGAACGACGCAATATAATATAATTGACAATGTATTAATTTCTTTTAACAAGTAGTCACTTCAATAATGGTTCAAATAAATTTCTCAATTGTCCTTTGCATGTTCAATAGATTATTGAAATTGGAAGCTTCATTGAAGTCAATGACACGAGACAACCATGTCGGATCCTTTACCTAACCAAAATAAAATAATCATTTCAAATCATACTTTCTTAATTTCCATAATACGTTAACCTTTTTTTCCCCACTTATCAAAGAAGATATGCAGTATTGTTAGTATATTCAAATCGACCCTCACTCTTCGTGTAGTGTTAAGGTGCAACTAAGTGACTATAATGTCCAGAGTAACGTAAAACTATTTCGTTATTTATCACACATTTACAATGTACACTTATCTAATATGAGATTTTTAATAGATCATCTTTAAGCTATCAAGTGAATTTGAGATTAACACAATCAATAGGTATCCAAATAAATACTTTCACATGAGTTTGTTATAACTTTTACTAGTACTTCAACAAAACACCACATGCTTTCCAGATGAAATCTGCTACACTTACAGTCATTAGTGGGCGCTCACTCACATGAATGTAAGGCCCACTCACACTTACAGTTCATGTGAGTGGGCTGTAATTTTTACAGCTTCTAATGACTGTACAAGTGCATTTTTCCTTTCCAGAAATGATGGAATTTTTACTGTAGATTGCAATTGCATAGATCTACATATGTGACCAATTTTGCAGTTCTTCGTGCACTAAACAAAGCAACTTTGACACTTATTGCTAGTAGTAGTCGAACACAGATTAAATCAGACAATGATTTATCCTTGCATTTTGTGGGACTTTCAACATTAAAACAAAAGACTAAAGAAGTAAAAAATTAAAGAGAAATACATGGTCTGTACTCTAAGATTCAAGATTGCTTTTGTAACAACATTACCATCAATTATAGAACATATATTTATATCTTAGAAGGCATCAATCCTAGCCATCCATTCAAACTACACTCATCAAATTTGACTTCTTGAATAGATAAATTGGGATCCTCGCGAGCTCAATTATTAGCTCGAACGACGATTAAGAAGATAATGTGAGCTTGATCTTGGAAGATAAACAGCTGATTCTGAAACTGAACAACTTCTTTTGCAAGAAGTGTACATGTTTATGAATCCAAATCTAGCACTTAAACTTCTTGTAATCTTGGAGCCCTTCCAAATGTTTCCATCGTCGTCGTTTTTTGAGCATTCCAAAAATGCAGCAAAAAAGGGGTCCATTTTATTGGGAGAAATCTCTTCTTGAATGTGTTTCTTGGAGGGATTTGATTTTGCAGGCGGAGGCAGTGGGAGGAAATTTCTTGAGGATTCCTCATTCTTTGAACTTTGTTGTTTGGGAATTCCAGGAAGTTTTTCCCATGAAAATGGAACTCCTAAGAATTTTAATGAATCATATGATAAATGTGCTGGCGGCGGCGGCGATGGCGATGAAGAAAAGGAAAGACTCCGACTAGCAACTACTGGCCGGAAAAGCTGAGTCGAACTATAGGGAGTGTGTGTCTCATGTGGGGGTACTTGGGCATGGCCATTGCTATATCTTGGAGTAGAAGCCATAGGTTTTTTGAGGAAGAAGCAAAGTTTGTTGGTATTAACTATTATGTGAATCTCATGTTGTTGAGTTCAAGTACAAAGAATTGGTTTTTCCAACGCTAAAGTAAACTATGGTGACTAGAATTGATGTGACATTAAAAATGGATCCAGACACCATAAAAATGAGGTTTTTTGTCCATATGGAAGAGGTTTTATATTTTATATTATGTTGATACGTGCTAGTAGACATGATTAGATTGTATTCATTTTTTTCTACTTGTCATTATATAGAAATGAGTATTTTTGCTTGTCAAGCGGGTGACTCGGGGACGATCTCAGGTAATGATTTCAAAAACTTGTTCGGTAAAAATTTGAAGTGTACAATATCAATAAATAAGTAATATATTAATAAATAGAGTATCGTTCCCACGATGATTATGTTGTCTAATTATTGATTTAATTAAGTCTAGCTTATGTATTTATTTATTTGAAGAAAATAAAGAGTGATGGGAAGCTTTTACTAAAAACTAATGAGACGCACGTGCAATGTATGTACTACCAGCATAGTTGGCTACTTAATAACGTGGTTGTAAAAGCTTAACGAAACAAGAAGCACCGGAAGATAGATTTTATCATCCATACAAGTGAAACGGTATTGTAGTTAAAACTTTATTTTCTTCATCAAAATGTATTATGTTTATGATGCGTGCAAACAGAGAAAACCATGGAACACTTTCGGAATCAACAAACTACTTGGGTAGTCGATCACTCTTGGCATTTGGAACCATGCCACCTAACAGAGGACTTGGCACAAGCCCTATACAGACACTTTGCTCGAATTTTATGTAACAATTGTCTGACCAAGTCAACCCAATAAAAGACCTTCTAAAGCAAGAGCCATTTTTAGAGAGAGTATATTCCTGTCAATTCAAGTTATCATAATATGACCTGATTTATATGAATATACCAGTATATTTTTCTTTGTTTTGAATTCTCAATAGTTCAATTCCCAGTTTGCCGAGTTATGTGTACCATTATTCTATTTAATCCGATGTCAACAATTCTTATAATTTATGCCAAACTATACGGATAATAAAATTTAACATAATCACATGAAAAAAAAATTCAGGAAGTCATCCTTCCCGTATTCCTTTAATATTAATAGCAATAGCATTTGCTGTATGATTTTTTATACCAGAAAAAGATTATAACCAATTGATCCATAATAATTTAATTATTTTATAATGAAGTACTAATAATGCTACTCTCTCATCCATCTGATACAAGCAGCATTTTCATAGTTTATATCAACATTCACAAGCCATCTCTCTATAGTATCAAGAAACATTAATTATCATCAAAAAGGACGATAAATTCTATTTATCTTCCGCATCACTCCTAGTTGGATGAGTATCAATATTGAATTCAGAATTGTCTCTGTCAACGATCATTCCTCTGCTTCGGTAAACATACATGATAACGTTGTTGTCACCAGGAATATAAATGTCGAAATTCTAAGGAAAAAAAAGCTTACAGTAAAGGGGAGAGAGAGAGAGAGAGAGAGGAAAAATGCCTTTCAAGAACAAATTCCCCTTCTTTATATTTGTGGCTCTTCACGTGTGCTGCCACCTGGAAGAATAAAATGGTATATTTAGATAAATTGAACTCATAAGCAACTTGAAGAAGTCTAAGTGAAAATGAAAGAATCTGGTGTAAGAGATTACAAATTTCCAGCCAACTATTTGCCCACAACCGTAGAAAAATATATCTGCTACTGTAAGCATTTCAGAAAGCATCATTCTCTCCTCTAGAGTTCCAACTTTGATGTTTGCTCTGATCATAAAGCAGTAAACACTATCAGTCAAGCTAGCGGAGTTTCGTGTTAGTTACTGAACTTTAGTTTGTTCCAAAAATGATCACTCAAACAAAAATCTCAGTTTCAGACTGACCAACTCCTTGAGCAATACCCCTATACTGTGTATCTAAAAGCCTCGACAATCTGAAGGAAAAAAAAATTGTGAACAATTAGCAATAAATGTCGATTCAAAAGTATCAATACCCTGGTTTATTGAACAATGTATTAATTCCACAATAGGGAGCGAGAGAGAGAGCAATATCTCATACCTGCCAACACGCACATCTAAGCTGCGTGCTTCTCAATCACCTTAGCACCTTCATGAAGGCCACGGATAAGCCCCCCATAAGCCAACAATTTTTTGAGCACAAGCTGCAAGGCAATCATGATGTCCATCGGCTCACCAAGAGCAGGTGCAGCGGGTATCTCTACAACAGCAGCTTCCTCACTGCAAAGCAACAAATTGAGAAAAACAGATAATTGTTAGCACAACAAAGACTAATTCATCCATGAGCCCATGATTTTCCTATGAAAGTAGTCAGTTTTACATACCCAGACATTTTTTGCGTTTTCTTTAGTTGGCACTTGAGATTCCTTTAAATTGGATCTGTCATGCGTCAATAGAGATCACATCAACAATCATACACAGAATAACAGAAATTTAAGCAAAAAGGAAAAAAAACCTATTTTCTTTTAGCAATTCAAGCAAAAAGTTCATGCATGAATTTTAAGTTTTTCCAATTCACCACATGAAACAGAGCCAAGTAAACCAATTTTCTTTAAATATATAAACAAAGGTTAAAAAATTAATAAAAAAATCCATCCATATAAATAAATAAAACCATCTTACATTGCAAATACGTCGGTGAGTATGTATAGATTGCAAAATATGCATGAAATAATTTTCTAGACTGAATATTTCTAGGAATAAAAAACATAAACAGAGCGAGGAAAAAATAGTCCAGCCGCCACTCACCAAATCAGGGTTGCCCTTTTCATTTTTTTTTAATTGTCTTGGTATACAATTGTTGGGAACCTACTTAATCATGCAAAGCGGAAGTAAAGCAAGTTTCGATTCCCAAACAAGGATCTACATTGTGTTTAGATAGAAACTGTGTTTAGAATAATACCTTAGATGAATTCTGCAAACTCTTTCGCTGATTCACGAACTCCCCAATGATCACGATCTGCAATTCAAGCTGTCCAATTGTCTAGCCTCCAATGGTGATCTACACAGAGAACAAGAATGTGGCTAGGGTTTTTTTTTCTCGTGTTAACAAGAATAATGAAAACTCCATTAGATTTTTCAAACCCTAGCAACCTATTAATATAAGTCCAAACGGGCTTGGCCCGTCTCTTAAACTTAACCCGGTCCAACATTTAATTAATCTAATTAATTAAATCCGGTCCTTGAATAAGCAACCCAATTAATTATGTGTTCAACACTTGTCAATTAATTAATTGGTTAATCTCATTCTTCTTGTTCTCTTTTGTGTGTGACACATTAGGTTCTCGATCACGATACTTAACGACTGAATTATTATTTTGATCTAATCAAAATTGATAAATTAAAAAACCCCTTTTAATTTATCATCAATTCACATCCGTCGTCCCAGATGGACATCTAGCAATGTGTCGGGCAATACACGCAACGAGAAATGTCACATGGTGTGACAAAACCAAATTTGTTCGTTTACCGTGAAACTATAATCCATTCGTCAATATGATCCGATCAATTAAGAGATATGAACGTGTGTCAATCTCAATTATCGGTCATATCTTTTATCCTACTGTTAAGTCAATGTAAGTCGAAAACTCCTTTTCGATTTCTGAGTTCATATTGGCTAAGAATTTCATTATCAACTTAATTGGATGAAATGTAGATCATAATTTCTTACTATCTAAGAGTGACGAATCATCTATTAATCATTCACAACCTTCATATGATTCTTGACATACCCAAATGATGCCGTGTTAGTGACCCTTGGCAGAGTAACATCACCAAAGTATGACTGTCCTCATATAAGGCACTATGATGACCTCAAGTCAAATGACTAATTTCACTACTGAACGTTAGAGATTAACCACTGACACTCAAATAGTTATCCATGTGAAATCTCTCAACGGGTCTCCAGTGTTTTGTTCTATAACAAAACATCCACGTGTTCACTCAAGTGTCACCACACTTTAATTTGTGAGATCAGCTACTTGCTTCACAAGCAAGAAATGCCACACGTGATGGTTTATCCGTAATAACGATATTCGTATCTTAATATTACATATGACCACGAACGATTTAAGATTCAGTTATATGTAATTTGTATCTCACAATCACAACTCCTTTTGATTAACAAATCACTATGACTTAAATCTACGAATCCTATTATTTAATTTATTATAATATTAATTCAATTAAATATAAATATTGCCATAAATATGCATCGATTATATATACATTAAAAGTGTTTATGTCCAAAGTTGATTGGACCTAGGGCATAACACTTACAAACTCCTACTTGCACTAGATCCAATCACTTATGTATCTTATACCATAAGAGTCTACATGACGATCATATTTATGCTGCGTCAACTATTTGTCAATGGATCAGCAATTTAATAACTTGTGGGAATTCGTTCTTTCTTTACGTCATTTCATTATATTATCTTTCCAATGAGATGATACTGCCTTAACACATGCTTAGATCATTGATGAGACCTTAGTTCCTTCGCTTGCACGATGGCTCCATTATTATCACAATGCAGAAGAATGTGATCAACAATGTTAGGAACTACTCTAAGTTCATTAATAAACTTCCTAATCCAAACCACAACTTTTGTTGCTTTCTAAAGTAATGATGTATAAGACTTCTATTATTGAATCTACGGTTATTTTTGATTTGGAACATTTCCAACACACCGTTTAAGAGTAAACCAATATATTAATTGAGATATGATATCATTCTAGTCTGACTAGAAGTTAGAATTAGTGTATCCATGAACTCTCAGTTTATTTTCTCCATATAAAATCTTCTCAAGATTTTATCTATATAGATTGAGATAAATTAAACAATATTTTCGATCTATCTCTATAGATCAACTTGCTTCTCCAACATCTATCGCGAAGAAATTATTTGACAATCATAATTTCAACAATTAAAATATAACGGCGTCGTTTCCTATAATATGTCTCATACATATAATATTATGAATGCGACAATGCTCCCACTATTTTCTTGTAAACACACAATTCGTTTTCATTTTTTTTATAAAATCAAATATTTTGACTTTCACATCAATTCGAAGATCTCAGCTCCAAAAGACTTATTTCAATCCATATTGACCTTTTTCCTTGTAAACTCATTTACAACATATGAGTTTTAATCCATTAGGCAGGTCGACCAAAGTTCAAACCTTGGTTACATACGTTAAGTTCGTATCGGATTTCATAGCCTTTTGCCATATAATCGAGTCAATAATTGACTTTGCTTATGCATAATTAGAAGATTCATCATCATCGATTAATAATGCCTGATTAGTAATCATGGATTCGTACCTTCCAGAAGGTCGAATGATCCTACAAGATTTATACGGAGCTGATGTGTCCTCAGGAGTCTCCATTTCCTGATCAAAAGTATGTCCATCAGCAGGTTTGGGATCAGACTCAGGTTCATCTACTTGGTCAACTATATTTGTGAATTCTTGAACTCCTTCAAAATTTATTCTGCTCCCACTGTCATAAACACTTTCTTTACGAGTATAACATGTCTTGAGATGAACACCTTCTTCTCAACGAGATTATATAATTGATATCCAATTGTCTCTTAAATATCTCACAAATATATATTTATCGAATTTAGTCTCAAACTTATCTGATGCAGTACGCTTCACATAAACATTACAGTCCAAACTTTCATTTAAGAAAAGTTGGGCCTCCTGCGTTTCCATAACTCATATGGTTTTTTTGTCAACCAATTTAGACGGGACACAACTTAGTGTTAGCACATGACAATCAGTGCATGACCTCAAAACAATCTTGAAGTGTTTGCATGGCTTGTTCTTAGTTGCACTATATGTAATAGTGTACGATTCCTCATTTCAAATACACTATTATGTTGCAGTGCATGTGGAGGAATCCACTGCATGAGAATTTTATTCTCTTTTAGATAATCTAAAATTTTACATTTTAAGTATTATCCACATCGGTCAGATCTTAGTGTGAGAATTTATTCACCTATTTGTTTCTCAATTTCTAGTTTGAATCCCTTGAATATTTCAAAAGTTTCATACTTGAATTTCATCAAATATACATGACCATTTCTGAAATAGCCGTCTAGTAAATGTGATGAGATAAGAGAAATTTTATCTAACATTAATTGATATGTGTCCACATACATCACTATGTATTAGACTCAGTAATTATGCAGATCTTTCTCATTTTTAAGTAAAAGGAGATATGTTCATTATGCCTAACAGACATGTTTTGCATTTGTCAAATGATTCAAAATCATTTGACTCAAATGTACATATTCATGTAAGTTTGGAATTGTATTTTCATTTATATGATCAAATCTGCAATGCCAGATATAAGTGTTATTCAGATTATCATTTTTATGTCTTTCAGTATCTATACTCATTATAGAATACTCAATATTTAGAATATAAATGTCATTTTGTAATTTACCATAACCATTAAGACTTTATCAAGATAAAATGAACAACAATTGTCATTAACGTTAAAATAATTCATGTCCAAACATGAAATTTATTTAATGCTCTTGGTAATGGCAAGAACAAAACAATATTTCTCTAATTCTAATATTAAGCTTAAAGGCAAAGGTAAGAAATAGCTCCTATAGGTAATGCAGCAACATTTGCTCATATTTAACGTACATGTCAACTTCTCCCCTTTTTATAGTGATCTACTTCAGTTTAGTTTCTGCACATTTATACAAATATGAGATTAATATCTGGTATCAAATACCCACTAAACTAATGAATATAAGCCTTGCAATTTCTTTTCCAATGACCTATCATTCCAAAATGATAATAATGGTCATTAGATTTAGTATTGTCCTTGTTTGCTTTATGTGTCTTAGCCATCTTAGATGTTTTCTTAAAACACCATTTAGACTTCCCTGGAGGAATCTATGACTAAGATTTGCCCATTGCAAACATAGATATCGAGTTTAACAGTCTTAAGCATGTTCAGCAACTTAATAAATGTGCATTCGAATTTTATTCATGTTAAATTCATAATTAGTTATGAATAACTCTTCGACAAAGATTGCAGAACCAAGTCATACTTAGTTCTTTGTTCATAACTAAACTCTATTGAGATAACTTCTCAAAGTAGTCAACGTCTTCAGCACACCAGCACTGGCTGAAGACTCTTCTGCCATTATGCACTAGTATAGTTTCTAGGAAATCTGATATCTTTCCACACGTGATTATTCATCATTTAACACTTTGAAATGGAAAATCATGTGTTAGCTTCTATACACTTATGTTGCTTTTGTAACTTGGGGTGACATAGTCACAAACATCACATATGTTCCTGTGCTATCGTCATCAAACCGATGATGCCACTAATTTAGATGACTTGTTCTTTAAGGAAATAGTGCGTTTACATGGGATTCCTAAAAATATAGTGTCGGATAGGGATGTTAAATTCCTTAGTCACTTAGGCAGGTTTTATGAGGTAAGTTAGGCACAAAATTGTTGTTTTCTACTACATGTCACACACAAACTGATGGGCAAACCGAAGTAGTCAATAGGATTATGATTCAATTGTTGCATAATGTAATTAATAAAACTTAAAAAGTTGGAAAGAGTGCTTACCTTTCGTGAAGTTTGCTTACAATAAGGTTGTACACTCCACTACTACATGTTCACCATTTGAAATTATTTATGGTTTTAATCCACTAATGCCATTGGATTTAATCTCTTTACCTGTGAATGAACGTGGTAGCTTGGATGAGAAAAAGAAGGACGAGATGGTGAAATCACTTCATGAGAATGTAAGAATGTAAATTGAAAATAAAAACAAGCACTATGTGTCGCAAGTCAACAAAGGCAGGAAGAGTGTTTCATTTGAACCTAGTGATTGGATTTGTGTACATTTGAGAAAGGAACGCTTTCCAGAGCAACAAAGATCAAAGTTGCAACCATGAGAGAATGGACTGTTTCAAATGCTGGAGAAAGTCAATGGCAATGCATATAAACTGCATCTTCTTGGTGAGTATAATGTTTTGGCTACTTTTAATGTATCTGATCTCTCTCTGTTTGATTTAGGTACAGATTCGAGGTCGAATCCTTTTGAAGAAGGAAGGGATGATGTGAGCACGGAGTCGAGCGCGTCAAGATCGAGCTTGGGGAAGGATCCGTTGATTATTAAAGGAGCCCGATGACATGTTCGATAGTAAAGCGGGTGAAAGAGGCGATAAGATTGCTCGTTCAAGCTACGGTTGACGACATGGTGATCTTGACAAAGAATGGAGCAAGTTTCATGTTGGGGTTGATGGTCGAAACGGGTTGGAGCTACTTGATTCAAGTGGGGGAAGAAGAATGCCAAAATCACTATAATGCGATCGATAGTAATCCAGTGCATGCGGTCACATGCACCCTTACCGAAACTAAACAGGGAATTTTGAATGTTCTACGCGACCGCATAGAAATATACTATGAAGCAGCATAGTTCAAACGGGCAGCGAGATTTTTTTTTCTTTTTAGAAACTTCCTAATTACGTCAGAATTATATTCTTACCAAACTTGTGTAATCTTTGGATTATTATGCACGACTTTTAAGCTTAGTATAAATAGGAAATTCTATTTTATTGTATTTTTATACAACATTATTGAGAATTAATCGATATGCTATTTTGTTTTCAACCTTTGTTCTTCGTTAGACAAATCAAGAACTTATCAAGATCTTTTTTGTGGCGTTTAAATCAACTGGATGAGAATTTCAAATAATCAATCAAAAGGGTCGACATATGTTCGCGTTGTGTTGGTTATTTTGATTCGTTTTTTGTCGAATCAAATCCAAACTTTGGTTCTTTGATTTTCTTAGGTTCGATTTCAATTCCGTTGTGGGTTTCGTAGTTCTTCACTACGCAGTTTCACATCATATTTTTAGGACAAAAAGGAAAACGAGGCATTATGTGAATGCATCGAAAAGAGGAGCATGTTTGCTTGAGCTTAACACAAATAAAAATTATTTTTTTGAAAATGAATTTTATTTTATTTTCAAAATAAGTAGTTCACTTATTTAGAATCAATGGAAATTATTATTTTAAACTTACCTACAAGTAAAATTTTTAAACCTAACCAAAGATGGGAAATAAAAAATAACAATATTTTATTTCATTATTGTCCATTTATCAAGATATATTAATAGAGAGTAGTTGGGGTCCATTTAAAATAATTATTGTCCTAAATAACTTTATTATTCAGCTATTTAGATTCATGGTTCGGTTTGTCTCGCTTTAAAATCATTTTTTGTAATTCTCACACTCATTTTCAATCATATATTTATACAATAAAATATTTTGCACGTTAATCTAAAAAAAATTCTTATTTTTTAACCACACATTATTCAAAAAATCACTATTTAAAATATCAATTTTTCTAAATAATGGCCATCAAGTGGGAGGCGTAACGTAATTCTTTGTTTTTGTTTTAGATCAAATTCTATGTGGTCCCACTTTGCTAACCATGATGATGGATGCCCAATCGTAATTTAAAGTGGAATAAAACTATTTGTATAATCTTTATTGACAATTCATGTGTTGTCAAATCCACGCTGTTGATTTAAAAATCAATTTTTTAAAATGGATTGTGTAAATTTCTACTAGCTCCTGATTGCCAATAAAGTTTTTATAACTATGATTGTACGTGTAACATATTTCTTTAAAGTGTGGGGGCAACATCTACCTCTAGTCGTAAAGCATCATTTTGATCGTTAAATCAGCACGCCACACACGTGTAATGTCTACTTAAAGGGTAAAAATGTCCAATGTGTTTGCTGAATAGTATGATTTTGAGCCTTGAAATAAAGTTATGTTTTATGAACAATCGCATATTGGAGGTTTTTACAAAAGTAAAAATGAGTTTGGACATTTTTATCCATTTAGAAGACTTCAAAAGAATATTGGATGTTGATCTAATGGCTTAAAAAACATTTTCGATCATTTGGAAATGATGCATGCACTTTTTATAGGTTGGGGATCTGGTTGCTACAATCAGAAGATTGTGGACCTTGTTGTCATGTTTAGCAAAGGTTGAGGACCTCAGCTAGAATTTACCCCTTTACGATAAAAAAAAAAAAAAAAAAAATGTAACTGGGCTGGGTTAGCCCAAGACGTGATTCTTTATCTGGCCCATCATTAATATGAAATTATTTTGGAGTCAATTTCCTACTCTTTTAGTATGTTTGTCTGAATAAAATTGACCATATTTAAAGAAAATTAGGTGCAAGCAACGTGCAATGCACGTTTGTTTAGTTTATATTTAATAGTTTTATTTAAGAATTAATTTGTTATTAATAAAGATGTAATTTTTTTGGTTAATTAAATAATTAATGATGTAATGTTTATGTAATTGATAAATAATTAAATAAATTGTTTCTCTCTGTCATCTCCAACCCAAAATCACAAACAGAAAACTCAAAGTATGTTAAGGGGTAAGAAAATGAGTTTACTTAGACTCCTTTTGATTCTCATTAATGTAGAATGAGAATGAAAAATATAGCCGTTATTGGACCCCACACAAACTTTTTGCATGGCTTAAATCTTTACTCTTTTTTAAGTAATAATGCAATTCATTTTATCGTTAAAGTATGATATGTATTACGATAATATATGTATATTATGTGTTAGACTTAATATTGGTAAGTGACGGGTAAATTTTCGAGCACGAAAATATTTTAAGGGGGTGAGAATGTAATACCTCGAAAATTTTCATAAAATATAATTCAATTTTTATATACTATATTTTAATATTTTGAAAGTTAGGGACTAAATGATACATTTATCAAATTATATTTTATTTGTGTCAAATATTTAGATATTGATGGAGTTATCGTAAATATATGAATATTGGTCTCGTTGGATAAATCGTAATTAAATACATAAATCAGATTCGAGAAAAAGTCGATTCGGATAAATTAGCTCCAAGATATTTTAGTTTGAATGAATTATCAAAAGCTAATTTATTTTTATTATTATTTAATTATAACTTTGAAAGTAAGGGGTGGTAAAAAAGATTTTCCGTTAAAACAAAAAATTCCGTTAGTTTTTCCGTTAAATCAAGAAATTCCGTTAGTTTTTTTGTTAAACCAACAAATTCCGTTTAATAGCCACTTTTTATAATACTAGGTGTAAGCAACGTGCAATGCATGTTTGCTTAGTTTATATTTAATAATTTTGTTTAAGAATTAATTTGTTGTTAATAAAGATGTAATTTTTTTGGTTAATTAAATAATTAATGATTTAATGTTTATATAATTGATAAATATTTAAATAAAATGCTTCTCTCTGTCGTCTCCAACCCAAAATCACAAACATAAAACTTAAAGTTCATATGATGCACAGTAATATTATACTATATTCTAAAAACAAATGACAAGAAAAAGATGTCCCCAAATGGAAATACATTTTGAACATCCAATCACATTTAACGTCTATCAGGCAAACTTCAGTTAGTTTCGTATTCTTATTTTTGTGTCTACATGTCAAAAAAGTCACAATCATTATTTATTTCACCTGAGGAAGTACCTCTCTATGAGTTTTTCACCTCCAAATACACATATGATGTCGGTACAGCTTGACATAGAACTATAGTCTACAGAGGGTATGTGAGATTGCGAGGTGTAATCTTCGTTCTCAGTAAGCTCACCTATTACATTGTGCTTGAGATGGAAGAATCTGAGGTGAGCGGGAACTGCAAATGAGAAATGGGAGAAATAGGCTCTTTCCTTCCTCTTTGCCCTATTTTGAAACAGCTTCTATCTCTTTTCTCCCGAACCGGGCTATTTTTTTATTTTCTGTAAGGCTTTTGTGAAATAGTAGCCTATAAGTCCAGCATTTCTCATGAATTGATTGCTGTATTTGAATGGATTAAATTGAATGTCTCCATATATTGCTTGTGCGAGAGAAAAAGATGATTATTGTGCCCATGATTAATCCAACTAAGATGATGGGCAAGCACAGCCGCCCCCAACCCCCGACCACTACGGTTTCTTGGGGGCGTCGCCCATGAAAATGGGGGAAGAGCTTCTCCATTAAGGTTTTTCCAGTGTTTTGAAAATCGATCCGGTCATCAACTCGGAAAATGTAAAGGGTAATGGTCAAAAGGTTCAACCGGGGTTGAATCGGATGCAATAAATACATACAAAAATAATAAAATAATATATA
Organism: Fraxinus excelsior; assembly: GCA_019097785.1. Taxonomy (NCBI): domain Eukaryota; kingdom Viridiplantae; phylum Streptophyta; class Magnoliopsida; order Lamiales; family Oleaceae; genus Fraxinus; species Fraxinus excelsior. The sequence goes on from CM032642.1 coordinate 1,253,395, forward strand.
TATTTTAAAATTTTCATATTAATAATTCAAAGTAAATATATTTTTACTAATTAGATTCATTATCCTACAATTAGTCTCAATACTAAAAATAAAAAGTCAATATGTTAAAATAGTTTACTTTGTTAAATTAAAATAATTTAAACTTATAAAAAATGATAGCTAACATTAATATATTAATAATCAAGTGTAATTTAAGTTAAATTTAAAAATTAAATAAATGAAAGAATGAAGGTGAATATTACAATTTAATTAGTTGTTATTAAAAATCAAATTAGCCAAACATACATTTGAAAATGATTTTGATGGGTATTTTAACATTTTTTGGTTATATATCACTATCCCACATTGGAAGTTTATAAAACTATTAGAGTTAAGAGCATGTATAAAAGGCACAATCCTACATTGAAAGTTTATGAAACTTTTGGAGAGAAGTGCATCTATAAAATGAGCATGACATCCATTACTTCTTCACGGGCCTTAAAATTCTAAATAAATTTTGAAGCCCATTTATGAAGTTAAAAATTTTTAAACAAAAAAAAAAAATTGAAAATCGGGGCCGGTTTGACGGGTTTTAACCGGTTTTGAAAATAATAAAAAATTAGACATGATTTGGCCCGATTTTGGGCCCCGTTCCCGATTTTTCCGGTCGAACCGGTTGGGCCGGGTCGGGTTTGACAATATTGGGTTTTTCAATCATGGAAGATTAAAGGTTTTTTTTTTCGATTTTTGGGGAGTTGAGGAGGCAGAGACTTCTTGTGTAAATTTGATATGTTAAGGTCCTTGGCTGCAATTTAAGGATTAGGGTTAAATTTTAAGTTTTAGTCCCTAAGGTTTTAAATAAATTCAAGTTGGACCTTAAAGTTATAGGTTTTCCATTAAAACAAGAAATTCCGTTAGTTTTTTCATTTAAGGATTAGGGTTAAATTTTAAGTTTTAGTCCCTAAGGTTTTAAATAAATTCAAGTTGGACCTTAAAGTTATAGGTTTTCCATTAAAACAAGAAATTCCGTTAGTTTTTTCGTTAAACTAAGAAATTCTGTTTCATAACCACTTTTTATATATAGAAAGATATGTATATCATGTGTTAGACTTAGTATTGGTAAGTGACGGGTAAATTTTCGAGCACGAAAATATTTTAAGGGGGTGAGAATGTAATACCTCGAAAATTTTCATAAAATATAATTCAATTTTTATATACTATATTTTAATATTTTGAAAGTTATGGACTAAATGATACATTTATCAAATTATATTTTATTTGTGTCAAATATTTAGATATTGATGAAGTTATCGTAAATATATGAATATTGATCTCGTTGAATAAATCGTAATTAAATACATAAATCAGATTAGAGAAAAAGTCGATTCGGATAAGTTAGTTCCAAGATATTTTAGTTTGAATGAATTATCAAAAACTAATTTATTTTTATTTTTATTTAATTATAATTTTGAAAGTAAGGGGTGGTAAAAAAGATTTTCCGTTAAAACAAAAAATTCCGTTAGTTTTTCCGTTAAATCAAGAAATTCTGTTAGTTTTTCTATTAAACCAACAAATTCCGTTTAATAGTCATTTTTATATATAGAAAGATATATAAAAATATCGGTTTATTAACTTGTGCAATTTAAGAATAGGCTTAATCGCACAAAACGGTCCTATATTTCAATTTTTTGCATTTTCACCCCTATATCAACTTTTCATTGCGAAAAACGTCAATTTCACATATTTTAACGTAAAATGACAAATATACCTTCCTATATAAATAAAACAAAAACCAAAAAGGAAAAGAAAAGAAAAATAAAGAATAAACTGCAATCTTGCTCCTAAACTTTTTAAAAAATGTAAATGAGTTCAAAATTTATGAAAATATCAAAAAAAAAAAAAAAAAATTAAAAAGATTGAGCTATTCATCTTCTTCTCCCACCCCCCGACACTCAACCAAACCAAAATTCATCTGCCTCCACCATCACGTCGGGCCGACCACCACGAACATGTCGTACCTCAATCGTCACTAGCGCCACTGCAAGCAACCAACACCGCTGACCCTCCCAACCAAACCAAACCCACTCATCACACAACTCCATCATTTTCAAGAATTTAAGCAAAATGGTAAATGAACAAGAAAGACAACTACACACCTCACCACCAAGATAACAAAGGTTGCTCGAAATTTTCAATGAGATGTCGTGAAATGTAGATATTCCCAGCACCTTCACCATATCTAGCTCCATATTCTTCCCTCAAGCATTTTTAGTATCTTAGTTTTCCCTACAATCCCATGAAACAGTTAAACTAAACCCATTATTCCACAATTGCAAAAAATAGCTTTAGACAGACACAATTGCAAAACCCACCCTCGCCTTGCGCGACTTGATTAGGCCATAAATATATAGATCTTGGCCTGAATCGTTTGATCTTTATATTGGAATTTGTTGATTTTGGGAAACTTGAATATGGATCCAAAAAGACTTAAAAAAGGAGTTATAAAAATAGAACAATTAACTGAGCCATTGTTGACTTATACATGACATCGGGGGCTCTAAGTGGGTGGGTGGGTGGGTGGGTGGTGGTCGTCGACATAGTTGGAGTGATTTGGTTTGGTTGGAGTTAAGGTTGGGAGTGGGGAAAAAGATGAACCTCTTCCAACTTTCCAATTGTTTTTGGAGTTAAAATGAAGGGGTGAAATTTCAATGGTTTTGGCGGTGACGGGGGTGGAAGAGGCTGAGGGAGGTGGATGAGAAGAGGAAAATAGTTTTTTTTTTTTTTTTTTTTTTGTCATTTTCAATATTTTTATAAACTTTGGACTTAATTGCATTTTTAAAGAAGTTCAGGAGTAAGATTGCAATTTATTTTTTATTCTTCCCTTCCTTTCTTTTTTGTTTTATTTATATAGGAGTGTATATTGGTCATTTTACGTTAAAAATAGGTGAAAAAGACGTTTTTCGCAATGAGATGTTGAAATATGGGTGAAAATGTAAAAATTTGAAACATAAGGATGTTTTGTGCAATTAAAACTAAAAAAACTATAACCATTCTTAGAACATCTCTAAAAGATTCCCTATTTTAAAAGACTATATTTTGTAATTTAGGGAGCATTTATAAATGTAGAAAATAAAAATCTTTAAATACTCCTACCGACTTTTTATATTTAATACTTAATTTTACTTCTCCAAAAAAATTATTATTTTTTACTGTCTTTATATTTTTACTAGTTTCCTTCCAAATTATTATATTATTTTTCCTCAATTGAAGAGTTAAACTCACTCTCTATTTTAAAATGTTAAATTAAAGAGTGTCTTAAAGAATAATTTTAATGGTCGACTCTTCAAAATGGAGAGTATCTTATATTTAAAGAGTATTCGGAGATGCTCTTAGAGTTTATAGTTTCTCTTTTTATTCTTTGTTCGAGGTTTCTATAGCTATAGGTTTTAAAGTTTGTTTTTCAGTAATTTCTCCTTTATTGAGAGTTTTTTAATGGATGATGTTCTAAGAGCATGTTTGGTTACGCTTAAAAGATGCATTAAAGCATCTTATTTTGATATTAAGATGTTTGGCTAAGTTTAAAAGTTGAATTACGTGGTTTACTTCGGTTTAAATTGGAGTTTTGAGTTTGAACACGATCAAAATATTGGTGCCATACTTGACTCTCTTACAAAACCAATCTCAAATTTATAAATTCTCTGAGCTTGCTTGTATTATTTACGAGTTATTATTTAGCGTTTGATTTTGATTATTTAAAAATCACTTATCTTCCACCCACATTTTCAATTGTACATTAATTTTTTATTTATTATTTTTGGATTCAAAGTTCTAAGATGAGTAAAAATTGAAATTCTTTATTATAATTAAAATGGGGTGCATACACTACACCAAAAAAGATCTTTTGCAGCGGTCAAAAAACGTTGCAGTAGACATTTTTCAGTGTTTTAGCGTATGTTGCGAATGTTGGTGTTGTCGTTGAGGGAAGACTTTTTGCAGCGTTTATTCACCATTGCGAAAAACCCTTTTGCAGCGTTTTTCAAACGTTGCGATAGACCCCCTTTTGCATATTTTTTAAATGTTGCGGTAGACCCCTTTTTGCAGCGTTTTTTCAACTTTGTGGTAAACTATTTTGCAGTATTTTTTCAACATTGCCGTAAACCTTTTTTTAACAATTATATATGGTAATTGACCGCCAAAATTGAAAATGACATTTTGTGAACAAATTTTGAAATTATATAAAAATTGATAATTTCATTATAAATTTTTGAATCAATACAACATTAGAATGTGTTACAATACAAAATATCTAAAAATGAGTAATGATTAAAGAGCGAAACTATAATAAACTAGTTACAACACAACATATCTAAAGTTCTTGTTGCCGTATACAATATATTTCATCCCCTTAAAAATTATTAAGTACTTTTCTATCCTCCGCCTCTTATTTTCATCTTTGGGCATGTGGACAAAAAGTATAGGTGATTAATCCTTCGTAATTTCCATGTGACCCAACACCCCTTCAGCAATCATTAGAATAATACCTCTGAATCTCATATATGTGGCAAGTACCGAGACAAAATATTTGCCAGAGGAGGCACCCAATGCAAAAAGAGGCAGCTTTTCAAGATTTTGTTTCACAATCCAACTCTCAATGATGTATTTAACAATCCGCCTTTCATCCCTAAGCGACCAGCATTTTCCAGCACTTGATATGGCGAGGATTGCAAACTTTCTAGCCAAAGCATGCATCATGATGAGCCTTTCTTTAGGTAAACCCACACAGTTCGAGCATTTGGGTGTCTTGTCCCAAAAGGTTGCTGCTCTACCATTACAAGCATGTGCCAAGAAGAGCACTACTTTAGGCGAGTTGAGTATCTACTATATAAAATCAGTCCCATTCCTGAACTCTATAGTCGGGTCTAATCGAACCATAGAATCAAAGCTCTTCCATTTTTGGTTCAAAATCTCAGACATAGGACTGGATTCTTTTGCTCTATTTCCAAACAATGCCAGTGCTACCATTACTAGAAGCAGCAATGCAACCAAAACTGGTAATCGAGCATTTGATACACTGCTTGAATGCTTCAATAATCTTTTCCCACGTCTAAACATAGTTGGAAAACATGAAATGTAACACCATCATTTTCTCATGACCAAATTTTGTAATAAGTACCAAAAACAATAGAGAAAGTCACAAAAATGCAAGCTGGCTAATGTTCACACGTTTACAGACGACTATTTGCGGGTAACAAAAGCAAGATCTTTACTTGCATCCAAAAAAAAGCACAGAAAAGAAATCCACATTCAACATTAAAAATTAAAAATGCATTCATAAGTTTAAAGGGTTTGGGGCTTTTATATTCAGAACAAAGTTAGCCTAATTTATTTTGACAAAATTAAGCTCATTACCTTGAAGTGTAGCTAATCTCATAGTAAAATGAATGGGTGAAAACGAAGAAGATGACCTGCTATAAAATCTAGTGTGCACCATCATAATAGTTAACTATTATTTATTGCAATTAGATATAAGAAGATGGCCTGCTATAAAATCTAGTGTGCACCAAAAATGCAATCAAAGATGGCACGCAAGATGTACAAACTATTAATTTTCTCCTCACGGGTAACACAATTTCTATTAACTCAAATAATTTTAGTTAATTTGTCAAACAAGAGTCACCTCCCTAGTTTTCTCTTGAAAATAGAACTAGAGAAGAGAAGCGATCAAGAAAGAAGGAACCTAGGAGGGAAACTCAACTGACACATTACTAAAGCGGTCATGTTTAAGACAAATGACTACTAAAGAACTTGAGAATAGAGATTGGTTCCAGATACTACCTTCCCTGATCTTAAACATCATCAAAACTGGGTGCTCATAGACCAATTGAGAACACAAACCGCAGTCAAACATAAGTCTGGAGATGAAACATTTTCCTTCTTCACTCCTTCACCTAAGATGTAACTCAATAGAACATAAAATGCAGAGCACATTACCAATTAAGCAAAAATGTCACATGAAATTCAGCATACACGTTCTATAATTATGCATCAAATCTCATTTAGTAAACAAGAATACTAATCAATGTAACAAACCACCATACCATCATAAGCCCTAACAACAATATGACTCAAATCATAATATCACAGTCGCCTCCTCTCCTAACAATATAGCAATGAAATGAGAAAACAAATTGTGAATCAAAAAATTAAAATAAGAAATGAAATATCCTATTTTTCCTGTTAGCGTTTTTCTTGGCCTTTGCATTTCCAATAAACAAATTGGTTATTTTTTCTATTTTTCGTGTAATAAAAAATCGTGTAATAGATGAATGAATATACATGCAGAGATCGTCAGGAGTTCTTGAGGAGGTAGGGCGTTCGAAGAAACGCTCGAAGATCGATGAAGCCCACTTGACATTGTCTATCATCAAGAATTAAAATCCTAATTTCTAATTTCAATTGTACACAAAATCAAAAGTTTGCATATACAGAACGAGAATTGGGGGTTTTGTATGATTGTCTGAGTGCCGGAACTTACTAGGAGACTGAGTGCTGAGTTCCGGGAGACCGAGGGAGCTCAGAGAGAAGTGAGGACGTGTGGAGCTGGACGAGCCACCGAGCTTGGAAATTGGAACGAGGGAAGGCGCGGTCGCACGGAGCTTGGAAGTTGGAGCCGGTGCCATGACTGCCGTGGGTGTGGCCAGTGACTGCCATCAAGGCGTTAACAATAGGGGAGAGGACGGGGCCGAGCGTTTCTTGAGGCTACTACTGTTAAACTGAATGTAGGGGGAAGAAGAAAGGAAAAGGCAGAGAGACGTGAGGAAAAGTTAGGGCTGACATGATTTAGAGGACTTGGGGAGTTTTTGCAACACTTTTTTTAGATAACATTGCAAAATTATCATAAAAAAAATTTACGAAAAACGTCTTTCGCAATATTGCAAAAAGTTGTCTTTAAAAAATTTCGCAACACTAAAAAAAATATTATTAAAACTCAATTTTGTTAAACAATGTCAACATCTACGCATTAAAATATTGCGATAGACTCCTTTAACAATATTTAACTACCAAATGTTGTCGTTTATGTGTTGCAAAAACTATTTTTTGGTGTAGTGATATAATAGAAATCGTGAGGTAAATATAATTAAATTCAAATAATTATGTCAATTTTTATTAAATTCCTGGTCAAAAGAAATTTTATTAAAAAAATAACAGTTCAAGGACAACACGTGGCATAAAAACAACCTACTAGTGCAAGGGGAAATTATTAAAAATACCCCAAATTCAACACTACCCTTTCCAAAATACCCTTTGACTATTCAAAGGTAGTAAACTACCAAAAATACCCTTAAATATAAGATTTACAACCAAAGCAATCATAATATAAAGAAAGTAACAATTTAGTCCTAGAAGATTTATTATAATCTTGAAATAATAAATTTTTGTCAAAAAACTAAACTAAATTATGACTAATAAAATGAAAAGACCTAGATCTAAAAGAGGTCCATATAAAATTAAAACAATTGTAAAAAATAAAAAAGAAATTGAATTTGAAAATGAAATCGATAAAATAGGATATCAAGAACAATTATATGCTGCTCAAGAAATATTAAAATGTTTTAAAGAAAATTTAATAGAAAATTTTGCCAGAGGAATTATTAGATCTATAATTATAAAAGATATACAAGATATAATAGATAAATTAGAGAAAAGAAAAAGAATATTTCAAAGTATAATATACCTCTTGAATCAAATATAGATATAATAACAGATCTTGATATTATGAATTCTCAAACATTATTAGACTTTGAAGATTTAATCAAAAGCTTATAAATGAGGAAACCAATTACAAATAGATTATCACAAGAATATAAGAAAATAAGGTTTAATTTAACTTTGAGATTTTATACATCTATAACTAATAATAGATTAGAATTTGATAAATTAAAAGAATACATAGAATATACGACTATTTAAAGATTAATTAGATTTTAGATTTTAAGTTTTATTTGATTTTTGTTCGCTCTAAGTAGCACCCCCAAGTTGATGGTATCAGAGCCATAGAGGTCATGGACATTACAATTACAAAAACAGATTGGTATTACAAAATAGAAGAAAGTAAAGGAAATAATATATTTTTAGAACATATTCCTAAGAAAATAAAAACAATAACGTTAATAATAATTAAAGACTTACCTCAAGAAATAAAAGAACAAATTATAGATAACCTTATAATAGGAACATTAAAAGATGAATATATATATGAAAAAATTATTATTGAACTTGAAAAAGAAGAAATGATGTTATATTGCAAAGATTATGAGTAATAAAATTATAAAAATAGGTAATTATTACACATTAGAAACAGAAAAAGGAAGTTATATATTTTTAAAACCTATACCCGATAAGTTAAAAATAATAACATTAAAAGTAATTAGAAAATTACCTATGGAAATTAAAGAACAAATATTACATAAATTAATTGTAGAATCAATAAAAGAAGAATATATATATGAGAAAATAATATAAACTTTTGAGAAAGAAGAAATCAATTTATATTATAAAGAAAAATATGAATCAGATGAATTGTAAAAACTATTAATGGAATTAATGGAAGTAAAAGAAATTCTAGATAAAAGATTAGCAAGAATAAGAGAAATAAATCTACAAATACAAGATGAACTTTTAAAACCTGGAAATATAACAAACTCACAACAAAAACAAATATTAAAATTAAAACAAGAAAGGTATAAAATAAGAGCAAGTTATTACGAAAAAATGAAAGAATTAACAAATAATAATTATGTAAAGCAAAAATGTGATAAAGTAATAAAAGATTGTAAAGATACTGAATGTATAACATATTATTTATGTCAATCAAAGAAAAGATAAATGTCAATTGGTGAGTATATAGAAGAATTAAAAACACTAATAAAAATATTAATAGATGATGTTCAAAACATAAATAATGAAATAAAAGAAGTAAGAAATGATATTAATATCCTAAAAATTGAAGTAAGAAAAATAAAAGAAAATAATAAAGGAAAAGAAAAAACAATAGACAAAAAACTAATAGAAAAAGAAATGTCTAGAATAGGGAAAAAATATACTGAACAAGAAAATATAAGAATAGAAGCAGGAAGTATGGATGATGAATTTAGGAAAAGGATTTTACCAAAAATAATAGAAGAAGAGGAAAAAATGGAAAAATCTAAAGAAAAAGCAATAGGAAAATTAGAAATTAAAGAAAATCAAGATGATATAGAAGATAAAGATGAATGAAGAATTAGATTTACTTATAGAAAATTTTGATCAACTAAATTTAGAAAATTTAGATGAATATCAAGTCCTAATGAATACTGGAGGAGGACCAAATAAAGCAGAATCCTCTAATAAACAAGAAATATTAGATCCAGATGAAAATTATGCACCTATATACATTAAACCATATAGACAATATTATGAAACAATAAGAGATAGACAACCACCAAAGGGAAACAAATACAGAAATAGATTTGAACTAAATGATAATTATGATAAACCTGTCAATCATGGAGGAGCAAAATTAGACTTAGATTGTAAAATAGATATTAAAAAAAGCCTTAGAAACTTGGGCAAACTCAATGATATTATTCTTTTTATATAATAAAGATGATACATGGGAAAGTACTGAAAGAAGAATAGACTTCTTAGTAGCATCATTTGAAGGAAATGTTAGAAACTGGTGGGATGGAATAAATAATGATACAAAGACACTAATAAGAAGAAATGTTCAAACAGAAATAATAAAATCAGATAGAGAAGGTATAGAAAGATTAGTAAACTATATCTCAGATGAATTCTTAGGAGAAGATTGGATAAAAAATTTTGATGGAGAAGCAATAAAAGAAAAAGAAAATGGTAGGATAAAATTAATAAATCTAACAATATGTGATATGTGTAAAATCAAAGAATATACATGTGAATTTAAAGAATATTATTATACCCAATTCTATAGTAATGAAAATCAAGATGTATATAAAGATATGTATTATAATAAGTTACCAGGAACATGGGGAATATATTTTAAGATAGAATTTGAAAAATTTATTAAAGAAAATCCTGAAGCACCTAGATCTTTAGAATCAAGGATAAAATTTTTTATTTGAAAGACTTGCATACATATGTCAACAAAGACAATTAATGAAAAAATCAGGAAGATTAGCAACCAAAGCAAGGAGACCAAGAAGGAAGAAAAAAAAAAAGGACGAATGAAAAAGGAAGGAAAAAGAGGAAAAAGAGAGAAGAAAAGGGCGAAAAAAACAAGAATAGAGAGGGGGAAGGAAAAAAAAGAAAGAGAAGAAGAAAAAAGGGAAAGACTACAATGGGGATAGAGAGAGAAAGGAGAGAAGAAAGATATGTTGTGAAGATATGGAAAAACCTACACAATGGGGATGTAATCCTGAAAGAAAAAATATTAAGAGAAAATTCAAAAATAAAAAATTTAGAAAATTTAGAAATTTTAAGAAAAAATATATAAACCCTAGAAGAAGATATTATAAAAGGAAATATAATCCGAATAGACAACAGAAAAACATACCTTATAAAAAAGATAAAAGCTAATGCAAATGTTGGAATTGTGGAGAAATATGACATATAAGCCCTGACTGTAAAAAGAAAAAGGTTAAAATATTACAAAAAGAATATTTAGATATAGAAAGTGAATTAAGTGAAATATCAGACATTGAACAATATTATGATCAAGAAGTATATATAAGCGAATCAGATTCAGAAAAAGATAATGAATCAGAATCTGAATAACGAGATTGAGGAAATAGAAAGAGATAATATAGATAAACAAGAATACGAAGGAATAGAAGGTTATGGATTAAAAGTAACATTTGATAATAACAAATTCAAGAAAATGAGAAAATTATCTTTAGACTTAAAAATAGGAAAATGGGAAGCCTTAGATAAAATATGGAAAAGAGAAAGAATAGCAATAAATGAGTATCATAAAATTGAAAAAGCTATAAATGTTAGAACAACTCAAGGAACACATAAATTAAATCTTTTAACAAGAAATACAGTAGATGAATTATTAACAAAGATTAGTAAAAAACAAGGAGAAAAAATTCAATATGTCTATTTAGCAGGAATACAAATAATGTTTAAATCCTTATTTAGAGAAGGAATAGATTCACCTTTAACCGTAAGTTTACATGATGGAAGAATAATAAATTTGAAAGATAGCCATTTAGGAACTATAGAAGGAAACTTAGCATACCAAAAACTAATATTCACTTGTTACCCAAAATATTGTGTCTCAATTACAGATAAGAACTTCAATGAAGTCTTAGGACTACATTTTAAGTTGCATAGAAATGATATAATGGAACCAGGAGACAAGATTATGACTATAGAATATAGAGCTTTGTACACATTTACTTACTCCAATTATGGAAATATATACTCTAAAAAACCATACATAGAAGTTCACAAGGAATGTAAGGATATTAGTAAAATAATAGAACCAAGCAAACAAATAAGTATAATTCCTAAAGAATATGAATTTAGTATACTCAAGGATAAACCTGAAATAGCAGAAGATAAAGAAGATAATTATTCTGATAAAATAATGTTTAAAGATGGAAGATTAATTAAGAGATCAACAAGTCTTAAAATACCTAGAAAACATTTAGAAGGAACTAGTAATATAAAAGAAATAAAACTTCATAGAAATGCTGGAAACATGAAAATAGAAGGAGAATATTATAATGGAAGAGAATATATTGAAGGACCAAATATACTAATTGATACAGGAGCAAGTGAATGTCATATAGCTTCAATAAGAAATAAAGGATTAATGACTCACAAAATTGAACCATATAGATATGTAAATTTTGATGGACAAATACATACTACAGAATTAGAAGTCAAAGTACCAATAAAAATAGGAGGAATTAAAATGGTAGTACCATGTTACATGGATAATAGTATGAATACAGATCCTCATATATTATTAGGAATACGTTTTCTAAATGGATTAAAAGATTATAGTATAAAAAGAGAAGGATTATATATAACACATAATGATCAAACTATACTATGTGAAAAAAGATAAATGAATAATCAAATAAGTTTTCCATTAGCCGTATATATACAAGTTACTATAGTAGAAACAAACATAACAACATGTGCCTTGATAGACACAGGAAGTGATATAACAATATTTAGAAATTTCTTAATAAAATCATAGAATGAAAATAGTAAAATAAAAATAACAGGAGTAACAGGAGAGAGTACACAAATAATTAATAGTGCCGATAAAGTCAGTATAATACTTGGAAGTAAACAAGTAATAATAAACAAAATATATAGTTACAATAAATTAAATTGTGATATACTATTAGGAAATGACTTTATCCAACAATTTCAATATTATAAACAAAATAATTATATGATAATGTTACAAACACCATGTGCACACTTATTAAAAATTCCAAGGGAATTTAGACCCTATAGAGTTCAGCCGCTCAGCGTGGTGATAAATGGGAGAAAAAACCAATAATAAATAAAGACATAAATACAAAAATTCTATACAAAAAAAGTATTAAAAGCAGAAATAGAAATAAGTATAGAAAAAATTATAGAACAATTAGAAAAAACATGTGGAGAAAATCCATTGTTATTTTGGAAACCATACCATCCTAAAGCTAAAATAGAACTAACAGAAAATGTTATAATTATAGTCAGACCGATGATGTATACTATACAAGATACACAAGAATTTAAAATCCAAATAAAAGAATTACTAGAACAAAAACTTATTAGACCAAGTAATGGACCTCATAGTAGTCCAGCCTTTATGGTCATGAAACATTCTGAGCAAGTTAGAGGAAAGGCTAGAATGGTAATCAATTATAAAGAATTAAACAAATATACTAAATTTGATGGATACTTTTTACCAAATAAAGAAGTCCTAATAAATCTTGCAAAAGGAAAACAATATTATTCCAAGTTTGATTGTAAATCAGGCTTTTGGCAAGTTAAAATGGAAGAGGATAGTATACAATATACTGCATTTAGTACACCTCAAGGTAAATATGAATGGTTAGTAATGCCTTTTGGTTTAAAAATGCACCACAAATATATCAGAGAAAAATGGATAATATATTTAGAAAGTTTGATGAATTTTTAATAGTATATGTTGATGATATATTAATATGTTCTAATACTAAAGAAGAACATAGAAATCATTTGATAAAATTTATAAATGAATGTAAAAAAGAAGGGATTGTTCTTTCAAAAAAGAAAGCTATAATAGAAAAACAAGAAATTGATTTTCTTGGATTATCAATATAAAAAAGGAATAAAATTACAAACTCATATATCTAAGAAGATAGAAAGTTTTCCAAATAAATTAGAATCAAAAGAACAAATACAAAAGTTCTTAGGATGTCTAAATTATGCATAAGGATTTATTGAAAATCTTTCAAAAAAGAGACATAAAATACAAGTTTTACTTAGAAAAACAAATACTAAAGGATGGAGTGAAGAACATACAGAAGCTGTTAAATTATTAAAAGAAGAATGTAAAAATTTACCAAAATTAAGATTGCCAGATGAAAAGGATAATTTTGTTGTTAATACAGATGCTTCTGATAAATATTGGGCAGCCATATTAAAAACAGATTTAAATGAAATCTGCAGGTATTCAAGTGAAACTTTTAACCAAGCAGAAATAAATTATACCACTCATGAAAAAGAATTGTTAGCAATTATTAGAGGAATAAAAAAGTTTTCATTATTCCTATTATCTAAGAAGTTTATTGTTGAAACTGACAATTCTAATGTTACAGGATTAATTAAAAATAAATTGCCAATGGAACCTCAATATAGGAGATTGCACAGATGGCAAGCATATTTGTCATTTTATAATTTCGATATTATTCATATTAAAGGTATAAACAATTATCTTGCTGATTTTTTAAGTAGGAATATCGAGTTTGGAGATGGATAATATCAAGCAGGAGATATCAGAAATAAAATCTGCGGCAGCATTTGCCAAAGATGAAGCTGATGATATAAAAGTTGGAATGGAGGCATTAGCTGAAACCTTAAGTTATAATGTCAAATTATTACTTGAGATCATTACGTCCCATACCAAAGTTACCAATGAATTAAAAGACCGAATTGATGCTCTTGAAGCACAATTAGAGTCTACAAATACCAAAAATACAGGGATTGATGCTTTAGCACAATCTCAAAATACCAAACAGGGAATACAAACAGGTACACCAAGCGGAAGCAGCAGTGGACCCAGTCAAATAAAAAGAGATACAATCATGGAAAGTCCCCGAAAGGTGACAATAAAAAAATGATGATAAACATACAAGGGTGATCAAAATCAGAGCAGATGAAGAAGATGAAACCCCTTTAACACCAAGAGAAGAAGAATATAAAGCTTTTGCAAAACTTGTCTATGAACTAAAAGATGATGAATCATATTTCATCTCCCCAGGAGAACATGTTTACCCAAGAATGATCATTACAAACGATGGAGACCCTACCATGGTTAAAATGGCGGCAGACTATGGATTCTTGGATTTAATTTATCCAGGAAAAGATTTAAAAGAAATTGAGAAATTTGATGATATCTTCCGAGGAGAAGTTTCAAAATTCGCCAAAAGAAGACCAATATATATTAAATTTTACTCAATCAGTCCAGAAATTGATGGAAGGATTTATTATCCTGCAGAACATATTATTACAGTCGGATATGTAGGCCGAAATTTCCAAATTGAAGTAGGCCAAAATAGAAAGTCATTACCAAACATTAACAGATCATGGATGAGATCCCGAAGAGTCTTAGGGATGAGAGTTCTCTACAACATGGCAAAAAATTTATACGATAAAAAATTTCAATGCTTATGCCAATATGAAGGATGGACACTTATGACAAATAATGGAAATGATAAGTCTACAATTTTAAAAGAATATATCCAAAAGTTTGATATCCATCAAATCCATGGAAGTCCATCAACCATACAAGAATCATGCCAGTTGAGGGAGTGTCCCACATGCTATCCAAATGAAAAGAGGCCCCGCCATTATGAAGAATCTTGACAAATTCTATATGAAGACAATAGAGGAAAAGAAGATGTGAAAGAAAGGTGGACAGCTGGAAGATATAATAAAGCTACAATTATGTAGTGAAGAAATTATTGTAATAATAGAACTCCATTAATGGAGTATGATGTAATGAATGATGTAAGAGGCCAATAATCGATCATGTAGTAGTATAAATAGAAGCCTTTGGGCTAAGATAGAGGCAGAATGTGTTGAGAAAAAACACTTGAGCCCTCATATTGCGAGAAAAACACTTCTGTCTTTTGATATAATCTTTGTACCAATTCCAGAATATCAATAAAAAATCCATTTCTTACATAAGAGAATGGTTTTCTAAATTTTCATTCCCATAGATTCTTGATAGATCTAATAAGAAATTTCTTTCTTTATTTTAACAACAAAAACAGTTTTTCTTTAATCCAAGTCTAGGGATTTATCCTTAGAAACGAAACAGTGAAGGCAAGATGCTGAATAACAAGGATTCCGTTAAGGCAGGAGGCCATTGAAGGAAACAATTTGCACATTCAGAGCCTGAAGGTCACTCGATTCTAAGAATAAAGAGCCAGATTAAAATTAAGGTAGAACTACTATTTCTTGTTAAATTTTGAAAGAATTTCTTAAGATCTTAGAGAATCGTAGGGATTATAAATGTTTATGATTATTCATGATTACTGTCTGCTATGATGTTTATAACACTATGATAATGTTTATGTAATATCCAGTTATGCCAGGATATACAGTTAAAGGATTAAACGACCTATTAAAAAGAATACTTGGAAAAGTAGAAAATCTTATATCTCAACTAGAAAATACAGATGAAACATCTGAAGAATATATTAGACTTATAAAAGAATGTGAACAAAAAATAGCAGATTATGATAATATATTAAATTTATACTTTAATCAGAACATAAGAAATATAGAAGAACAGATTAGAAACCTACCCTAAAATAGAAGGACATGTCTTGCAATAAAGAAACCTATTTCATTAAGGATAAAATTGACTTTTTAACATAAATCTTTAAAATTATTCTCTTTATATAACAAAGATGACACATGGGAAAGTACTGAAAGACGAATAGACTTTTTAGTAGCATACTTTGAAGGAAAGTTAGAAAGAAAGTATAAATCTTATAATAAAAAAAAAAAAAAAAAAAACACTAATAAAAAGAAACATAACTATACACACAGAAATAATAAAATCAGATAAAGAAGGTATAGAAAGATTAGTAAACTATATTTCAGATGAATTCTTAGGATAAGATTGGATAAGAAATTTTGATGGAGAAGCAATAAAAGAAAAAGAACATGCTAGGATAAAATTAATAAACCTAAAAATAAAAAAAAAAAAAAAAAAAAATCAAAGAAAATTATACATGTTGAATTTAAAGAATATATTATACCCAATTGTATAGTAATGAAAATCAGATGTATATAAAGATATGTACTATCAATAAGGATAACAGGAAACATGGGGGAATATATTTTAAAATAGAATTCGAGAATTTGAAAAATTTATTAAAGAAAATCCTGAAGCACCTAGATCTTGAGGATCAAGGATAAAATTTTTATTTGAAAGACTTGCATACATATGTCAACAAAGACAATTAATGAAAAAATCAGGAAGATTAACCAAGATATGTTGTGAAGATATGGAAAAACCTACACAATGGGGATGTAATCCTGAAAGAAAAAATATTAAGAGGAAATTCAAAAATAAAAAATTTAGAAATTTTAAGAAAAAATATATAAAGCCTAGAAGAAGATATTATAAAATGAAATACAATCCAAATAAGCAACAAAGAAATAGACCTTATAAAAAAGATAAAAGCCAATGCAAATGTTGGAATTGTGGAGAAATAGGACATATAAGCCCAGATTGTAAAAAGAAAAAGGTTAAAATATTACAAAAAGAATATTTAGATATAGAAAGTGAATTAAGTGAAATATCAGACATTGAACAATATTATGATCAAGAAGTATATATAAGCGAATCAGATTCAGAAAAAGATAATGAATCAGAATCTGAATAACGAGATTGAGGAAATAGAAAGAGATAATATAGATAAACAAGAATACGAAGGAATAGAAGGTTATGGATTAAAAGTAACATTTGATAATAACAAATTCAAGAAAATGAGAAAATTATCTTTAGACTTAAAAATAGGAAAATGGGAAGCCTTAGATAAAATATGGAAAATAGAAAGAATAGCAATAAATGAGTATCATAAAATTGAAAAAGCTATAAATGTTAGAACAACTCAAGGAACACATAAATTAAATCTTTTAACAAGAAATACAGTAGATGAATTATTAACAAAGATTAGTAAAAAACAAGGAGAAAAAATTCAATATGTCTATTTAGCAGGAATACAAATAATGTTTAAATCCTTATTTAGAGAAGGAATAGATTCACCTTTAACCGTAAGTTTACATGATGGAAGAATAATAAATTTGAAAGATAGCCATTTAGGAACTATAGAAGGAAACTTAGCATACCAAAAACTAATATTCACTTGTTACCCAAAATATTGTGTCTCAATTACAGATAAGAACTTCAATGAAGTCTTAGGACTACATTTTAAGTTGCATAGAAATGATATAATGGAACCAGGAGACAAGATTATGACTATAGAATATAGAGCTTTGTACACATTTACTTACTCCAATTATGGAAATATATACTCTAAAAAACCATACATAGAAGTTCACAAGGAATGTAAGGATATTAGTAAAATAATAGAACCAAGCAAACAAATAAGTATAATTCCTAAAGAATATGAATTTAGTATACTCAAGGATAAACCTGAAATAGCAGAAGATAAAGAAGATAATTATTCTGATAAAATAATGTTTAAAGATGGAAGATTAATTAAGAGATCAACAAGTCTTAAAATACCTAGAAAACATTTAGAAGGAACTAGTAATATAAAAGAAATAAAACTTCATAGAAATGCTGGAAACATGAAAATAGAAGGAGAATATTATAATGGAAGAGAATATATTGAAGGACCAAATATACTAATTGATACAGGAGCAAGTGAATGTCATATAGCTTCAATAAGAAATAAAGGATTAATGACTCACAAAATTGAACCATATAGATATGTAAATTTTGATGGACAAATACATACTACAGAATTAGAAGTCAAAGTACCAATAAAAATAGGAGGAATTAAAATGGTAGTACCATGTTACATGGATAATAGTATGAATACAGATCCTCATATATTATTAGGAATAAGTTTTCTAAATGGATTAAAAGACTATAGTATAAAAAGAGAAGGATTATATATAACACATAATGATCAAACTATACTATGTGAAAAAAGATAAATGAATAATCAAATAAGTTTTCCATTAGCCGTATATATACAAGTTACTATAGTAGAAACAAACATAACAACATGTGTCTTGATAGACACAGGAAGTGATATAACAATATTTAAAAACTTCTTAATAAAATCATGGAATGAAAATAGTAAAATAAAAATAACAGGAGTAACAGGAGAGAGTACACAAATAATTAATAGTGCCGATAAAGTCAGTATAATACTTGGAAGTAAACAAGTAATAATAAACAAAATATATAGTTACAATAAATTAAATTGTGATATACTATTAGGAAATGACTTTATCCAACAATTTCAATATTATAAACAAAATAATTATATGATAATGTTACAAACACCATGTGCACACTTATTAAAAATTCCAAGGGAATTTAGACCCTATAGAGTTCAGCCAGCCCAGCGTGGTGATAAATGGGAGAAAAAACCAATAATAAATAAAGACATAAATACAAAAATTCTATACAAAAAAGTATTAAAAGCAGAAATAGAAATAAGTATAGAAAAAATTATAGAACAATTAGAAAAAACATGTGGAGAAAATCCATTATTATTTTGGAAACCATACCATCCTAAAGCTAAAATAGAACTAACAGAAAATGTTATAATTAGAGTCAGACCAATGATGTATACTATACAAGATACACAAGAATTTAAAACCCAAATAAAAGAATTACTAGAACAAAAACTTATTAGACCAAGTAATGGACCTCATAGTAGTCCAGCCTTTATGGTCATGAAACATTCTGAGCAAGTTAGAGGAAAGGCTAGAATGGTAATCAATTATAAAGAATTAAACAAATATACTAAATTTGATGGATACTTTTTACCAAATAAAGAAGTCCTAATAAATCTTGCAAAAGGAAAACAATATTATTCCAAGTTTGATTGTAAATCAGGCTTTTGGCAAGTTAAAATGGAAGAAGATAGTATACAATATACTGCATTTAGTACACCTCAAGGTAAATATGAATGGTTAGTAATGCCTTTTGGTTTAAAAAATGCACCACAAATATATCAAAGAAAAATGGATAATATATTTAGAAAATTTGATGAATTTTTAATAGTATATGTTGATGATATATTAATATGTTCTAATACTAAAGAAGAACATAGAAATCATTTGATAAAATTTATAAATGAATGTAAAAAAGAAGGGATTGTTCTTTCAAAAAAGAAAGCTATAATAGAAAAACAAGAAATTGATTTTCTTGGATTATCAATAGATAAAAAAGGAATAAAATTACAAACTCATATATCTAAGAAGATAGAAAGTTTTCCAAATAAATTAGAATCAAAAGAACAAATACAAAAGTTCTTAGGATGTCTAAATTATGCAGAAGGATTTATTGAAAATCTTTCAAAAAAGAGACATAAAATACAAGTTTTACTTAGAAAAACAAATACTAAAGGATGGAGTGAAGAACATACAGAAGCTGTTAAATTATTAAAAGAAGAATGTAAAAATTTACCAAAATTAAGATTGCCAGATGAAAAGGATAATTTGGTTGTTAATACAGATGCTTCTGATAAATATTGGGCAGCCATATTAAAAACAGATTTAAATGAAATCTGCAGGTATTCAAGTGGAACTTTTAACCAAGCAGAAATAAATTATACCACTCATGAAAAAGAATTGTTAGCAATTATTAGAGGAATAAAAAAGTTTTCATTATTCCTATTATCTAAAAAGTTTATTGTTGAAACTGACAATTCTAATGTTACAGGATTAATTAAAAATAAGTTGCCAATGGAGCCTCAATATAGGAGATTGCACAGATGGCAAGCATATTTGTCATTTTATAATTTCGATATTATTCATATTAAAGGTATAAACAATTATCTTGCTGATTTTTTAAGCAGGAATATCGAGTTTGGAGATGGATAATATCAAGCAGGAGATATCAGAAATAAAATCTGCGGCAGCATTTGCCAAAGATGAAGCTGATGATATAAAAGTTGGAATGGAGGCATTAGCTGAAACCTTAAGTTATAATGTCAAATTATTACTTGAGATCAGTACGTCCCATACCAAAGTTACCAATGAATTAAAAGACCGAATTGATGCTCTTGAAGCACAATTAGAGTCTACAAATACCAAAAATACAGGGATTGATGCTTTAGCACAATCTCAAAATACCAAACAGGGAATACAAACAGGTACACCAAGTGGAAGCAGCGGTGGACCCAGTCAAATAAAAAGAGATACAATCATGGAAAGTCCCCGAAAGGTGACAATAAAAAATGATGATAAACATACAAGGGTGATCAAAATCAGAGCAGATGAAGATGATGAAACCCCTTTAACACCAAGAGAAGAAGAATATAAAGCTTTTGCAAAACTTGTCTATGAACTACAAGATGATGAATCATATTTCATCTCCCCAGAGAACATGTTTACCCAAGAATGATCATTACAAACGATGGAGACCCTAACATGGTTAAAATGGCGGCAGATTATGGATTCTTGGATTTAATTTATCCAGGAAAAGATTTAAAAGAAATTGAGAAATTTGATGATATCTTCCGAGGAGAAGTTTCAAAATTCGCCAAAGGAAGACCAATATATCTTAAATTTTACTCAATCAGTCCAGAAATTGATGGAAGGATATATTATCCTGCAGAACATATTATTACAGTCGGATATGTAGGCCGAAATTTCCAAATTGAAGTAGGCCAAAATAGAAAGTCATTGCCAAACATTAACAGATCATGGATGAGATCCCGAAGAGTCTTAGGGATGAAAGTTCTCTACAACATGGTAAAAAATTTATACGATAAAAAATTTCAATGCTTATGCCAATATGAAGGATGGACACTTATGACAAATAATGGAAAGGATAAGTCTACAATTTTAAAAGAATATATCCAAAAGTTTGATATCCATCAAATCCATGGAAGTCCATCAACCATACAAGAATCATGCCAGTTGAGGGAGTGTCCCACATGCTATCCAAATGAAAAGAGGCCCCGCCACTATGAAGAATCTTGACAAACTTCTATATGAAGACAATAGAGGAAAAGAAGATGTGAAAGAAAGGTGGACAGCTGGAAGATATAATAAAGCTACAATTATGTAGTGAAGAAATTATTGTAATAATAGAACTCCATTAATGGAGTATGATGTAATGAATGATGTAAGAGGCCAATAATCGATCATGTAGTAGTATAAATAGAAGCCTTTGGGCTAAGATAGAGGCAGAATGTGTTGAGAAAAAACACTTGAGCCCTCATATTGCGAGAAAAACACTTCTGTCTTTTGATATAATCTTTGTACCAATTCCAGAATATCAATAAAAAATCCATTTCTTACATAAGAGAATGGTTTTCTAAATTTTCATTCCCATAGATTCTTGATAGATCTAATAAGAAATTTCTTTCTTATTTTAACAACAAAAACAGTTTTTCTTTAATCCAAGTCTAGGGATTTATCCTTAGAAACGAAACAGTGAAGGCAAGAAGCTGAATAGCAAGGATTCCATTAAGGCAGGAGGCCATTGAAGGAAACAATTTGCACATTCAGAGCCTGAAGGTCACTCGATTCTAAGAATAAAGAGCCAGATTAAAATTAAGGTAGAACTACTATTTCTTGTTAAATTTTGAAAGAATTTCTTAAGATCTTAGAGAATCGTAGGGATTATAAATGTTTATGATTATTCATGATTACTGTCTGCTATGATGTTTATAACACTATGATAATGTTTATGTAATATCCAGTTATGCCAGGATATACAGTTAAAGGATTAAACGACCTATTAAAAAGAATACTTGGAAAAGTAGAAAATCTTATATCTCAACTAGAAAATACAGATGAAACATCTGAAGAATATATTAGACTTATAAAAGAATGTGAACAAAAAATAGCAGATTATGATAATATATTAGATTTATACTTTAATCAAAACATAAGAAATATAGAAGAACAGATTAGAAACCTACCCTAAAATAGAAGGATATGTCTTGCAATAAAGAAACCTATTTCATTAAGGATAAAATTGACTTTTTAACAGAAATCTTTAAAAGCCACTGTTCACAGGCTATTTTGAAAATTCTCCCCTAGTGCAAGTGATACATAATTTATTCATAAATAAATAAATTATTCTCTTCAAAATCATGAGAAATTTCGTTGACTCGTCGTCGTAAGCATTTTTTTTCTATCTTTTTCCATAATTGTCCAATATCTATTTTTGGTAAGTATGTATGCCATTTGTATCCAAATTATCGCCATTTATAAAGAATGAGATTCAGATAACGACTACGCCACCGTTTGGACGTTATGATTAAGATTTTTTTTTAAATTTTAATAAAAATTGATGAAATTGTTGTTAAAAAATTATGAATTTTATAAAATATGTTGTTGAAATGACATAATTGGTCGACGAATAAAGTCGAAGTTCAACTTAGGAGCACCCTAGAATAGAAATTATAACAGAAACAACATTTAAAAATGCATGGATACGATCCTTAACTATGTCACAGTCAACAAAGAAAAGCTGTAACCCTAGATCGGAACAAGAGAATTGGAAATATAATATTACAAGCAGCAAATCAAAACCCTACATGTATATATCCTCGGGAATCTGCGCCCTTCGAAAAAATTGCTTATTTTCTTGGTGAACCCTCTTTGATTTTCGCTCACTTTTTCCAACCTAATCCATTTATACTGAAAACCATGTATCTATATATGTATCTGTATCTGTATCTGTATCTATAGGTGCCTGCTGTTAGTTTTCATTTCTCAATGCAGGAGAGCAGTAATATCCTATTTCACTTCCCATAGTTGCTGTTTTCCCATTGCTTCTTTCTCTTTCTTTCTTAAGTAAGAGGGAGAGTTGGAGAGAGTCGGCAGTGAAAATATACAATGGCGAATTTTTATGTAAGACGAAAAAATAGTTTAAGTGATCACATTTGGTGCATGAATTTATCATTTAATGTCACCACCTACACACTTGACATAAGTGGTACTATTCAATACGAAAATATAACGAATGGTACATATTTAAACTCATGCTCAACTACATATTTACACTATTACATACTTTATATGTAAATCCAATTTATTTTTTTCATCTTTCAATCATACATTCTAAAAATAATCAATGTTTCAAAATTCATTTTTCTCAAAAAAAAAAAAAAAAAAAAAAAAAAAATATATATATATATATATATATATATATATATATATATATATATATTAATGAAGGTCAAACAAGGGTATGACTAAAATTTAAAGATGTTGCGACAATGACCGCCGTGTCCCGCCCAAACCAAAAAAGGTAGCAGAAGTAGGGCTGGCTTTGTGGGTTTTATGCCACGTAGCATATGAGATGTTGGGTTTTTAGTATGACGTGACGGCCATTGTGTGCTCATAACTAAATAAATAGGGATGGGGGGATGAGTAATAAGAAAGAGTCGAGATACCACTTCCCTTCTCTAGTTCCATTCCTATACTTCTCCTTGCACTCTTAAATTCAACAATACTCCAATCTTGGCCATCGTTTTTCTTTTCCATCCTTACAACATGATTAGACTTCATACGGTTCAACGATCAGAAACTCTCAACGAAGAGCCTTCAAGAGATTTAGATTCCATCATGTCCTCTTCTTATCCAATAACCCTCAAGGTAATTAAAAGAAAATGCATATTTTGAATCTTGAATGTGAAATTTATGACCTCATATTTGCCAATTCATCACAAACTAGTCTAGTCGTTGATCTCTCCTATGCTCGACTCGTTGTGACTCGTCACAATAATCGACTATCAATTTCTTAAATATTCATAGCGATCAAAGTGTCGATATTTACCTTGTTAACATTTTCTGGATGATTATATTTGAATTTGTGCAGTTCATTGACGTGAGCTATAGGATAAAGCTCGAGAGAAACAACTCAAGAGGCAACAACATAAGAAGGATAATATCAGGAAGCCCCACATCATCGTCCGACGTGGAGAATCCAACGGCCACCATTGATCAAGAACGCATGATATTAGATGGGATCACCGGCATGGTGGCGCCGGGGCAAATCCTAGCCGTACTTGGCCCCTCCGGCAGCGGCAAATCTACTCTACTAAATGCACTCGCTGGCCGCCTCCATCATGGCCACGGCCTCTCCGGTAAAATCCTAGCTAATGACCGGAAATTAGCCAAACCGGTCCTTAAAAAAACCGGTTTTGTTCCACAGGACGATGTTCTCTTCCCCCACTTGACAGTTCGAGAAACTCTCATCTTTTGTTCACTTTTAAGGTTGCCGAATTCTATGTCCAAAAAAGACAAAATCTCCATTGCAGAATCTGTTATACGAGAATTGGGTTTGGTTAAATGTGAAACTACAATTGTCGGCAACAGTTTGATACGAGGAATCTCTGGTGGAGAAAGAAAGAGAGTTAGCATAGCACATGAAATGCTGGTGAATCCAAGTTTGCTGATTCTCGACGAACCCACTTCGGGATTGGACTCGACGGCGGCGTTCAGGCTGGTTGAGACGCTGGCAGCGGTGGCAGCGGAGAAGGGCAAGACAGTGGTGACGTCTGTGCATCAGCCGTCGAGCCGGGTTTATCAGATGTTTGATCTGGTGCTGATTTTGTCTGAAGGGAGATGTATTTACTTTGGTAAAGGGAATGAAGCAATGAACTATTTTGGGTCTGTTGGGTTTTCGCCGTCTTTTGCCATGAATCCTGCTGATTTTCTGCTTGATCTCGCTAATGGTACGTAATCTTTGTCTATATACGCACGTATAAGTTTGTTATCGTGTCATGTCGAGTCAAAATTGTCACGTTAGCGTATGTTAGACCTATCTAAAATATTTTGTGCCCATGTTAGCAAGACTTGAACTGAATCGGTAGGTTCGAGTGAGGCATACGAGCTTTAATTTTAACAATATTGTTTAGTGATTTTAATGCATTTTTAGGTTTTTGATAACATATCCACTAGATCTAGTGGGCATGATCCGTGAGGACGACTACCCCATGTAGTCAAGCTAGTGCAACCCTACTATAGAACAAGTTATCTAACATATCTTGACACCCATATGCACAATGCATGTGTTTATTTGTCATCATCTTACCTTAAGTTTATATTGTAATATAATTATTATTTGATATTTCACACACTTTCTCGCACTAGCTACCTGCATACCCTAAATTAAACGCGATTGGTTAAGAGAGTATACAAGTAAGACGTAATACAAAATATGCTATTAGTAAGATATTTTGTCGTTCATGTTTAATTTATTGGATCATACATGGTATTTGTGTTTGAACATAGAAGAGTGAATTGACGTTGTTATGATGTTGTTGGCTATCCACTTTGGACATTAAAACTTCAACCAACTTAAACCTTTTTAGGACCTAAGTGCTAAAGTAAAGGTAGCATTTAATGTTCCAAGGTTTTTTGTGTCACTTTATTTTAGATAAATTGGGTATGCTTGGGATTAAAGTGTGGCTCATTTATGACCCTTTATATCTAGAAAGATCGATAAGTAGTCAATTTTATTTGTAAGCATCTGTTTGGTTCACATTAAAATTTTCATTATTCTACTTATTTTTAATCACACATTATTCAATAAAATAATATTTTTCATCACATCAATAACTTTTCATTCTTTTTCAACTACACATTCTCCATCAATCTACTATTTCAGAATAGATTCTTCCAAAATAATGTAGCTCAAACACACCCTAAATTACTTTGTGTATTAACGAAATTTAATTTTTTTTAAAAAAATAACTTTTAAGCACGACTAGACTTGCAAACTTGGTCCGATCGGTGCATTTAATTAGCCAGCTTTCCTTTTTGGAGTTTATGAAGAAAATTTGAAGACTTGAACTTGAAGACTTCAATCAGTCTGTCTATGCAACTTGTTCCAATTTTTGTCATTTTCACACAAGTAAAGTTGATATACAACTGAACTTTGAGCCTCAAACTTCGAATCTGTCGGTGCAAAGTAACGGGTACTAACAACATCAAGATGTGACTAGGGATAAATAATTTTCATATACTTTTTTAAATTTTATCAAGTTTTATTCCATTTATTGTATAAATAAATTTATTTTTATTTTAATATTACTTAAATTATCGGACTAGTTAAAGGAGTTCATGTTCTTTAAATTTTGGCGAAAATACTTATAATTTTCCTCCTTCATTCAGTTTTTAAATAATTTGGTCTTTATCTTTTTTAATTTTTCAGAGTAAAAAATATTAAATAAATCTCAATATGAGGTGGGCAACAAAAATCATTATTGTTGACTTTTATTAGACGAGTGAGACCCAATAACGACCATATTTTCAATTTTAATTGTTACCAAACATGCTCTTAGTAAGATATAAATAGATGAAATACGTATGAGTGAATTGACTCGTTATGGTGAATGTATTGAGAAAGTGACATGTTGTATTCTTCCTTGAGAAAAGCATATTATATCCACACACACACACATTTTTTTACATTGAGAAGCCATTATCAATGGAGTGGAGTTCTGTGAAATGTGCCCATCTCCATGATCTATAAATTTTAGGACACTTTAAAGTAAATGGAGAGAGTGGTGCAATGATCTTCAAAACTCAATCTATGCCCCATTCTTTGTCAGATACAAACTGATAATTCCATATTTTTTTTATTTTTTATTACTTTACATAAAGGTTATGCCTCGACTTTTAAATTATCGTCTATACGGATTTTTAGTACTAATGAAATAAGGGGTTGTTTGGCAAAACTTTTGATAAAAGTTTTGGCAGATTTTGATAAAATATTGATTGAAAGTCGATATAAGTTGTGAATTTTATAAAATATCGTGCTATTTATATGTTCTTATTTGAAGAGACTATGAAGGCATACCTTTGTTATCACAAATTGTGACAGTACGTTTGATTACTTGAGCCGTCCTTGGTTGTGTGCCTTGTAAAAGTGGGACAAGTGTTGTCTGATCTCCTCATTTGTGTTATACACCACTACAATATAAAGTAAAAGAGCATAAAGATTGGATATTGAGGCTTTGACAAAGGGTTTATATATGTTTAGTTTTTTTCTTTTTCTTTTCATTTTCAAGAATGGATTGGTGGGATATGTCTATAAACCAATATTATAGCTAATAAATGATTTAAAATCATTATGTAACGCATTTTGACTTTTTAATATATTCTATTTTTGTATAAAAATGTTCAAAGTTGATATTTTGTTCACTTATTTTTCTATTCAATAGAGGTGACAGCATTGCTTTGTAGGATAGCATCTAACGAAAAGACTAGTGGGTTGTGGGTAGTGATGGATTCAGGATTTTCACGTAGAAGAGACGGAAAATTTTAGGAAAGGCAAAATATATGTACCAAATACTCAATCTTCGATTACTTATGGATGGTATCAAAATATTAATCCTTTTATCTTTGAAACATCGGAATGTTGATATGAACCTAAGAAGTAGAGAATTCGAGTCACTCCACCAACAACGAATAGTGAATTTGTGTCTTTTGTTGAATCTTTGTCATGACATGATTGATGGATTAATAAGCCAATTATTTTTTTTTGTCTTTCAAGTTATTGAATAAATTTGATGGGATTTTGTTGTTTTTTCTTGAGCATGCATTGCATTTGCTTCTTGGTTTCTTCTTTGTACTAGGAGATCTTTGTGTACCATGATTTGTAACCTAAGTGGTTTAGTAACTATTGAAACAAAAGGAAGTGGAAGTGGTGGTCCATTAACACCACTATTTTCAGTGGATTCCCAACTCACTTCCAACATTGGACAGCTTTAATTAGCCCTCTTTTTCATTCTATTATTATAAAATTTAATGCTCTTTTCGATATAATAATCTATATGAATCTTTACTTATCCATAATATATTCATATTCTTTACATTTTTACCATAAGGACGATGAACGAATTTTTTTTTCTTGTAATCGATTAAAATTTATTGAGATTGTTTAAGGATCAATGGTTGAAGTTTGTAGAAGCACTTGGAGAAGACAATTTATAACAATCAAAGTAGATGTCGTCTGGGGACGTAATGTGGCCATTTTATGTTGTCGATTAATGAGAGAAATAGGTAGTTACAGCATTTATCAGATAGAAAGAAATGTTTGAATAGTTTATGTTTTTTTCTTATGAAAGTGACTCTTATCGTGCTGTCAAAATTACGTCTTTCTATCACACAATATGATTTCACATGCAGGGGTGTGCCAACTTGATGGTACAAATGAGAAAGAGCAGCCTAGTGTGAGGCAAAGCCTTGTATCATCTTACTATAATTTACTGGCTCCAAAGGTTAAAGCCTATTGCACTGATGCCACGAGTACGGATGCGAAAGATACAGTGATCTTTGAAGAATCTAGACACAATTGCATTGATAGTTTTTCGACATGGTTCAATGAGTTCAACGTTCTCCTACAAAGAAATCTCAAGGAAAGGAAATATGAGACCTTCAATTCGTTGAGAGTGTTTCAAGTCATTACGGCCTCAATTTTAGCTGGTTTTATGTGGTGGCACTCTTGTTACACAGATATTCAAGATCGTCTCGGTCTCCTTTTCTTCATTTCCATCTTCTGGGGTGTTTTATCGTCTTTCAATGCTGCATTTGCCTTTCCTCAAGAACGAGCAATTTTGGCGAAGGAACGAGCTTCGGGTATGTATAAGCTCTCGTCATATTTCATGGCCCGAATCACCGGGGACTTGCCTATGGAACTAATCCTGCCTATATTATTCCTCACCATAGTTTATTGGATGACGGGACTAAAACCTGAACTCAGTGCTTTTCTAATGACACTAATAGTCGTGCTCAGTTATGTTCTCGTGTCTCAAGGACTTGGCCTTGCATTTGGTGCTCTTATCATGGATGCCAAACAGGCTTCGACGTTGGTAACTGTCACAATGCTAGCATTCGTGCTAACGGGAGGATACTATGTTCATAAAGTACCATCTTTCATGTCATGGATGAAGTACATTTCTACCACATTTTATACATATAGACTTCTCATCAATGTTCAATATGGAGATGGAAAGGTGATTTCCTCATTGCTCGGTTGCTCATCTAGGGATCAAGAAAGAGCAGGCTGCAAATTTATCAAGGAAGATATTAGAGGAAATATCCATCCTACTATGAGCATCGGCATTTTATTGATCATGTTTGTAGGATATCGATTATTTGCTTACATTATGCTAAGGCGCATCGGTGCATGAAACATTGGTGGCGAGTACTCGTGGTTGGAATTTCGTTGAGGGTATGTTTGATATCTATTATTGGATAACACTAGACTATAGAGATTGTAGAACGAACATGTCAAATGCACGTCACCTAACATGTCATTTCTGTATTGATGTTAAGATGATGTTCAAATTATTAGACAACTTAACCAACAAATCACATAACTATAAAGTGCTAGGAATAAAGAAGAAGAGCACAAGGATTTTTGACCTAAGGCAAGAGATTTAGAACATAAAGTTCCTAATTTCTGATTGAGCTTCCGTTATCGAAAAAAATCACTATATAATAATCGGAACCAAAGAAACCGTTCAAGATACATTTTATGGAAACTTATGAATCACTCAAGATTATATTAAACAAGCCTTTCAATCTATACAATCATTTACTCAAGAACACAGCACTCAACAATATACAATCCACTCAAGATGTATATCAAGTTGATAGTATCTAAAAGATCAAAAAGGCTTTCTATTTTTTGAATAAGAGAAAAAGACGAGAGAACTATAAGGATCCAATGAATTCAACACCCAAACCATCTGCAATGAATGGAATATCAGAAGTCACCAAAGGTCAACCATCCAATGGTTGTTAGTGTTGACATTTGGCGACATCATATGCCTTTTAAAACCACTAAAAAAAAAAAAAACATGTTTTTTTGTAAAATGGAAGCGGTGGTCACCAATTATTCAACAAACTGGTCAAAGAGTTCATACAACAATCTAGTCAGCAGCCAAGTCACCATCATTGTGCCACCTTTCCTCACAATCTACACATTGATACAATGATTCTAATTTCATTTATAGTGGTTCCTCCAAGACAAGACATCATTTGCTCTTTTACCTATACAAAAATCAGCAAGAGTTAATGTTCAATTGACTTAAACAATTCTGAAATTTGTTTGAAGGCAACACCTTAGTACCTACATCAAAAGGGTTAAAATAAGTAGAAATATTTTCAAGTTTCACAACTCCTTGGAAAATAACATATCTAATAAACTGAAATTTAACATCAACATATTTAGATCTATTACATAAAATAAGATTTCTACTTAGATAAATGACAGATTGGCTATCAAAATATAAAACATCTTTAATAAAATCAAATTTATTTAAGAGTCATTTTAACCAGATCTCTTCTTTTATAGCATCTGTTGCAGCTATATATTCTGGCTTAGTATATAAGATTATTAATATAGTGAAGACTTTCTAACTATCTAGAAAAAATATATAGTGGCATTAGCAAATCTACATGAAATAACTTCTTTTAGAAAAATCTAATACAAATTAATAGCATCTGATAATTAATAAACTCGTATGCAATGAATTATATTAATTTAGAAAGATTAATAAATATTGAAACACAGATTAAACGCACCCATTATCAAAAAATTTGAACAATAAATAGTATAGATTTAAACTGAAAAAATAAATTTTCTTATTGGAAAATACTTTCTAGAGTCTTACAAATCCGTGGGCAAGGTTTTCTGATTTGTTGCTAAACATATTAGTATAACATAAATCAAATATTCAAATTTATTTTAGTAAAATTTTGAATAATCAAATTTATGATTTTATTCGTTAAGGATTATGCTAACATTCATGTTCACCTCGAATTTTATACATTCAACATGGCCAACGGATCAGGGTCTCTCACGTCCACGTAAGCTTAATACCAACAAACTTACACAAACCGTTAATCACACATGGCTTCATCCGATGAGGGTGGAGTTGGTCATGCACACTCCGACGATCAAGTCAATTGGGAAAGTAAATATATATATGTGGGAGAGCTATAGATGTGAGCCTTTAATTTAAAAAAGGAACCCAGATTTGGGGTGTGAGATAAAATAGTGATATAGCAAAGTTATAACTTGAGTTTAAATTTGCATTACTTTGAAATGACGTTAAGTGTGAGCTTGTAAAGTAGAGAAAAATAGTAAGAGTCGTTGGATGAAGAGACATGTGGCCCCATTCTAACGGTTGGAGCCTTTTGTTATAGACATCAATCAATCATTCTTAGGCCATATTGCATTTAAAGTTGTGACTGCTTGGCAGCCCTAAACCTGACATGTAAGACTAGACTTGACTTGAGTTTCCATTCAGTGAGTTGTCACATCATCCACTTAATAAAAGAACTTTTATAAAAATCTTCTCTAAAATGCCTCTACCTATTTCACCTCATCCATGATGGCTCAACTCTACATGGGAATTCGACAAAATTAGGGTTCGGCCAAATTGCCACATGAGCAGAATGTGGAGTGCGGGCCTAAGTTCACTTGTTGTGTAGCTACCACTTTCGCCTTTCTTGGAGTTTTGTTGAAAGAAGCGTAACAAGAGTTCCCCAAGTCCATGTATGAAAATATATAATGCGAGGACTTTGAATGTACAAGATTAGTTTTTGAAGCAGTTTGCGAACCTAATTTAAGGCGATGCCCTTACATTTAGGTAAAGCTTGTGGCTAAAGATGAAGTATGTGATAATGCTGAATTGAACTTGGGCGAAACTCTTTTGCATAAGAGAGGGCCCATTCGAGAAGAAAGAGCAATTGATAAGGCTGAATTGAACTTGAGAAAGTTCATTTGCATAAGGGAGGGCCCATTCGGGAATGGCAACTGTGATAAGGCTGAATTGAACTTAGGTGATGCCCTTTGCATAAGAGAGAGCCCATTCAGGAATAGGCAACCATTAATAAGGTTGAATTGAAATTCAGCGAGACCCTTTGCATAAGGGAGAGCCCATTCGAGAAGAGGTAGTCGATGATAAAGTTGAATTGAACTTGACTGAGAGTCTTTGCGTAAGAGAAAACCACTTCGAAAAGAGGCAATCATTGATAAAGTTGAATTGAACTTGGCTGAGGCCATTTGCATGAGGGAGAGCCCTTCGGAGCATTTGATAAGACTAAATTAAACTTGGTCGATGCCCTTTGCATGAGGGAAAGCCCCTCCGAGAAGAGGCATTCGTTGATAAGGTCGAATTGAACTTAGCTAATGCCCTTTTACAAGGGGATAGTTCTTACATGCAAGGGCTTCATCCATGGTGTTTCCATCTATGGAAGGGGGTTAATACTCTAAGGCAACAAGTTGTGGCTCTTTGTGGGATGCATTACACTTCTCGTTGATAATGCTATTTTACCTCTTTAGAAGGGAATAGACCTTGCAAATTCCTCCATGTTGTTTGATCCATCTATGAAAGGGGTTAATCATCTACAGTAACAAATTGTGGCTCTTTGTGATATGTATCACACTTGTCTTTGACGAGGCTATTTTACCTCCTTGCAAGGGTATAGCCCATACAAGTTCCACCATTGCGTTTGATCTATCTATGGAAGGGGTTAATCCTTTAAGGTAATAAGTTGTGGCTCTTTATAGGATACATCATACTTATCCTTGATAAAACTATTTTACCTTCTTGTAAGGGAATAACTCTTCCTTGCAAGGGCCTCCTCCATGGTGTTTGATCGATCCATGGAGGGGATTTTATATAGTCGAAGCATTGATACATAGTTAAGATGAAACCTTATATGGTAAAGGCACTAATGCATAGATGAGATGAGGCATTACATAGCAAAAGTACCGAAGTATATGTGGGATGAGGCCTTAGATTACGGAGTCTCATGTTTCAGGGATAGGGTCTATTAATTCATCAAGTATGACCCCTTTTCAAGGATCATTCATTCTTCATAATTTATTATTCATAGCTTCTTCGGAGATCTCCTTTTTTCAGAGATGTTTGAGCGCGCTCATGTGTGGGCGAGATGAGTTTTCCACACTTCGAAAAATTATAGTTTTAAAGATGATCTTATACTTCATGGATGAAGTCTCGTAATTCTTCAAATATAACCCCTTATTTAAGGGTCCTTTCTTTTTCAGGGATTTATTTCCTTCATAGTCTCTTCAGAGGCTTCTCCTTTTTAAGGTTTTTTTTAAAATCATAATATCTTCAAAGGCCACCCATTTTCATTTTATAGGAGATGCGTTGATGGATATGCAAAGCTAAAAATTGCCTCCAAGTCCATCAATAATTTCATGATCGGGTCCATTAACTTTTCATCTTGTACATTCTGATCCCCATATTTTGAATTTCATTTTGATCATACCCTTGATAAATTGCATCCAAAGTCCTTCAACTTTTGACACTCATATACTTTAGGCCCCAAGTTTACTTTTAATCATTTTCTCTTCTTTTACATTGTTCTCTTTCAATTTGAGGATTTTTACTTATCATATGTAGGAGCACTTATGCATAGGCCAAGAAGAGGCGTTGCATGGCGGAAGCACTATTGAATAGGCTAATATGAGGCTTCTACACTTGAAAAAATCATGGTTGTAGGGTTAGAGTATTCTACAAGGATGAAGCATTTGTCTAGAGGTGAAATCCGTTTCAGGGATGAAGCCTCTTGATTCTTCAAACTTGTTCCCTTCTTTAGGGTTCTCCTTTATAGTCTCTTCTTCAAAAGCCTCTCATTTTTTAAGGGTTATTCGATTAATGGCTCCCTTTCAGGGGCCTCCCCTAGTGGTAGCAATGGGCCGAGCCGGCTCGGATCGGCCCATGCTCGGACGAGCACAAGCCGAGCTCGTGGCATCTTAGGCGAGCTCGACTCGTGTCCGAGCTCGCCCAAGACGAGCCGAGAGGCTGGGCTCGTCGGCTCGATTTTTTTTTTAAAATATATATATAGATATATAACATTATAAATTTATAACTATTAAATCACTAAACTTAAAAAAAAAATATATATATATATATATATATATATATACACACACACACACACACACACAAACATTATCTAATTTTTTTAAAAAATATATACATTTTACAAAACAATTTTAATTTTTAAAATAATAAGAACAAAATTTTATTTGTTAAGAAATGAGAACCTAAAGAAAAAAAATATATAAACACGTTTTGTAAACAATTTTTTAAATATACTTTTTCCTACTAACATTTTTATTTTTTACAATTAAAAAAAAGATAAATCATTCTCCTTTATCCGGGCTTGAGACCGGTTACTTCAATTTCAAATAGGCGGAGTTAAAAATTGTACACGAACAACTTGTTACGTGTACAATTTTTTTTTCAAAAAAATTATAAAGGTATGAAAATAAAATAATGTGATGAATGTGGTGAAATTAAAAATCATTTACTTGGTTACATGCAATTTCGGCATATTTATCTTGAATTCGATAATTAGCGTCTTCTCAATCCTTCACGCACATTAACGCCTCCAAAATATCTTCTTTTAGTCAATTTTTGACCTCAGAGAGAACCCTTTTTCCGTGCACTAAAAGTAGATTTCGAAGCTACAGTGCTAACCGGAGGTGTTAGTAGATTTTTTTGCTATTACAGAAACTACTGGCCATCAACATTCGTTATTTCGTCAGAATTCAAGGACATATTCTGACTTTTACTAGTTGCTTTGTTAGTAGGCAAATGTTGACTATAGTAATCAATTAATTCATATGGCAACGCATTTGAATTTTGACTACTGTTAGAAGTTTGAGTACATGTAGTAGAAACCAAACTACTACTACTACTAGAGGAATCACATGCATATGCAATTACATCAAATCTATACGAGTGCATACTTTCAAATAAATTCAAAATTTCAGCGTCGTCATCTATTATATTAGTAGGAGGAGTGTGTACAGGTACACGATTAATATGTGCACTCATTCGTGAAGCATATAACTCGTACATTTCACGGAACGTCGTTTCCAAATTTCTATAAGTAATAGGTGTAGTAAAAGTTAAAGCATTTGACATTTGATCAATTATAAATTTAGTACCCGATAAATTATATTGGGGGTCCATGACACATGCTAAAGGAAATAACATAGGTAATTCTTCCTAATGTTTTCTAAATTTCAATTCCATGGAATATATAACAGCATGAAAATTGGGGTCATTTTGAAATGTAGTAAAAGCTCTAACAGTTATATAAAGACGCTCAAGAACCATACAACTAGTGAGATAATAAACACTAGACAATATATTTGTAGACTCATAAAAAATTGTCAAATTTTTTTTATTATTTTAAAAACTATATTCCAATCGGATTCACTCAAGATAATATCGTCTTCGTCTCTAGCCTATTGTTATAAAATTCAGTAATATACGCTTCATAACTTTCACATGATTTTAGTAATAAGTACGTAGAGTTCCATGGTCTACGTCAGTAATAAAGGTTTTTGTATCCGTCATCCCAAATTCTGCACAAAAATCCTCAAATACTTGTTTTCTACTAGGTGTACACGTGATATACATAAGTACATTCCTAATTCGATTAATTTCATCCTTAACATGTTTTAAAACATCTTGTACTATTAAATTAAAAATATGGCATACACATCAATTATAAAATAAATAGCCACAGAAATCAGGATTAAGAATTCTATGCAATGTATCGATAACAACTTTATTTACAGTAGCGTTGTCTAACGTAAAAGAACGAATTTTACTCTCATATTTATATTCTCGAATTATTAACATAATAACATTAAATATAGTTTGAGTATTGTGCGGATACTCAACAATTTTAAAAGCAATAATTTTTTTATGCATGACCCAAAGTGGGCCTATATAGTGTGCAGTTGCAGCCATATAACCCATCTTATTAATCACTTCCCACATATCTAAAGTTAAAGATATCACACCCCCATATTTTTCCAAATTCGAAATCAATAGTTGCTTTGCATTAAGAAAATATGTAATGTATTAGAACGAAGAGTATTTCGACTTATCCATTGGTACCTCGGTTGAAGATATCTTCTGGCGTAATTAACGAAATGTTGGCTGTCCGCTATTACTAGTGGTAACTCCGCCGCGGCAACGAACTTCACCATTCATGTTCGAGCTTCCTCCTTCAAAAACATCCATGTAGAAAGTGGCGTAGTAGCATCGTCTTTTGGAGTACCAAATTGTAGTTGCGTTAGAAGCCCATGTTTGGCCGAACATGATTTGTAGTGACGGTTGAGGTGAGTGGTTCCAATACCTTTTTGCCATGACAATCGTTGTTGACAGTATTTACATACTGCTTTGATTTCTCGAAGTCCATCGACCACACAACCGTGGGAACCAATTTGAAATGGTCCCAACATTTTGCCTGCTTTTTCCCCTTTCTCTTCCAGCTTGCATCAGGAATATTTAATGTCGGTTCTTCATCTTGTTCCAAATCAATTGGAACGCTAGCTGCACCATCAATGTCATCCAAATTAATTGGATGACTATCATGAATGTCGAAATTTTCAATATTTTCGGGGATTGGTAATTTATTGAGACCAAAGAATTTATTCTCAAATTGATTTTAGGCAGGTGTTTGTGTTTCGTTCTCCATACCGAATAAGTTTTCAACAAATGATCGTGAATCCATTTGTTATGAATAATAGAAATTGAATTTAGAAATGTAGAATTGAAAAGTGAATGAAAATTATGTTGTAGTTATCGAACGTAATTGTAAAATAGTAAGAAATAATGTAAAAAAAAGGTAGAAGATGATTATAGAATGAATGAAAATAAATGAAAATGATATTGTTGATAATTGATAAATGGAGAATGTAAATTGTAGAGAGTATTATATAGTAAATAATGAGAAATTGATATTGGTGGGAAAAAATGGTTGATTATGGTGGGTATTTATAGAGGAAAAATGTATGTGAAATTGAAAAAAATAAATTAAAGGACAAAACGGTCACTGAACAAAATTTAGTGACCGTTCTAGTCACTGAACAATTCTTTTTAATTTTTTTTTTAAAATACACGAGCCGAGCGGTTCGTGGCTCGTTAAAAGGCGAACCCACAAGCCACTCGCCGAGCGGCACGTTGGTTAGACGAGCCAAGCTCAGCTCGTCTCGTCTAACGAGCCGCCTGCTCGGCTCGTGCTAGGGCTTGTTTTTTGACGAGCCCGAGTCGCTCGTGGGTATGAATAGTACGAGCCGAGCACCCGAGCCGTTCGACCCAATTACCACATCTACCTCCCCTTTTTCTTGTTTTTTCTCTTATGACCTTCTTTTTTATAGACCTCCCAATTTACAGGAATTATGCATATTCCATTACATTTGGAAGAGTTGTTGCATAAGGATGACTTTGGTCTAGAGGCC
Source organism: Fraxinus excelsior (assembly GCA_019097785.1). Taxonomy (NCBI): domain Eukaryota; kingdom Viridiplantae; phylum Streptophyta; class Magnoliopsida; order Lamiales; family Oleaceae; genus Fraxinus; species Fraxinus excelsior. The sequence continues at coordinate 1,291,118 of CM032642.1, forward strand.
CACTCTTGATCTCCGGTGTCCATCTTTATCACTAGCCCTTATTTGAGTGACAAAATATACTCATTTTTCAAGGAGTGAACACCCAAAATGTTGAGTTTAACTTCAAATATTTTGTGTTTGGGGCTTCCACTTGCTCTTTACTAAAAAAAAAAAAAACATTTTTCAAGAGGGAGGCCTTTTAATTTCTCTAAAACGCTTCCACATCTCTCATTTCATCCATGAGGGCTTAGCTTCCCATGGGGGTTCGACCAAATTACAACATGAGCTTAATGACGTGGAGTGCAGGTGGCCTTGCTTAGAGCCTCGTTGGAAGAAGCGTAACAATACCTTTCGTAAGTTAGCTACAAGATATCACAACCCAAATACAACGAAGCCATTATCAAGAACGTTGTACAGGGAAGTCATGACCCAACTAATTTTTATTCGTTAAGGATTATGCTAATATACCTTTTATAAGTTAGCTACAAGATACCGCAAACGATATTCTCACGATCCAGATACAAAGAAGCAATTATCAAGAACGCTTTACCACTAAGTCGTGATCCAATTGATTTTTATTCGTTAAGGATTACGCTAATATACATTTCATAAATTAGCTGCAAGATACCACAAACGATATCCTCACAATTCAGATACAACGAAGCAATTATTAAGGATCCTCTACCATTAAGTCGTGACCCAACTGATTTTCCTTATTATTGAACTTATGTACAATACTTGTGTCTTGTAAGATGCGCAAATACATTATCTTTTATCGATATATGGATGCTAGTTAATCACGGTTAAATTATGTGATTTACAGATTTAAGTTAGACACAACAAATTTGTTTATCTAAAAATCAATTATTTTTTTTGAAGTTCATGTATGTAGAATTTTTTCCTAAGTTGGCAATTAGGATATACTACATGATGATCTAAGCTTTTAAGTTTTCTGAGATGGAGTAAATTGAGGATTTGATTGACATGATTTTGAAAAGTCAGAAATGTTTTTTAAGACTATAAATAATAGTATTTTTTTTTTTTGACTTATTTGAATAATTTTTTAAGAGTATTTTATTGGATTAGAAGAATTTTTTAGAAATATTACTAAAATAATTTTTTAGGAAGTTCTTTTATAAGAAAGTAGAAGATGAATCAATTTCCCAAACACGTCCTTAGGTGCTAAAATCGCTACAATTAATATGAACGTTAACATTATGGGCCATAACTCGGCCCATTTTGTAACCCTAAAATCATATTCCCATTTCCCATTTGTTTACAATATTCTTTTGCAAAACCTCCAAAAATCCCTGCTCTAGAGAAGAATATAGGACGATCTGAGCTGCATCATCGCCGCCATGAGTAGGAGAAGACACTAGTTTTCGACAAGCTATTCAAATTTGTGGGCAAAAATCTGCAAAAAATTGTTATGGAAAACCCGTCTTACAAAGGATCCGACCCGAACCCGAACTCGGGACGCTACTGCTTTCGGCTCCAGAAGAATCGGGTCTACTGCTACGTATTAGAGTCGCAAGTGAAACGCGCCACCGACGTCACGGGGGGGGGGGGGGGGGGGTTGGGGGCGATTTCTATGTTCTTATGCATAGAAATTTTTTTGAAACTACGTCGTTTTCAAATATTTGTCCCACATCGAGAATTTAGACAAATGGATCGGAACAATTAAATAATCAATTAATCAATTAATTTAATTAGCGGGTATATTTAATTAAAATCAAATTTTAATTTTATATACCAAATTAGAATCTCATTCTAATTCCACTATTATAAGGCGGAACTATTTTAATTAAAATCAAATTTTAATTAAATATAAAATTAGTGTCCAATTCTAATTTCAAAATTTCAAAATAAGATAATTTAATTAAAATCGAATTCTAATTAAATATCAAATAAGAGTCCAACTCTAATTTCAAAACTTAAGGCGATTAAATTTAATTTAAAATCAAATTTTAAATAAACACAAAATTAGAGTCAAACTCCAATTCCAAGATATTAGGGCGAACTTATTTAATTAAAATCAAATTCTAATTAAATACAAAATTAGAGTCTAACTCTAATTCTAAGAAAAGTTTTAGGGCGAGACAATTTAATTAAAATCAAATTTCAATTAAAAATGTCAAATTAGAGTCCAATCTAATTTCAAGAAAGTATTAGGGTGGGTAATTTAATTAAAATCAAATTTTAATCAAACACTAAATTAGAGTCCAACTCTAATTCAAATTGAATTAACATTTTAATTTAGGATAAAATTCCTAACTAAAATAAAATTCAATTTAGGGTCAATGTTTAATATTTAAGTTAAAATTCGATTTTAACTAAAATATAAAAAGTCGTCAATTTAAAATAAAATTTTAAACGGGTCAAAATTGAGATTTTAGGTCAAACCTATTTTAAAATCAAATTTAAAATCATTTTAATATTTAAATTCAAAACTCTTTTTGAATATTGCAATTTGACCCAAGTCTCAAATTAAAAGCAAACCCCTTTTCAATTTTGGGAATGGCAAGACAGTCCTTCATTTAAAATTGCAAGCAGACCCCTTTCTAATAATTTCAGGCGGGGGCCTGCAATTTCACAAATTGCAACAGAAGCCCCCGCGTCCACCCGTTTTCTGTAAACCCTAGAATTTCACCCTTTTTTTTGTTGTAAATAGCGGCGTCGGTAATGGCGCCTCCAATAACCACCTGCGGCATATCGTCACCGCTGTCATACAGCGGCGACATCCGCCGCACGCAGGCAGCGTTCGCGCTGTTGCTAGATTGCAGCGTTCGCTGCAGTTTTCTGTGCAGCGGCGACTTCTGCTAGCAGCAGCGTGCGACAGCACGCTGCCTTGTCGTCGCTACTCCTGCTAGCAGCAGCGTGCGACAGCACGCTGCCTTGTCATCGGCGGCGGTGTTACCGCCATGGGCACCGCCACCAACCTTGTTCCGATTCGATTTTCGACCCTAAAATTATTTTCTTTTTCAAAATCAGATTTTGATTATAAAAAATAATTATCTAAATCGCCAGATTCAAGAAACAAATATAAACAATCAACTTTTGACTGTTTAATCACGCAAAATAATTTCTAACAAACACAAAGTAAGCTCTGATACCACTATTAGGATTCTACTTAAGCATGCACATCGAAATAAAATTATTTTCGAATCCCAAACAGGATCTACATTGTAGTTAGATAGAAACTGTGATAGAAATAATACATTTGATGAATTCTGCAAACTCTTTTGCTGATTCACGAACTCCAATGATCACGATCTACAATCCAAGTTGTCCAATTGTCCAGCCTCCAATGGTGATCCACATAGAGAATAAGAATGACGGCTAGAGTTTTCTTTTCTCGTGTTAGCAAGAATAATGAAAATTCCATGTTGTTTTTCAAACCCTAGCAGCCTATTAATATGAGTCCAAACGGGCTGGCCCATCTCTTAACTTAACCCGGTCCAACATTTAATTAATCAAATTAATTAAATCTGGTCCATGAATTAATTAATCCAATTAATTAATTCGGGTCTATTAATAAGCAACCCAATTAATTAATTATCCAACATTTGTCAATTAATTAATTGGTAAATCTCATTCTTCTGATTCTCTTTTGTGTGTGACCTATTAGGTTTCCGATCACGATGTCTAACGACGTGAATTATTATTTTGATCTAATCAAAACTGATAAATTAAAATACCCCTTTTAATTTATCATCAATTTACATTCGTTGTCCCAATTGACATCTAGCAATGTGTCAGGGCAATACATGTGACGGGAAATGTCACGTGTCATGACAAAACCAAACTTGTTCGTTTACCGTGAAACTATAATCCCTTCGTCAATATGATCCGATCAATTACGAGATATGGATGTGTGTCAATCTCAATTATCGATCATATCTTTTATCCTACTGTTAAGTCAATGTAAGTCGAAAACTATTTTTCGACTTATGAGTTCACCTTGGCGAAGGATTTCATTATCAACTTAACTGGATGAAATGTAGATCATAATCTCTTACTATCTAAGAGTGACGAATCCTCTATTGATCATTCACAACCTTCATATGATTCTTGACATACTCGAACGATGCCGTATTAGCGACCATTGACAGAGCAACATCCGACATCACCAAAGCATGACTGTCCTCACATAAGGCACTATGATGACCTCAAGTCAAAGGACCAATTCCACTACCGAACGTTAGAGATTAACCACTGACACTCAGATAGTTTTCCATGTGGAATCTCTCAGCGGGTCTCTAATGTTTTGTTCTATAACAAAACATTCACGTGTTCATTCAAGTGTCTCCACACTTTAGCTTGTAAGATCAACTACTTACTTCATAAGTAAGAAACGACACACATGATGGTCTATCTATAATAACGATATCCGTATCTCGTTATTACATACGACCACGGACGATTTAAGATTCAGTCATATGTAATTTGTATCTCACAATCACAACTCTTTGTGATTAACAAATCACCAAAACTTGAATCTACGGATTCTATTATTTAATTAATTAGAATATTAATTCAATGATAAATCTTGCCATAAATATGCATCGGTTATATATACATTAAAAGTGCTTATGTGCAAAATTGATTGGACGTAGGGCATAATACTTACAAAATCTTTAACTTTATATTGATTTAATTTAGTATTTCTGCAACCTTGAATCAAAAAAATTCTCATTACAAGTGATTATCATCACATTCAAAATCATGAACAGGTGTGTATCTAAAAGTGGAAATAGAATTAGAAACTCACATTTAATACAACATTCATGCCCCCTTTCCTCACACTTCCACCACTGCTCTTGCTCTCATAAACCAAAGAATTGAACGCAACCCCTTTCGCATCTTGAATTGAAAGGCCATGGAAATTGGTTTTCTGATTTCATTCAAGAATCAAGACTTTCATCAGACCCAAAACAGGTATGATTTTCTCAATATAAACTGTTAGAAACTTGAATGATCTGATACCAATTTGTCGTGAAAAACATATATGATATCAAATTAATCTAATACCACTTTGTTATAGAAAATAAAATTTTAAGTCATAATACGAACTAATTGATCTCAAAAATATAAAAAAACAAATTAATTTTGCAGAAAATTGAAATCTTATTTTAATATAGGGAGAATATAAAGATTATGTGTTTATAATATTTCCAACTTCTATCTAAACCATAATGAAAATTCAATTATATATGGGGAACAAATAGAAAACATTAAAATTTTTAGGGTTCGTTTGATTACAAAGATGAAATTTGGGTGAAAAGAAAATGAATTCCAGTTAATTGAATTGCCTAGAATTTGTTTTATTAGGAATTGTAATTAATTGTGTTTGATTGATATAATTTTTCACCTGAAAAATGTTGAAAGATTGGTATCCATTTGACTTTGTTTTTAATAGAAATTGTCCATTAAGTTGATTTTTTTTATCATTGGATATAGAATTTGTTCCAATTGCAAAAATAAAAATAAAAATAAAAATAAAAATTACTATACTAAATATCATTCGTTTGGCTTTATTTTGCATAGAAATTGTCAATAAAAGTAATAAAAATTTTTACCATTGTATCTATAATTTTTTCAAAAAAAAAATAAAAAATTGGAAAACATCTTCCACTACTTTGGTGGGAAAATGATTTCAAGGAAAAACAAAAAAATGTGAGTGTGTGAGAAAAAGTGGGAAAATGGAATTTTCCATTTTCCATGGAATTCCATCCCTATCAAACACACCCTTATAGTGGAGTTGTAATTGAAATAGAATGTCAAAAACGAAGTAGAACAAAAAAAATCGTGCAAGGGCGAAACAAGTTGGGCGACGCTGCAACCGAAAATTGCCTTGGCGTCGCGACGCACACTTTTGGATCCTCTATTCCAAAATCTTGATTTTCATTATTTCAACATCCTCTTCAAGTCAAACATAAATTTCTACTCTCAATGAAATTTCAAGTAGAATTCGTCAAATAAACTTAAATATGATTCCAAAAGTATTTCAAATTTTTTTTCTTAATGTGCACTTTAATTAGAACTTTCAATTATTTTCAATAATTCTAAATAAACAAATTAATAGACATAGAACCCAGCAAAACCATACCCGATATCGAGGAACCATTGAGTTTGAATTCGATTTGGCAGATGGGTTTCGGGTGAAGGCAGCAGAGCATGAAGAGGAGGCACCTGCAACATTTGCTGTTGCCATTTTTTTGGCTCACAATTTTAGTGAAGAATGGGAATGTACTTAACCCGTGTGTATAAGGAATGCTAGTGCCAGATAATTTTGAAAGGAATATGTGGTTGGAAGTACCAAATGGTGGTAGGTGGCAATGATTTTTGCTTTGGTATGGGGTTTTAAGGGTTAAGGATGTGGGTTAGGGGAGGGGGAGGGGGAGGGGGGTGATGATTTTCTTTTTCTAGTTTTTGATTTTTTAATAATTTATTTGAAATTTAATTGTACCTTTTAAAAAATTTTGAGAGTATGATTGCAATTAGTTCTTTATTTTTCTTTCGTTTTCTTTTTGTTTTAATTAAATAAAAGAATATGTTCGTCATTTTACAACTTTTTATTTAGAGAATGTTTGATCCTCATTAATTACGAAATACATTTTCACTATCTTATTTTCAACTACACATTTTTCAATAAAATAATATTACACTCAAACACAAAAAATTTCTTTATTTTTTAACCATATTTTCTATCAAATCACTTTTCAAAATCCATTTTGACAAAAGAATGGGACTCAAACATGTTCTTAGAAATTGAATGAAAATAATAATTTTCTCAATAAAATGTGTTAATATGGTAAAAAAAAAAAAAAAAAAGCGACGTTGTGACGTTTTGCACAATGAATTCTATTAGCATTGACATTTTGTGCTAATAATCCATAATTAAATTTAACAATTTAACAAACATCATATATTGAAAAGCAAAATCTTCATAAAGGTGAAACCTGAGACCCATGAAGATTTAACAAAAACTATTTTTATCGTCAGTCGCTGTTCGATATAAATTTTTTAAAACTTATTTTTAAAGATATAATTTTTAATAAAATAATTTTAAATGTGATAGCCTGTCTCTTTAATCACTTTTTTTTTTTTTTCCAAAAACCCAATTTTCACGAATTTTATTTAAAAAAAAAAAAATCTATTATAAACCAGCCGTAAGAATCAATTGTCAAAATGTAATGAAATATCGTGGACCAACTTGGCAGTAGATTTGATGTCACTGGTCAGGGGTGTTTTAGTAATTTCATATCATCTAAAATCCAGAAAACAAAAACCCACCTCCGTCTTCCCCTTCCACCGCTACCACGTCTCCTCCTCCAATACTCTCCGGCGAACTCTGTTCAACTTTTTGATCCCCGTTTTACCCTCCTAATCCCACATCTCACAACTATAAATACGGACTCTGTTACTATACCTCATAATGCACGAATGGCTCAGTACAGACAATCCGGAGGTTTCTTCAATAGCAATGGCGGCATGCGAAACGGCGGAGATCACCTCTCGATCGGCATGCGCGGTGGCGGGACCACTTCCTCAGTGTCGTACCACCACCGCCGTCGATTCAAAGAGCCACACAGTTACAAGATCTCGATCGGATGCTGCATCGTGATACTCGCCTTCATACTCTCTGTCTCGGCTTTTTCCTATTTTGCATTGCAAAGTAAAGGTACACATCGTGATCTATTGGATAGTATGGAGCGATTTTGATTAATTATATAGATTGAGTTTTCACTGTGGGTGAATTTAGTTATGTTTAACATACTATGGATTTGTTACTTATTGCAAGTTTCTGGAAAGGAAAGGAAACAAAGAAATTGTAAGTGGTTATTAGATTGATAATTAGCACTGATCAAACTGTTATGTCTACTGTGATTACTAGTGTGTTGTTTTTGAAGTGAGATTGTATTTTTGCGTGGAAAAGTATTTACACTTTTAGTAGCAGAAAGTTGAAATTTATGAAAATTCAAATTTTGAGAAGGGGCGGACTAATGCTTCCGTGCATTTATGAATTCAAAATATGGTGTAGTTGGTGCTTCGAAATGTTTTTTCTGCTTTACTCCTTGTTCTAAATAAATTTCAGCTGCAAAAGAGAACGTTCATGTAGTAGTATTTAACTCCAATAATTGTTGTTATATTGACATAGGTCAAGGTTTGAAAATTGTGATGCATTTGGAGATGCATAAGACTTCATATAATGGAAATGACTAGTAGTTTGGAAACTAAGTAAAATATGTGGTTATAAACTAAGTAGGTATAAACTCAAGTAAAGCTGCTTTCTGGCATATTTGTCTATTAGTGCTTAGTATTCCAATACAGTCAATCAAGTTTGGGTTCCAACTACTGTTGGGTTTTCGTAGTTTGTTCTCCTTGTGTTTGTTAATATGGAACTAGGCCTCAAGATTGAAGTTCAAGAAAAATGAATTCAAATTGAAATGGAAATATTTCAAATTTATTGCTGATGTCCTAATCTCTGCATTCAATCATAGTATTAGAATTTTACTGGTCCACATTAGTTGGTAATATATAATATGGCATTTACTTGATCTCTTCATGATAGGAGCAGAAACGAACTGGTATAGATCTCAAGACGATGACATAGAAAATGATACTGATTTTCTCATGAATGTGACCCGGACACAAAAATCCAAAGAACTCAAGTTTGGACATGGATCTGTTTTGCATGGCCGGGATTCAAGGTATTGGGACAAGGATGACAGAAGAAGAGATGTAGATTACAATGAAGAGGAATTGCAGCGAGGACGGGATGGTTCCACAAATAAGATTCACTCTGCAATCAGAATTAGGGATAAGAAGTCTTCTACTTCTGGTTCTCATAAAACTTTGGATAACAGAAGAAATGGTTTATACAATGAGGCCGGGCGTGATGAACTGAAAATGTATGAAGCTGAATATGAGGCTTCTTTAAAGAGTAGTGAACAGTCAAAACATGTACATAGCAATAAAAATCAGCAATCAGGTGACGCTGATCGGAGAAAGCATGAATCTGCTGATGATGAATATGATGATGGTATTGATCTACAGGATGACCAAATCGAAGACGATGATGGTTTTGGACATGATGACGAGGAGCATTCTGGTGCCCTTGAATCCTACAGCATTGATGGCGAAGAATCTTCTCATCCGCAAGATGCAAGAAACAAAAACCAGAAAAGTATTGAGGAGGATGATAAAGTTTCCTCTGATTTGTCCAATGAGGATTCACTTTCAATCTCCCAGCATTCCAAAATCAATGTCAATTCCAGACATGTCAGTTTTCTTGATGGTCAATCTGTTCGAAGAACAACTCCTGAAAGGCGCTCAGGTTCCAAAGGGAAGCCAAAACGTCGAAGAACCTCTGGTAATCATTTTCCGGTAATTGTAGGAGTTACTTGGAATAACAAGTTGCCTATTTTTGTTACTTCATTAGTCAGTATTGTGTGAATTATATAATGAACTCTGATGATACTATATTTGACATTGCACGTCACTTATTCGGTTTTATGAAGTTTCTCATTTATACCATAACTTTGAAATATGTTCTGTGATATTAAAAACCATCATGCATAACAACAAAGAGAGCGTTATACCTAATAACAGCTAAATATATCCTTTTCAGCTGCTCTATTCTATTGATTGCTATATTTACTTGGAGATCCAATGATAGATCCTTAGTGACCATTACAAGCTATGTTTCTGTCCATCTCTCCCTCCTTTAACTGTTCTATTTAAATCTAATCACTTTTATGAACATGAATCTCTTTAGGTCTACATCTATCTTAATATTCTGCATTCTACTATGTTCATCTTATGAAACTTTGACCTTTAACAGCTTAACTCTTAGTATTATAAAGCATAGAAAGTTTAATTATTGTCATGTAGAATTTACATTTTAATCTTGAAAGGAATTTTGGTCTTGCACAGATTTCCTGTAGCATTTCTGCTTTTCATCCCATCACTGTAATCCCATACATTACATCATTTTCAGTTCCTTCTCCCTTGTTAATAAATAATAATTGAACCCATATATTTAAAACAATTACCTTTTGGGACAACATGTATATCTACAGGGTCCTTGATAATCTCCTTATTCCTAAAGGACGTGCAATGTACGAAGATTAATGAAATACTAATAAAAATTACTAAAAATATAGTATAGAGTTAGGTTATCTTTTCAAGGATGAAAAATGAAATTTTCAGTACTGAGTACTTGATTACTTGGAGTAATTAATGAATGGTCTACATTATTTCAACTATATTACTAAAATGACTAGTGGCTTGGCATTGCATAGATTCATTCAACTAATGTACATCATGAGAAATATCAATTAATAGAAAGGTTAGTTGGAATGGTTAAAATGAATTTATTGAAATGCAAGCAAAATAAAATTGAAGATTATGATACTTCGCATATTAAATGTTTGAAATAACTAGTTGAGTTTTCACCCTCTTTTACTAAATTTATTATTGATCGGAATATCAAATCCAAAATTCCAGGTTCCTGTGAAATGAAAATGTTGAATTCCTCTTCACTGCTTGTAGAACCTTTAGAAAGTAGAAAATATGCAAGATTCTCTATACATTATACAGAAACAGAAGAGAAGCCCATGGAAGATGAAAGATGGTTACCCAAATTCGCTGGACATCAGAGACTTGAGGAAAGGGAAGAATCGTTTATTGCCCATGATCAGAAAATAAACTGTGGCTTTGTGAGAGGTCCAAAAGGGTCTCCAAGTACAGGATTCGACTTGGCTGAAGATGATGCAAAATACATTAGTAGTTGTCACATTGCCGTGATGTCTTGTATATTTGGGAATTCGGATCGCTTGAGATCACCAATGGGCAAAACGGTACTTTACCTCTTTCCACTTTGTTGTTCTTTATTAAGTTGTTTATTGGATTCCCTGTAGGAGTGCAAACTTGTGAAACTTTGGTTTACAAAAAGGGAAACATGAAAAATATTTGGATTTGTATTGATAGAATAACTTTAGCAAGGTTGAAGCAAAATGTTTAAACATTGTTGCGTCACAAGATGGTAACACTTGTCTTCATCTGTGATACTGGAAATGTCATGAAGGGCAAAATAAAACAAAATATACAGAATGATAAACACTAACAAAGAGTGGGATGTCTCTTTAGGGGTTTGATATAATCAATCTGAACAATTGTGAAGTGTTCTATAAGCCCCTGTTTGGTTTAGCTAAAAATCAGATTTTTAGTAAATTTTGATAACAATTGATGAAATGTGTGGTTAAAAAGTTGATAAAAGTTGTGGGTCCATGAAATGTGTGGTAGAAAATGAGTGTGTGAAAAATGAGTTATAGAAAATGGGGGCAAAACAGGGGCTAAATCTGTTTCTTCTTTTCTTTCTTTTTTATCCTTTTTTTTTTTTTTTTAACTTTTGAAATGGAAAACATAGATGGGAAAACATGCTTCAATAGCAGATCACTTGGCTTCTAAGGGATTTGTTTAACACGTTCCGTTTTGTTGGTTTTCCATTTATTAGAATAAATAAAGCTTGTTTAGTGAAATCTGATTGTTGTCCTTTTTTTATTTTTTTATTTTAATGCTGACCTGCTTTGCTTGTGTATATGCCTGGCATCCTCGTTATCATCTCATCAACTAAATCACGTGGCTTACTTTCCTCTTCCAAATCACAATACAGTACTACATCCCTATCTGTATTAGTGTTTCTAAGATACCAGTTTGTGAAGTTGAACTTGTAGCATTCAATGAGCTGGTCAATTCTTCTGATCTAACCTTTTTCCCTTTTTTTTTTTTTTTTCTTTTTTCTAATAATTCAGGTCTCTCGGTTGTCAAGGAAAAATGTGTGTTTTGTAATGTTTTTGGATGAAGTTACTTTACGTAGGCTTTCTTCAGAAGGTCAAATGCCAGACAGAATGGGCTTTATTGGGTTGTGGAAGATTGTGGTTGTGAAGAATCTTCCTTACACTGACATGCGGAGAGTTGGGAAGATACCAAAATTTTTGCCACACCGTCTTTTTCCTTCAGCCAGGTAAAATTATAGGCTTTTCATTTATGTAATGGTTCCATGTTTGTGCTCATCTTGTTTGTACTACTTTCTATTTTTGGTCGATGATAATAGATCTGAATTTCTAGTCCATGAAAGAAGAATAATATTATTTCAAAAACTCATTTAGATGTGCTGGATCTGTTATTTAACGGAAAACCTGATAAAATTCAATACAATAATAACATTATTTTGATTCTGGGAATTTGTCTACCCACCTCAACATGTGCCAAACTAACAACCCTTGTTGGAATATTAGATGAATAGATAAGAAAGTGTACACCGATTAATAATCCATTTGATTTTGGTGGTCAAACAAAATATTTCAATCATGGAGGGAGTATTGAGTTCTGCAATACACTCGCAAGATGATTCTGAAGATAGAAGAAGATTAATCATGGAATTCTCGACTCGATATTCCTTTTTAATGGAGTGAGCCACAGCTGCCGCACAACAATAAAATTATATTTTGCTTTACTACTCAAAAAACTTTTCTTTTTCTAAAAAATTGCGTATCTAAATGTTCTCTGTGTTCTACTTTAACCTTTTGCTTCTGGAAATTATTTCAGGTACTCAATTTGGTTGGATAGCAAACTTCGTCTCCAACTCGATCCGATGCTTATCTTGGAATATTTCCTGTGGAGGAAAGGTTATGAATATGCTATATCCAATCACTATGACCGCCATTGTTTGTGGGAAGAGGTTGCCCAAAATAAGAAGCTTAACAAGTACAACCATAGTGTTATAGACGAACAATTTGCCTTCTATCAAAACGATGGGATGAAAAAATTTAATGCATCGGATCCGAACAAGCTTCTTCCCAGCAGTATGATTTTTCATTTTCATTTTGTTTGAATTCTTTTCTCTCAACATAATCTGTCTGTATAATATCTTGTTTTTTTAACAGATGTACCTGAAGGGTCTTTTATTGTTAGGGCCCACACACCTATGTCAAACTTGTTCTCTTGCCTTTGGTTTAACGAGGTCGAACGGTTCACTCCTCGTGACCAGCTAAGTTTTGCCTATACATATCACAAGTTGAGAAGGATGAACCCCGAGAAACCCTTTTATCTCAATATGTTCAAGGTGAGCATCTTAACTCTGAACGAGCAGAACCTGTAAGGCAAAGTTGACCAAACCTTTTGGGTTTCTTTGTGCACTTTAGTGCATGTTTGGAATGGGGTCCTAGACAAGATGGGATAGTATAATGAAATTTTAGCTTATTTTTCCTTCTTGGTATTGTCAGTCTAAAGGCAGTTCACATGTAATACAGGACTGCGAGAGGCGAAAGATTGCGAAGTTGTTCCATCACAGATCCGAGGAGAAAAGGAATATCACCATACATGAAACGGCATAGTTTCAAGACGACGTTGAGCCATATCTGAGAAATCGATTCATTTTTTTTGTACAAAATGAATCACCACGTGTAAACCGTTTCTTTCCAAGTGGTTTGTGAAGTTGCATAGTGGCGATTCTGACTTCACACAATGAATGTAAACTGCCAAATTACCATGAAGAATGATAGATGCATACTGCTTTGATTGACATGGAAACAAGAAAAACAAGTTCAGTTTTGGTGGCTCCTCATTCTACTTAAAGGGCAAAAGGGATAGTAAATTCATAGAGCCTATGTTCATTTTAATCTCCAATATCATATTGAAAATAGAAAAATGAAGCACCCAATATTTTTATACCAGATATTCAATAATGATAATTCAATTCCACTTTGTATTTTTTAGAATTTTGGGTGCCATTTTGTTCTAGGATTGATATATTTTGGTTGGTCATTCACTTTCTGTACTAGACATTGATGGATTTATGTGATATGTAGGCTATTGCCGTTGAAAGAAATTTAGTATCTTCAAAGAAAAGTTCAATTTTATTGATTATTTACTAACTTCAGTAAAATTCAAAAGGAAAGCGGCCAATGAACTGGCACCCTTCTCTACTTCTTGTTACAGTTACTTATAATTGGGTTGATTTTATTCTGATTTTTATTTCGTCCATGGTTCGTGGAGATTTGGTTGAATAAACAATTCATTTTTGGCATCGAAAAAAAAAAATTGCCATAGTTCTCGACTTGGAAGTATTCTACTTGATTCTGATTGATCATGAGATAATTGTTGATCGGATGGGTTTAGTCTAGGACCTTGCGGCTAAGAAAATTAAACGTCCGTGACATGATTGCTATGTTTTGGTAAGTTGGGGACTCAAAAGCTCCTTGCGTGAAAGGTTGCGAACCTCTGCAGCAATTTTGCTATTTTTAGATTCATACAGAATTTGGCATTTTTCCATTTGTTCCTCCAATTTTTGGTAATTCTATTTGTCATAAATTGTCTGCATGTGCTTTACAGCTTGAAAAAGTTTATTTATGTGAAGACAAATAATTAGGCATTCAAGCAATCAAAGGCAAATGGAATCATCAAATTAAACAAATTATTCTACCATACGCTTGTACCTATTACAATATACAAACTCAAGTTAAGTTGTCACTTTCTTTGATCATTCAAAATATTCAATGAATCAAATTAACATCTCTATCTAAGATGGACACAATGATGTAAAACCAGTGTACCCTATATCAAATTATTGACTAGACGGTTATAGTGAGATCAATCACACTTATGAATGAATTGTACGCTCATGAAGGCTCTTCGTGAGCTCTCGATTTCTTGGCCGCAACGAGATTAGTTGAATGATCAAATCGGAATTTTTCCGACGATTTATAATTGCAATACTTATAACTTCCTTGTTCGTAGACAAAGTGAATTCATCGTTCTCTCGAGAAACATTTCTTCTACTTATCAACCAAAAAAAGGGGTTGAAACGCTAAAAGATATACATACAATCCCTTCAACCATCCTCAATAAATTTAATTTATGAAAATATGAAATTAAAAAACTCAAACGTGCATGAAAAACATGATGGACATATTATGTTTATGTCAGCATTCCTGGTTCTTGATAGAACTACGAGTATTATGTACAAAAAAAACCTTTCTCATCAAGATCTTCATAAGCAATACAATGCTTAGTTTTTTGCCAGAAAGCAAATTTCCATTAGGCTTCGACAACTTTAAGGTTTTAACACACGAGATTTGTACATCTCTATCAGATGAAGACATACCAGAATCTGCCACAAGCTTTCTTGAGAGTTCTTCATTCAAATCCTCCCACAACATGTCCATTTTTTCCTCAAGCTCGTCACGAACATCGTCGTCTTCTTTTCTCCTCTCCATCTTCACACCGCGAGAAAAGTTCTTTCTTTGATTGTTGTTGTAAGTTTCTCTGCTTTCTTCTTTGTCAACTAATCTTACTGGTTTTTCATGTGGTGGGGGGACGGAAACGGGGCGCCAAAGGGGTGGCGAGTCGATGAAGCGCGGTTGAGCATCGGCGGTGGTGGCGGGGAAGCTGAAGTCTTCTTCTTCAATGGCCATGAATTTGTGTCTGGCTTGTAAAAGGGGCGTGAGAAGAATTAATTGGGGTGGTTGGAAGTATGGAAGGTTTGGTTGTTGATTACGTTTGAACATTTTTAGTTCAACTTGTTACACTAAATATCTTGTTTATGAGTGAAAGATTGGATACATTAATTTGGGTGGGTCCCAATCAAAGTTGTATTATTGAGTTGAGTGACAAATTATCATAATTATCACAAAATAATGTTATTTAGAAAACTTTGTGACCACATTTTATAGCATGCTAGCTGTGATTAGATGGTTACGTATATGTCATAACACGAGAGATCGATTTGGGTTCAAATCTATTCGCCATTCATTTATAAAAAATTGTACAATATTAAATATTTAATATAAAAAACTAAATCAAGGCGAGTTGATGCGTTAATTCTCTAATGGTTAAAACTTTAAATGATGTGGTTAAGATCATATTAGAGTCGGGCAAAGGCCACAGTTTGTTAAATTCCACAATTATAAGGATCGTGACAAGTAATAAATTAAATTTTTTTAAGTTTAAGTATCGTTCCACAAAAATTACTATCTACTATCAATTTTATTTTAAATTAATCTAGTTTTAATTTAAGTAAAATGGTTAACCAGTTATCAAATCAAATTGTGTTTTGTAACAAAAGTTCTATTAAACTAAATAACCAAATCAAATTAACACGATGGATAAGATTATGAGATTAGGTAGTTAAGATATTCGAATTCACTTAGGTTATTTAATATGCAACTGATTTCAATTCATTCTCTAGTGATCTCTTTCATGCAACACTAATCGCATTTATATATCTGAATTTACTATATATGTATGTAGATTTACATACATATGAATGTATTAACCAATAAGAATTCAATATAGATCGCATAATCTATAATTATCTCTCGATTTCGTATAATACTTATGTTAATTATTGCAGGAGTTTGAATCATATATTATCTCTTAGTTTCCGTAATATTCCTAAATCAATTCATTGTTGCACATGCAATTGAAGGGGTACTTTTTAAATTACTCTTGTCAAACATGTGTTTTGTCAGTTTACCAAATTTTTTTTTGACATTCACCACAATAGCCGTTCAAGATTTAAAAGACAAAAATATCCTTAAAATGTTATACAATTACATAAATGTGGTATTGTTTAAAAGACAAAAATGCTCTTTTTAACTTATAAAGAATTCCAAACATTCCCAATTAAATTTTAAAACAAAATCACGTTCTTTGTCTGTTTACTCCATCACAGTTTAAAATTGTTTCATTTTTCATCTCCTTCAAACTTGAAAACAGATAAATTTATCAAACGCTATATAAGAAGATATTATTTACAACAATCAGTGGAATCGGTTTACGTATTTTTAAATTCGCTTTGGTTAAATTAGTAAATTTTTTTAATATTTAAATCTTATTTCGATATAGATATATAAAAAATTTACAATTTTAAATGGATCTAAAATCATTTTTAATAAAAACGAGAAAAAAATTTATCTACATGTATAATTACAGACAAATTTACGTATGTAAAATGCCAAGACTTATATGGAAAAAATCGTGCCCGGATGACCCCAGACGTCCGGGCCGTCCGGGCCAGGACGGCCCACTCGTTCGGGCAGTCTGGGGAGGGTGCGCTTGACAGCGTTTTTAGGCTATAAATTTCTCTCCTAATATTCGATTGAGGTGATTCAAAATGCATTGAAAATCTAACTCAAAGGGCTACAACTTTGCTTCAGATACCATCTTCGAATTCGATCGTTTTCCATATCAAAAAATGATCTCAATATGAAGCTGAAAATCGGTGCAAAACTTTTCAACTTGAAAGTTGATATATGATAATGTTTTGGCTATATTTCTTCCATTTGACTCATTTCTTCATCCAATTGATCTCCAACACTCTCGAATCTTCATCACAAGGTTAGAAACAAGTTTATAATATTTTCACTTAGTCCCTGAACTATCACTTTCCTCCATATTGGTCTTTTTCGCTCTTTTCTTCTAATTTCCATCGTGTTCGTCCATTGCATCCTAAATCAAAATACAAGTGTACTTAGAACACTTAGACGCCAATAAATTATGAAAATGCAATTGTTATTGGATGAAAAATGTGATAATTGATCTGGATCTTTATTCTTAGAATCGAATGACCTTCATACTCTGAATATGTAAATTGTTCCCTTCAACGACCTCTTGTCTTAACGGGATCTTTTCTATTTCAACTTCTTGCCTTCACTATATCGTTTCCAAGGACAAGTCCCTATATTTAGATTAAAGAAAAACTGTATTGATTGTTGAAATAAGAAGAAGTTTCTTCTTAAATCTATCAAGAATCTATGAGAAAGGAAATTTAGAAACTCGTTCTTTTATAAAAGAAATGGAATATTATTGATATTCTGAAATTGATACAAGAATTATATCAAAAGACAGAAATGTTTTGATTTTCTTACAGTCTGAGAGCTAAATTATTTTTCTAACTCATTCTGCCTCTATCTTAACCCAAAGATTTCTATTTATACAACTACATGAGGCTCAATTATTGGCATCTTACATCATTCATTATTCCATACTCCACTAATGAAATTCTATTATTACAACAGTATATCCACTACATAATTGTGCTATAACTCTTTTAGGACTTGATTGATCTTCTCTTAAAATTATAATGGCTTAGTTTACTTTAATAGTTTATTTAATGCTTTATAAACAAATTAAATAAGTAATTTAAAATAAATATTTTAATTGTTTACTTAATATATCATTGTAAAAAAAGAATTTACAATTCATTTCCTTATTTTAATTATTTATATAATACTTAATTATAATTAATAGAATATTAAATAAATAATCAAAATATAAAATTTAAATAAACAATTCAAAGTAACAATTTTATTTATTTATTTATTATTTTATTATTTGTTTATATAATATTTAAATATAATTAAATTTATTATCTTAATTGTTAATTGATTAATTCATTATTTCCTAATTTAATTTTTAATTGAATAATAAATTATTTATCGTTTATGTAATATATTATTGAAATTAATAGATTATTAAATAAACAATCGAATATTTACTATTTTATTATTTATAACTAAATAATATTTTAGAATTTATAAGTAAATAATAGTTAATTAATTATTATTTTAATTGGTAATTGATTAATAAATTATTTATTGTTTATGTAATAGTTTATTGAAATTAATAGATTATTAAATAAACAATCGAATATTTACTATTTTATTATTTATAACTAAATAATATTTTAGTATTTATAACTAAATAATATTTAATTATTTATTATTTTAATTGTTAATTGATTAATAAATTATTTATCGTTTACGTAATAGTTTATTGAAATTAATAGATTATTAAATAAACAACCGAATATTTACTATTTTATTATTCATAACTAAATAATATTTTAGTATTTATAACTAAATAATATTTAATTATTTATTATTTTAATTGGTAATTGATTAATAAATTATTTATCGTTTACGTAATAATTTATTGAAATTAATAGATTATTAAATAAACCATCGAATATTTAATATTTTATTATTTATAACTAAATAATATTTTAGTATTTATAACTAAATAATATTTAATTATTTATTATTTTAATTGTTAATTGATTAATAAATTATTTATTGTTTATGTAATAGTTTATTGAAATTATTAGATTATTAAATAAACAATCGACTATTTACTATTTTATTATTTATAACTAAATAATATTTTAGTATTTATAAGTAAATAATATTTAATTATTTATTATTTTAATTGTTAATTGATTAATAAATTATGTATCGTTTATGTAATAGTTTATTGAAATTAATAGATTATTAAATAAACAATTTAATATTTAATATTTTATTATTTATAACAAAATAATATTTTATTATTTATTATTTTAATTGTAGATTGATTAATAAATTATTTATCGTTTATGTAATTTTTTATTGAAATTAATATATTATTAAATAAACAATTGCATATTTAATATTTTATTATTTATAACTAAATAATATTTTAGTATTTATAACTAAATAATATTTAATTATTTATTATTTTAATTGTTAATTGATTACTAAATTATTTATCGTTTATGTAATAGTTTATTGAAATTTATAGATTATTAAATAAACAATTGAATATTTAATATTTTATTATTTATAACTAAATAATATTTTATTATTTAATTATTTAATTTTTAATTTATTAATAAATTATTTATCGTTTATGTAATATTTAATTGAAATTAATAGATTATTAAATAAACAATCGAATATTTATTATTTATTATTTACAACTAAATCATATTTAATTATTTTTTATTTTAATTGTTAATTGATTAATTTGTTATTTCCTATTTTAATTTTTAATTGAAAATTAAATAATTTATCGTTTATGTAATAGTTAATTAATTTTAATAGAGTATAAAATAAATAATTGAATATTTAATAATTTATTATTTATAACTAAGTAATATTTAATTACTACACTTTTTTTGTAACTAAATATTAAATAAACTATTGAATACTAAACAAATTAAATAATTAATAAATAGATTAATATTTTATTATTTATAACTAAATAATATTTTATTATTTTATTATTTTAATTGTTAATTGATTATCTCATTATTTCTTATTTTAATCGTTAATTGAATATTTTATATAATATTTAATTATAATTAATATAATATTAAATAAACAATTGAATATTGAATATTTTTTTATTTACAACTAAATAAATTTTTAATTTTTAATTGAATATTTCATTATTTATTATTTTAATTTTTAATTGAATATTAATTTATTTAATATTTTGTATAATATTTAATTATACTTAATAGAATATTAAATAAATACTTGAAAAATAAAATTTAAATAAATACTTGAAAAATAAAATTTAAATAAACAATTCAAAGAAACAATTTATTTTGTTTATTTATTATTTTATTATTTATGAGTAAATAATATTTTATTTTGAAATAAATTATTTCTTGTAACTAAATAGTAATCAAACTATTAAAATAAACAAATTAAATAAACTATTAAATGAAATAATTTATTTTAATTGTTCATTTAATGTTTTATAAACAATTTCAATAAGTAATTTAAAATAAATATTTTACTTGTTCACTTAATATTTCATTGTAAAAGAAAGATTTATAATTAAATTCCTTATTTTAATTGTTTATATAATATTTAATTATTATTATTATTAATAAAATATTAAACAAACAATCAAAATATAAAATTTAACTAAACAATTTATTTTGTTTATTTAATATTTTATTATTCGTAATTAAATAATATTTCATTTTTAAATAAACTCTTTTTTTGTAACTAAATATTAGACAAACTATTAAAATATACAAATTAAATAAAAAAATTACATGAAATCATTTATTTAATTGTTCATTTTTGTTCTTTGTAAACAAATTAAATAAGTAATTTAAAATAAATTTTTTAATTGTTTACTTAATATTTCATTGTAAAAAAATAATTTATAATTGTTTATAAATATTAATTATAATTAATAGAATATTATATAAACAAACGAATATTTAATAATTTATTATTTATAACTAAATAATGTTTTATATTTTACAAACTCTTTTTTCGTGAATTTTTCAAGTTGCTTACAAAATAAATTTAATTGTTTATTTAAAACTTTTTATTTTCATCGTTAAATAAGTTAATTATTTATTTAAATTAAATATTAAATAATTAATTAAATATTCACGACAAAATTAAACTATAATTAATATTAAATAATAAAATTAGAAATTAATTTTAAATAAAATATTTAGTATATACAATATTTATTTAAAATAATATGAAAAAAAAAAAGAAAAAAAAAACCATCTAGACAGCTAGATGGGCATCTGGGCGCCCAGATGCCCATATTTTGGGCTGTCTGGGCCCAGACGGCCTAGACGCAAATTGGGGAATCATCTCCGTCATGCAGAATCGTCGGAAAATGCCATTTTCAACGATCTCCACCTCCCAAAACTCACCCAAATCACATTTCATCCTTAATACAATATCTACAACAATTTCTTCAAAGATAATCAACAAAAATTTGAAAACTTGTTTTATTTATTTAATGATTTCAACCATACTTTGTAAAATAACATATTAAATTACTGAATTTTGGTCGGTTTTTTGGTCGTCAATCTTGCTCCTCGTTGGTGAATATATATTTTTTTTCTCCTCTTCCAAGTCACGTGTGAGGGTAAAAATGGAAAAATGCTTGACTTTTAAGTTTCATTAGTTTTTCTTTCTTTTTTTTAAATACTGGTCAACGGCTATTTTGGAAAATGAGCCGGGTCACCCGGGTATTTTCAACTATTTCCTCTGCAATTGAAGTATTAAACACACAATAATTAATTAACACACATTAAAGTGGCATAAAATCTTTTAATTAAACAAATATTTAAAACTCTAAACTACGTCGTCATCATAACATAAAAACCCTTGGCCACTCATAACGTCAGAATTGAACATGTTGACCTATGGTTAACGTCTCGTTTTGATTATCACAAACAAATTATGTTTATTACTAACAAATGGATTTTAAGTGGCCATAGTGATTATTTCACATGAAAATATTCGATGACGCAAAGTTTGGGGTCAAGTAATTTGTACACAATAGCTAACATGGAAACAAGATCAAACAATCGAGGCCATGAAGAATGATATTGCAATTCCCGCAAAAGTCGCCTCAACGAAAATTGAGACAAAAGTCGAAGTATCTCAAGCAATGCACGTCAAATTGTTCAAACTAAGTACTTAAACGTTTCACGATTATATGTAAAATTAAAACATTTTAATACTTGACAATGCATCGTGACGAGCTCAAATTTTTTATTTTACAATTCACAACAAAAATGTTTTACTTGGAAATTATGTTTTTCAAAAGTAAAAAATCGTAACACATATTTTTAAATATGACAAACATTTTGAAAAACATTTTAAACGTACCTCCAACACTTACATTTGACAAGATTTAAAAACGAGTACGTTTCGAGCAATTCTGGACGTACCGGACGTCCGGTATGGCCAAAATGGCTCCAATGGTCATTTTTCAAACGGTCCAATTTTTTGATAAAAAATAACGGTTAATTGACCATCTGGTATTTTACCAGACGTCCGGTATAGTGCGTCCGGTACGGCAGAGCTTTGACTATTTGAGTGCTATAAATACCTCACTATTTCTCTAGGCTCCGTTTGATAGCATTAGTTTTCCATGGAAAAGGAAAAGGGTTAATTTCACAAATGGTCACTGAAGTTACATCAAAATTTCAAAATGGTCACTAAAGTTCGAAACTTGCATAAACGGTCACTAAACTTTTAGTCACTTTCAAAAATGGTCACTGAGCAAAATTAAGGGACTTCTTTGTTCTAATTAAAATTGAAATTAACAAACTGAGACCCCTTCAAAATTGGAGGGGCTGAATTGCAATTTCCTTTGGATAAAACACCAAATTGACGTGTTTACCATTTTTTGCCTGTTTTACTTATTTTTCTCTTCCTTTCATAATAAATAACTTGTTTTGCTTATTTTTTTTCCTTTCATAATAAATAACTCGTTTTGCTTATTTCTCCATAAAATTTAGCAATTTCTCCTGAAAATTTATTCTACAAAATACTAGAATTCATATTCCAGTATTATAGAATACCAATTTCACCAAAATATACAACAATTTCACTATAGCAATTTACATTACAACTTCATAGCATATAACAACTCACAATATTCCACATTTCACCAAAAAATAGATATGTTTCCCCATACTTCAACATTCGCTATAACAATGTAAATTACAGCTTCATAACATAGAACGACTCAGAATGATCGTTTTTCACCAAAAAGAACTATGTGTAAAGGAACACAGCACATAATTTGCCCAGAACGTGTGATTTCTGGCCAAATACTGTGATCTGCTTTCGATACTCGGGGACAAAAAAAATAGAATTCATTGACAAAAAAGATATAATAGACTTCAACCGACGTCATTTCGTCATCAAATTGTTCCATGCTTCGTTAAGAGTTGGCGTCGAGTTTGAACTTCCACTACCTCCTGGCCTTGGCTTAGGCTGGGAAAGAAAATGTCGTACTACACCTTGTTCAATTCCAGCAACAGTAGTCAGTTGTGAATAGTCGGAAATGTGTCTTGTTTAACCTACCCCAAATTCATCTATAAATAAGGGTCTCTTGTACATAAACAACACATTTAACATATCAAAAAGCATGATAAGGTGAAACATCCAAGGGATTCTAACTTTCTCATGATACTAACATCAAAATATTATAGTATTAGGATATCAAATTAAAGCATGATACAACAAATGTCAGCTCATATTTCATTACAAGTCCAAATGAATTTTTCCATTTATGAATTAGGGTTATAGAGCCACAGAATGTAATAGTTCAAGCTTTATTTATATGCAAAGATTGCATTCCTATTAGGTAGGGTTCTTAATAAACAGAGAGGTGAAAATATTATCAAGGATCATAATAAAATCACTTCCATTTACAAACATATATACTATTGGTATACAAGTCCATTAAAAAACAGCTCTTTTCTAACAGTAAAAACATGGAAGCCAATGGAACATATCAGATTTCTATATAATCAATTCAATAGTTTACAGTAAAAATTTCCTTTTCATTTTCTTTTGCTTTTCTTCCCCGTCCCCCAACCCCTCCCCTATGTGATTATAACCTCCAATCAACAATGGCTGTTTCATAAATGGCTTCTTCTTCACATTCTCTGCAATTCCCAGTCAACAACAGATAATTAATCATAGACAAACTCAAGAGAACACACCAAATTATCCTGAACCACCAAGGAGCAATTCTACCCTTCTCCCTCTCCCCCCATTCCTTAATCTCTGCCCAACAATTTAATAACTACATTGTTGTCCCTCTCTTTATAGCCCCGTGAAGATTCACTACAGTCATACCTTAAAGCCAAAAACTTTCTTAGCAATAATCAATAAAGCCCACCTCGAAGATTTTTCACCGGAGTCCTCCATGGCGGCACGGCAGCTCTTGCCACCGCATTCCCACTAAATGTACCAATCCCATCCAAACACGAGCTCGTCTAAGATTGTGGTCCCCATACTTCGATTTTCACTGAAAAAATTGCAACCATATTCACTGTCTCGTGGTGTTTTTGAAGAAGAAATTGATGATTAAGGTTTATTGGAAGCTTACCTACGGTTTGGGAGTGTCGAGGCTGACCTTCGACCGGTGATTCTGGAGTTTCTTCTCGCCGGTTGGAAGTGTGGCGCGTCTGGGCATTTTAGAAAATCGCCGGTTTGAAGTGCGAATGAAAGGGATAGGGTTTGGTTTGGTGTTTTATCCAAAGGAAATTGCAATTCAGCCCCTCCAACTTTGAAGGGGCCTCAGTTTGTTAATTTCGGTTTCAATTAGAACAAAGAAGTCCCTTAATTTTGCTCAGTGGCCATTTTTGAAAGTGACTGAAAGTTGAGTGACCGTTTATGCAAGTTTTGAACTTCAGTGACAATTTTGAAATTTTTCTGTAACTTCAGTGACCATTATTAACCCAAAAGGAAAACATTTTCTTTTTCCACCTTTAAAAACCTGTTTGATAGGTAAATTTTTTCCATGGAAAACGTTTTCCACATTTTTCTAGGTACACCCATTTGATGCACACTTTCTTGATTTTGTTTTCCCACCTATTAGGTGGGAAAACAATTTCCACCTTTTTTTTAATGGCAACAAATTCTATCAACCATTGTAAAAAAAAAAAAATTCACTTTTGTTGACAATTTCCATACAAAACAAAGCCAAATGAATGATATTTGGTATTGTTATTTTTTTTCAATGTTTTTTTATTTTTTATTTTTGACAATTGAAACAAATTTTAGACCCAATAGTAGAAAATATTATTATTTTAATGGACAATTTCCATAAAAAAAGAAAGCCAAACGGACTCCAAACTTTCAGCATTTTTCATGAAAAATTATACCAATCAAACACACTTAATTACAATTCCCTGTAAAACATTTTCTAGGAAAATCTTTTCCCTATAAAACATTTTCTTTCCACCCATTTTTCACCTTTGCAATTAAACGGACCCTAATTGCATTAACGATTCTTGAGCATTAAAGTGAGGCTTTTATTGATCACAACTACTATATTCTCTATCTTTAAGAAGATAAAAAACATAAAATTTTTGAAAAACTTTTGAGTGATTAACTTTGTGAAAATCTTTAGTTCTTCAAGAAGTTTCTCATATCAACACTTTGAGATATACTTATTATCATCTATTGAAATGTTTGCCTCTTCTTTTCTTGTTATCAACCTTGATTCTATCATTCAATAAGAAGAGAAGATTTCACTTGTAAATTCATTTTGAATTGTGGGTCGTGTTGAGGTCCCGAAAAGCTCAACATTGTAAAAGGAGCGGTGCTCTTTGTTTGTACGTCACCGGAAGCGTTGTAAAGGGTTGGTTTGCACCACAAGTCAATCAACATAGTGATAAAGGCACTGCTCGTGACGGAGAGCTTGGTAACGGGGGACATAGATCATTGCATTGGATCGAACCTCCATATTATATCAGTTGCTTTCTTTCACCCTTTTACTTAACATCTTACTTTGTGCAAGCTTATATAATTTCTTCTACGTGCTTATTTTTGTTTAGTTTAATTCCTTATCATTTATGTGATCATTAGATTAAAATTTTGAATAGTTAAAGAAAAAGTTTAAAAAACTAATTCACCCCCCTCCTCACTCTCCTTGGTTAGCCAATCTTAGGCTTTCAAAACAAACAAGGTTTAAAAGATATCACCGGGTTTAATAGCAAAATACCCCCTTGTAAACCATCTATATATTGAAAATCGCAGAAAACCCCTTTTGTTTCAAACATTTTGTGCGAAAAGCATCCCTGTTGTCACCATCCGTCCGGTGTATTGTTAAATCCCAGAGAAAAATCAGGAAAATTGATAAATAAGAAAGGGCAAATGTGTCAATTTATATTTTCGTCATTAGTGTGTTTGACACCCATTTTAGTAAAAAAATGTGTTTTTAAATAGTAATTGATGGAAGAATGTGTGGTTAAAAAGTAAGAAATTTTTTTAGGTTTATGTGTAATATTATTCTATTGATAGAATGAGTGGTTGAAATGAAAAAAGAGAAAAAAAATGAGAATGATAAAAAAAATGGATGCCAAATGGGGGCTTAATAACATCATTTTACCGGACACCACTTCGTTTCTTGCGTAAGTAGCTGCAACACTGAATCCTTAGCTCCAATGGAATCCGTCTGTGCAGATGCGAAATGGAGATTAAGCTGAAAACTTCGTGGACAACAGCGAACTCGGGAAGAAGGTTCTTCACATGTAAACGACGATTGGTAATAGAAATTCGAACACAATTTTTTAACCAATTTTTTACTGAATATGCTCAAGTTTTGAAATTTTTTTAAAAAATCTTTTTACAACAAAATGGAGGTTGTGGGTACTTCTCTTGGTTTGACCCACCCATGCGTAATAGATTTTTGGTGATCATACCTGAGCTATTGAGATCCAGGAACCCATTCGAACAACAGCTGTTAGAACTGTAGAGACATATCAACCATTTTAGATTTAGGTTTTGAGTTTTTGTATAGGTGTAAAGATGTGGATTTTTGGAGGAAAATAAAGGTTCAATCGCCTTGTAGATGTGTGTACTAAATGGATGTTAGTGAATGTTGTGATTTCATGTTCAAGTTCTAAAAGTTAGATATTCAATGTGATGTTCCTATTTCGTGTTCACATGCACACGTTTTGTTATTTGAATTGGTTGCGAAATTCCCTCCTATATATTGAATATGTTTCATAATACAACCATGGAAACGTATAACAATGTGATATACAACCCTATATTATTTTAAACCCGAGACATCTAGACTATGTTTTCTATGTGCTTTTCCACGAAATCAACCTTGGACTAATGAAGATTGCGAATTACAGCCCTATAATCCCCAATCCTAATTCAATATTACCTACACCAAAAGCAGGACATCCACACACCAAAAGTTGTACATTGACACCCCAAATATTACTAGTCAATAATAACAATTGTTCAAATTAATATGGAATACAAACCAAAAGCATTACAATAAAACAAAAAGTATGACGAAAACAAGAACAATACCATTTCAGTTCGCATTACAACCAAAATAACTCAGGACAATAGCATTTTAGTTTGCAACTGGTGGTTCCCTTCCTTTGCACTTCTTCATGTTGTGCCCAGAATCACTACATAAAGAACACCTCATCATCATTCATTTCCTAGATGAAGTGCATCAACAGATGTTGTTGTGTTGGACGATGTAGACGTTTCATTTGCCTTATTTCATCGCTTCTTTTTTAGTCTCCCAGCCTTCTTAGTGTACACAGATGGTGTCAAGGGATTGAGTCTGACGTTCGGCCATGTATTTGGGCTTGTCACTAGGGATATTGTCGGTGTATACGTCCGAACTTATGCTTCTTTATTATACACATCATCCATGCATTCTGTTACTTTCTGCATATCTCGTGATAATAGTGTCGCAATGATAAGACTGCATGGTATACCCATTAACTGTCACAATCAACATGAACAGGTTCTAGTAGTCAGATCAACTGTACACAAAGTTTGAGTTTCATAGTGTTGAATTTAGAACTTTTGGTTCCCCGAATAGTTAGCATATTCAGATTGAGACATAGTTGTATTTTTCTGAATGATTTTCATTATTCTTGGTTCCACGACTACTATCCATTTGTTGCATGCCTCCATCTTTGCCACGATTCATCACATCAAGTACATTCAAATCTCACCTTCAAATAACATCTATCACCTTACTGCATCCACTCATAAATCACACCTTTAGTGCTCCCAAACATATGTACAATCTTTAAAACTCCCTATCATGACCCTCCAACTTTGTAGTTGTACCAGCATTTGTATGTTTATGATGCCCACAAAATTTTGTAGTGGTCAACCATGATGCCACATAATGTCTTCATTGCCAAGTCTTTGGTTTGATAATGGCAGATAATGTTGCCACCTGGTCACATCTCCCAAATTGTCCGTTTTAACTTTATAAAAAAAAACACTTACAGACATATTATGATCAACCTTCCATGAAGATAAATACCTATGGGCTAAGTACTTCGGAGTTAATAGCCTATTCCAGTATACCATGCACAACTGTGATCAACATTGTAAGTTTTTACCACAAAATTGTTTTCATCTTTCACACTGCTCGCATAAAACAACCATCTACACGACTTCTCCTTGCATACTGCTCGCAATCTATACCATTCGTCCTTGACGTACTTTATCTCTCGTTTTGATGTTACATAATGCTTAGTTAGTGCCTGTTTCAAAACTACTTTCGTATCGAACACCATACCTGGAGACACAAAATAAAAAAGTGAGGGACGTAAAACACAAACCATATTTCCTAAATGGAGGTTTTACAACATAACCATTTTATACGAGGGGTATATCAAAACATATTGAATACATAAGGGGGACTATCGACAACTTATTACAATACAAAGGGAGATTTTGATAAATTTTTCGAAAATTTAGCTGCTCCATGTTAGTCAACGAATTGAATTCATCTGTTCATCCCCTATGTCTGTATGTTATTCCTTCATCTTATTTACTGTCCAAACTATGTAATTCATCCGATTTCTCATAGTCAGTGTCAAAGTCTCTAACTTCTTGCCCATCGTACAATCTAAAACCAAAATCAGAACTAAAATTAGCTTGTTCCTCAACATTGTCACCAGCCTCAAGTTCATCCTCAACCTCGTAATTACTTCTCACACAACTTTTAGTGTAATATTCCTTTCTATCGTTTGAGACTTCTTCAACCATCTTCGGGTTCTCTTCATGCTAATCCATTTGAGAAGTACCAACTCCACTTCGTACGTGAGTGTTTCCTCAAATTGCGACCACACCTCATCTACATTTTCAGGCACACATCCACCATTGTTCACCTCAACCAAATCACCTTCATCCACATCAAACACTGGGATGTAGCAACTTTCTATGGTACATTCACCCCCCTTCATTATGGGCACTATTCTCTGGGACCTTAAGCACTGGTTATTGGTATGGTTCTTGAGCTAAAATAACTATTTAGCTAGGCACAACTGTATGAATCTTAAGCAACATATGTCCTTTAAGGTCCTTCAACATCTCCCTCACATCAAATTCACTGCGCAACCTCTTCAAAGCAATACCCAATATACCTTTCTGCATCCTAAAGTAAAATTCTAAAGGTCCACGGTCACTACAAATGTGCTCAAGAGACTGGAACAATTCCCTATTGAAGTATTCAGCACTCACAAAGTCTACAAACATCACCGTACCATGCTCATACTTGGCATTATTCTATTTATCGAAGAAGACACCACCAGTGTATATAGCCATTGTGAAGTAGTCTGTGTATTCGGTTGGAAGATAATGTGAACAAGGGTTAGTACATGAATCAGTTCAAGATCCGCAGCAAACAACGTGCACACACTTTTTACAACGAAATTCCAACAAAACACGTAAACAATTTGAACCAAAACCCTTTGTTTCTTAAATCGCAAAAACAGAGCAACTTACCATGCACATGAGTTTCTTCAAACCCTCTAAGTATTGGAGCCTCCATTCCCGATAATCACAGTGAAACTGTAAACATACTGAAAAACAACTAATTTCAATACCGTATTCCATGATTTTAGAAATTTCACGCACTCATTTTTTTTAAAATAAAAACCCGTTCCCACAACTTACTGTCGCACCTTCGTTGAAGAATGACAGTTGTTGAAACTTTAGAACACCTCGAGGAAACCTCTACGATCATGGGTGAACAGGAAACTGATCGTACAATGTGGCAACCGGAATCCTCTCAACCTTCGTGTCTATTCTCCTTGCACAAAACCCCATCTTCTTGTTGGAAGGGTGTTATTAAATATGAAAATATAAATTGAGGCATTTTTCATTTCTTATTTATTCATTTCCCCATTTTTCTTGAGATTTAATGGCACATCGGACAAATGTTGAAGGCAGTGGTGTTTTCGCACAAATGTTTGAAACAGAAAGGTTTTCTATGATTTCCAGTAGGTAGGAGTATATCACAAATTGAAAAGTTTGCACGGAATATTCTGTTATTAATCTAATTACTATTTTTTTATCTTAGCCACACGAATCCCAACAATTGTCCTCCGTTTTTCTTCCTTGTATAGTGTAAATCTTTCGATAAATTTGACCAAACGTGATTAATTCTCCAAATCGTTGCACCAATTTTCGATTCAGTAATTGAACAAAATTTGGAAAATATATATTTGCCTTCTGCTGTCTGTGTTTGGCTGTCTTCCGTCTGTGTATTTTCTTCCTTGTAAGTGTATATCCAATCTCGTTTTCTTCCCAGCTTTTTAAAACCAATTCAAATTCTTGGCAATGTTTAACTGAATTTGTTTCTTGCCTCCAATGCCCCGATTCTTCAAATTATGCACTTAAGTCCTTCATGTTTTTGTGTAGAACATTTGCATATTTTATCCAAAGTTCTTCCTTCTTGACTTGATCTCTAGTTTTCCCCTAACATAATAAAAAATGACAAATAATTATCAATTCACAATAATACTAACAAAAGTCACTTTTGATCAAGGGCGGAGCCAGAATTTTTTGTCAGGGTGAGCACAAACGTCGAGATTTTTTGTCATGGATGTAATGATAATATAAAAATATAAAATAATGTTACGACAAATTCCAAAATGGGTATCCTTAGACTAGGATCAGTTGGAAGTTCAGTGACATGTCAAATTCCACATTATTCGACGTCGCTCCAACGACATTTACGTTGTCCAACTCAGTTTTTCTTTGAAAGAATCTCTTCATAAGATTTCAACAATACCCAAATTTCAGCAATTTCAATTCAACGATACCAAAACTTTAGCAATTTCAACTCAACAACACCCAAATTTCAGCCATATCTACTCAGCAGTCAGCAATACCCAAATTTAAACAATACCCAATTTCAATTCCATAACAAACAATAGTGAATCTCTACTGCACACAGCACACAACAATACCCAAAACGTAGTATTAAAAAAAGTACAAAAACGTCTCAACTCTCAAGCTATCACAAATAATCCAATTGCTAAAGAAAGTACCTGATCCAGGCGGAGAGCAGTCACTACAAAGGTGGAGGCTGGAGCCTAGAGGTGGAACCGTGGAGGAGAGTAGAGGAGGAGCGTGCAAGACTAGCTTCTGAACCTGAGGGGATTTTAAGCGGCGAGTGCGAGTACGAGGCGGAGGCTGTGAAGATGGGATTGAAGTTCTGAACGACGGTTATTGAGTTCTTGATTACCGGAAGCGGAGGCTGTGAAGATGTCGGAGGCGGAGCAAGGGAGCGGAGGTGAAGGCTTCAGGTACGATTGCGAACGACGGAACGAGGCTTCAGGCTGCGAAGTGGAGATAGAGTAGATGAGAAGATGATGGAGTTGTGATTCTTGTGATTTAGGGGAGAAGAGGCACAGTAGGGAACAAGTTGTGAACGAAAGGTTTAAATTTTTGGGATTGGGCTCATGGGCTGGACCTGGACTTGGGCCGTTTGGGTATAATACATTGGTTTTTTGGACAACCTATAACTAAAAAAAATTTGAGCCCAGAAGTTCAGGGTGGACACAGGCCTTACTGGGCTCCGCTAAGTGTAAATTTAACATTTATCAGCATGTCGTTACCCATTTATAAAGAATTTGCATGTCAAATATTTGATGAAGAAACAAACTCAATTTGCATGTAATAAAACACACCAACATGACTATTGAGACGCTATAAATCACGTTCTACTAAGCTTAAAATGCTTACTCATAGGTATATGAGTAATTCTCAAAATAATAATTCTGTTATTTGCAAAAGTCGGAAACAAATAACTTATCTAGCTCTCAAAGTATGAAAAAGTAAATTACATGTTTGGGGATAAAAGGAGGAAAATTACTTTTAAAAAAAAAAAGTAGTTTAAGCCCCTGTTTGATACACATTAAAATTTTCATTCTCGTTATTCTACTCATTTTCAACCACACATTTTTCAATAAAATAATATTTTCCATCACATCAATAACTTTTCCTTCTTTTTCAACCACACATTCTCCATAATCTACTATTCCAAAATACATTCTCCCAAAGTAATGTGGCTCAAACACATCCTAAGTTTTTTAAGCTTAACCAAATATACTCTTAATACTGTCATGTAACGTCTAACTTACCAAACAAATCATTTTTACTGTCATATTGATTCATTTGATACGAGCAAGAAGAAGCATCACGTGATGGTTTGAAAATGAAAAATATAAGTAGTTGATAGAAAATTATCTTAACAGTTCAAAAGAGAGACTCAATTTCAGTGTCACAAGTTTCTTCTACATGCCAAGGAAATAAAATCGATTGAACAAATTTAGCCAAAACTTTATAATGAACCGATGAAACAACAAAAAGCACTTAATCAAGACAATTATGAATGAGAATGCAACTATTTAACAGTATTAACTCGAGAAACGGTTTCCAGCTTTTTCCGAAGGAGATTGACTTCTGAATTCTTCGACAAGGTTATGCCATCGAGCTCTAGTAGAAAAGCTAATAAGCTAACAAAAACATGAACCTCTCGTGTCGATATGAAACTAAAGAGTGAGATCTTTAGGGTCCTCGATTATCTTAGCCAAGGTTTGCAAGAAAGCTGCCAGATCAGCGCCATATATCACACGATGATCTGCAGTAACATTTACCTGGAAGAATTGCATTCGAAGGTCAGTAAAAAGAAGTAAGAGCAAAATTTGTTAAAGAAAAGAACACGCGTAGTAGTTAAGAGCATGTTTGGGAAAGGTTAATTATTACTTAAGATAACCAAACATACTTTTTATCTACACATTTGGTCAAACCCACAATTTACTATCCACTTATTATTTTTACGAACTGTAAGATCCACAATTTATAAGCACTAAAATGACCAAGAATCTACCTGCATTTGATTTTTCAGGCCAATCCGACCATCCTTTGTACCAACCAAAGCGGGTTGAGATGCACCCACAGCCATTATTGCACCCTATGAAAATGCCACCAAACAAGCTTAGACTAACATGCTCTAATGCATTTAAAGAGAGAATTTACAATATCTAGTCAACTAATCTAGTGGAAAGAATGCTTTGGAACTTAAGTTTGAACACTTACAGTTCCCGGAGGTAAGATGGCATCAAAGCGGTCAACACCAAACATTCCAAGGTTAGATAGGGTAAACGTACCTGTAAACCGAGCAACCATCAGCAAGTTTTATAGGGGATTAAAGCAATATAATAGCATGACTTCGGCACACGATAGAAAAGTGAAAATGTGTCACTAGAAAATCAACAAGAATGCAGAAAAAAGCTGCAGAACAATCCATCCACAGAAGATCATCATTACACTTGCATAGTTCTTGTTTATTTCATTCTTTCAAAGTCATGGTTGTTTTCCTACTAGTTAAGATCACAATCAAATAGTGTAAATGCACGATTTCTTCTATTGAGTTCATGTTAAAATACGAGGTTGGTGATTACTGATTCGGGTTGTAAAATGTGGAAAAGCTGAATGCTAAGAGTTTTGAGGGCACCTTCAAGTTGAAGAGAACAGTTGAATGTCCAAACCATTTTACCATTGGGAATATAGAAGCTCTCTGTAAGATTACATTTGAATCCTTAGGCTCCATCCCATTTGGATTTCATAATTGATTATGATTATTTGACCCAAAAATAAAAAAAAATTGAACTTTTAAGCAATAAATTAGTTTGATGAGTAAATAATAGATTTTCCAGTGCTAACCAAACATTTTATTACAAGAGTGATTTATCAAGTTTGACAGTTCGAGATTAAACCAGGTAAAAGAATTGAAATCCAATGGGGCCTAAATTTGAGAAAGTAAAACCAAATTACAGTGAAATTTTTTGCATGTGCATAACAATGAATGTGTTCTAATTTTCTGTCTCAGAAAGATGGATTTTCGAGAAATTATAACTTGCTCAGAGTTGTAAAATGACAATAAACAAGAACTTGGTAAAATACTCAAAATATAAGACCTATTGGGAACGCATGCTCAAAAGCTTGTTCAGTAGAGGATCAAGCCCAGCTCATTCAAGTTTTCTAGCGACAGATTTAACCATGTTCCTAATAAGTTAATATCCACTCATGCATAAAATTGGCACAGGTGTATTATTCAAAAATGATGCAAATGCATAAGTGATAAAGTTAACAAGTTCAAACCAGGAACAGCAAATATGTATGCATCTATGCTCTAATCAATCAAAAATGAAAAATAAAAGTTGGTTTATTGAAAGATATAATTTGGTTTCATATTCCATGAATTGCTCGGTATTACTATGGAACTGCATTTTCCGATCCTCAGGTTCTATTTGTGTGTCCGTGCATGCGCAAGCATGTTTCAGCCACAATCTCTTGTTAAAAATAAATAAAATTCGGTTTGAATAATCAAATAACAAATATACCTGTATTATACTCGTGAGGTTGCAGTTGTTTTGCTCGCGCCTTATCGACTAATTCCTTCCACTTTCTTGATAAGGAATATATATCAATCTACGAACAAGTTTAATGAGAAACAATTTAAGGTACAGTGTCACCAGAAAAAGTGAGAACATAAAAACCGTAATAGGTTGATCATAAAATTGACAATACTAGGCTAATTCACACTTTGTCAGCATCTTGAAGCACCGGTGTAATCAAACCACCATCGATGGCAACGGCAACGGCAATGTTGATACTGCTGTTGTATGTGAAGCTCTTGCCATCTCGACAACTAGAATTCACAACGGGATGTTTAACCAGTGCAAGCGCAGTTGCCTTTGCTAGAATTGCAGTCATGGTCACTCCCTTCGACTTGACCTAAAAATGCTTGATATAAGTTACTCATTAAACAATTTGAACAACTTAACAAGATAACAAAATCGAGCACCATCGCATCAAATCTTCAATGCTGAAATAAATTTCCCACCCTTCTCTTTATTCAAGTAATTTTCAGTTGATTCCGCTTATTTCTTTGATGAACGACCCCGCATTTTCACACATTCCACTTCTTAAAAGAGATTTTTTATTTTTATTTATTTTTTCCCTCTAAAAATCTACACTGACTTATTTCCACTTCTACCTACAATATCTGAATTATGCAATTATTCACTAACACAATCTGTAATTGACTCCGCGAAATTGCTAAAGAAATCTTTATGCTAATCTATCAGTAATTGACAGAACATATATTCATAAAAATCGGAAATTTCAAAGCTTTTCCTCACAGTGTTCACTAGCACGACAATTGTTTTACTGATACCTACTCCAGCAAGTATAGATCATTCAACTACTGCATTTAGTAGAGCTAAAAAAAAAAAGAAGTAAGTTTTTCAAAAATATCAATTTATACGTAAATCAGTTAATATGATCACCATTCACCACATTACCTTCTTGTACAAAGCATCCAGTGCATCTGTGGTAATTGTATACCCCACTCTAAACGTCGGCACAGCCAAACTATCCACCATATTCCTACTCACCGCGCTCTGCATTGTCGTAAATGGAACCACAGATCCCAGTTCAACCGCAGCATCACCACCTCTCGGCTTAGCGGCCTCACTAGCACCACCTGCATTTACTTTTGCAGCTGCAGCCTCCTCCACATCCTTTGCCACTATCCTCCCATTAGGGCCACCTCCCACTAGTCCAATCAAATCCACCCCATATTCCTTTGCCAATTTCTTCGCGTATGGCGATGCCACGACCCTTTTTCCCCCTTCGGATGCAGGGTGCACTGAGGACCCCATTGCACCATTAGCAACAGAGCTTCTGCTACTAATATTTGCACTTGTAATGGCACTGGGAGTAACATCGCTAGCAATACTATCTGGGGCGGGAGCGGGGGCTGGATTGTTGGCGGTGGTGGTAGCGGCGGAGGAGGATTTCTGGGCTAGGGCGGCGGCTATTTCATCTTCTGATTCAGCTAGAAGAGCAATGGGGGAACCAATGGGAACAGAATGTCCCTCCTCTACCATAATGGCGGCGAGGTACCCATCGTAAAATGACTCGACATCCATATCCGCCTTGTCGGATTCCACCACAACCACCGAATCGCCCTTGGAGAGCTTCTCCCCCTCCGACTTGATCCAGCTGACGATTTTTCCCTCCGTCATGGTGGAGCTCAACGCCGGCATGAAAATTTCTCTGATCTTGGAGTGGATTTGGAGGGCCCGGGTCGAGTTGTGGGTGGTTCGGGTTAGTGAGCGGTGGAGAGAGGGGGACGTGGTGGGGACGAAGGTGGTGTGGAGGAGGTGAGACATTGTTTTGCTGCGTGTATGTGAGGGAGAAAGAAGAGATGTGTGAAACTGGAGTGGATTTTCAAGTGTGATTTGGGAGGAAAATAGAATGGGATTCTTGGATTCATCGAAGGTGGGCGGAGGTCTCAACTACCTTACCGGTTGATTGTGTCTTTGTTTTTTTTCTTTCATTTATTTATTTATTTATCCTTTTTTTTTTTCATTTTTCCTTTACTTTATTTTATTCAAATTGAAAAATATATATATAAAAAATTAAAATATTGAAATTGAGTTCGAGAAATTCACCCGTCCCTTCCACAATTTAGCATTCAAGACGAGGCAAAATGAAGCATGAGATTTTGACATCTTAAAGGGCGTCAAGAATCATTAAATAATAATATTGACTTCAAAACATGCGTAAACAAAATTCCGACCATCTCCCTTCGACATAGATGTCGTCTGCACTTTGGAACACTAAGTTAGGAGGCAAAGATCGTCGGTCGAAAAAAAAGTTCCAACGACCATATGCACTCGACGATCAAGTCAATGGTCGGAGGGGAGATAATATGAGAACAAGAGAGGAAGAGGATATTTGGTTTGGGTTATAGATTTCATCATACCTTTGTTGTGAATGAACTCACGTATATATAGGAGGCAAACGGGCCAAGTAGGTTAATGGATCGAGCTCAAGCCTAATACGAGGTTACATAATTCAATAAGTTCAATCCAATTGAATAATCGATGTCGAATCGGCATACGTGAGACCCCCTCCATCTGAGCATGCTACGTAATTTATAGGTATAAAATATATATTTTCATATTCTTCAAATATTGTTATGCCTCTGTTTGGTGTAGTTAAAATTAATATTTTTAGTAAATTTTGATAAAAAAAAATAATAATGAAATATATGGTTGAAAAGTTGTTTATCTAATAAAATATGTTGTTAAAATTAACTATTAAATTTAACTTAAATTAAAATCAAGATTTCGATCCACATCAAACTGGGGCATATCTTTCGAATTTTTGAAAATTATTTTGCACCTTGTGAAAGAAATCAAGGGAAGGTGGTAAAGGAGAGCACAAAGAAAATGTAAAACAATTTCCAATAGTCCACATCAAATTTGGTATAATTTACACCACCATTGGAGATGATTTTACACTAATCTTACATCAGAACTTATTTTGAATTATTTAATTACAAATCATATTATTATAAAAATTGTTAAATTAGAAATTATATTTAATGAACAAAAATATTGCATTTATTAATAAATTAAAAACAATAAAAATTATTAAAAAAAATTATTAAGCTCCTATTTGGGGTCCATTAAAAATAGATTTTGAAAAAAAAAATGTATTTTGGAATAGTGCTTTTTTGAAAAATTTTAAAATAAGAAAAAAAATTCGAATTTATGTATAATATTATTTCATTGGAAAATGTGATTGAAAATAAGAGGAAACAAATTATATTTTTGAAATAATAGAGCCCTTTTAAATAATCATTACTTATTAATTGATTAGAATTTGAAAATAAATATTAAATTAAAATTAAAATCACATTAAAATATTAAAAAAAGATATCGATGGAAGAAACAATTTTTATAAACCGGAAAGAAGGGCAAAATGGGGTTATTGAAAATTCTTGTATTTCATATAAGAATAATTATATTTGCACCACAATTTTTTGTTACACCACATTTTTATATTTACTAAAATGGTGAAAAGCAAAATGACTTAAATAACCACCATTATTTAAAAAAAAAAAATAATAATCATTTTTCCTTCTCTTTAAAAGTAAGGTGCACCACTATCTTACAAATAAAACTCTTGGTGAGGAACCCATTATTTTTACCTCTTCAGGGGTGGTCGAGTTGGTGGAGCAGGTGAACGTGGAGACCGAATGTCACGAGTTCGAATCCGCTGTCAACATTTCCTCAGTCGAGCCCATCGTATCGGGTTTGCCTAGTACGGTTTACATCTTTTGTGTGGTTTGTGAGCTACTGCACATGGAGTGATGGTTACCCAGTGCGCACTCACGAGTAGCGGCTGTGGTTCCTACGTCAACAAAAAAAAAAAACTCTAATTTATAACAAATCTTTACACAAGTAAAAATTCCAAATTCACTTTGAATCTTCCCTTTCTCCTCGCAAAGTAGACATGCTTCTTCCAACCTCCCTACATCATTAATTCCTTAACACTACACGAGTGATAAAATGAAAATGAACTGGTTGAAATATTTAGGTTGGGGTGCCTGAGATTCTTGAAGAAGATAATATTGAAAAGGAATCATGACTGTGGT
Source organism: Fraxinus excelsior (assembly GCA_019097785.1). Lineage (NCBI taxonomy): Eukaryota > Viridiplantae > Streptophyta > Magnoliopsida > Lamiales > Oleaceae > Fraxinus > Fraxinus excelsior. Next base: position 1,330,244 of record CM032642.1, read on the forward strand.
GTATAGTAGTTTTTTGGGGGACTCCTTGTTAAAAAGCTCAGTCAAACACTGTAGTTGAAAAAATAGTCTTTCCCAATGTTTATAGGTGAAATGACCTCAATTAAAAAATACAATAAACATTATCAATTGTCTAAAATATCCCCATCAAGTAAAAGACCCAAACACCATTTTCACCCAATCAAATTCTCCAATTCATCTCGTATCAAAATCAATATGCTCTTCGTCTCCCTGTGTTTGGCTCCTAAAATCTTGTTATTCATTATATTCCTCACCTATCTTCTCCAACATTTTGAGCATTTGAACAAAAATTTTGGTTTCTATATTATCTACATTGAAATCTCTATTATATTTGAAGAAAAGAGAAATATATTTTTGTAAATCCCATGTACATTGGTCCTTTTATTGTTGAATATATTATGAAATGATATTTTAGCTGATTTTTTTTCCACATTTGGTGTATTTCTATACGTCCGCAACTATTGGACGATCTGTAGTACAGAACGGCATTCCGACCGTTTTACGTAATGTAGAACGACACTAAAGTCGTTATCGTCCATGTAAAATAACAATACAAACAATATATGTTGTGGTCTGTCCGTTCTTGATAATAAAATGTGGTTACTTTGATAATTTAAATATGATAGCTATTTTCATATTACTTTGATATGTACTTGAGTAAACTATTTTATTTTTTTTTATTTGCAGCTATGGAGAGACATGAACGATGAAGACAAGACGACACATATGCGACTTTTGTAGTGTTACAATGTACTTCTTTTGTAATATTGAAAAATGATGGTGGTGTTGTGTTACGACGTACTACTTTTGTCATTTTGAAAAGCAAACTATTTATAATATTTCGAACGAGGGATTTTGTCATTGTCTTAGGCTCGATGAATCCATAACGGTAATTATACTGTTTTTTGTTAAAACAAAATGTCGCGATGCTATAACGACACTTGTACCGTTTTCAAAACATTACAGTTGTGTCGTTTTCCTTTTTCCTTGTTTATTAAGTAATGAGCAAATCTCTCGAATGTTGTAAGCAACGTGTCTACCCTGCAGCTGAAATGAGTTCAGCTTATCGATTATCGTGGCTCTTCGTACTCACGTTTAGAGGCAGAATGGCACTAGTGTCATTCTGTTGATTTCTCCAATATTTTAGTACTTTTCTAGGGGAACGACCTCAGGGATTGGACCCCTTAACCTTAGAAGGTCGAAAATGTTGATTTCGTGACAACTAACAGTGGAATTGATATCAAATATATGGTAAGTCTTGGCCTAGATTGATTCAAAGTACAAGTAATGAGCGCATATCCTAAATGTTATAAGCGGTGTGTTCAGCTTCCAGCTTCAATGAGTTCAGATTATTGATTACCGTGGCTCGAATGGGTCGTGACTCTTCGTACTCATTTTTAGAGGTGCCGTTCAATTGATTTCTCCAATATTTTAGTACTTTTCTAGCGGAACGACCTTAAGGATTGGACCATCTAACCTAAGAAGGTCGAAAATGCTAATTTCGTGACAACTAATGGTGGAATTGATATAGAATATATGGTAGCAAACTGTAAAATCACAAGTCTTGGCCTAGACTCGATTCAAAGTACAAGTAATGAGCACATCTCCCGAATGTTGTAAGCGGCGTGTCTAGCTTCCAGCTTAAATGAGTTCAGATTATCGATTACCGTAGCTTGACGGATCGTGGCTCTTCGTACTCTTTTTAGAGGCAAAACGGAACAACCTCAAGGATTGGACCCCCTAATCTGTGTAACGACACGTGTGGTTTAGAGACAGAATGACACATGTGTCGTTTTTTAAACAGTAACGGCAGAAGTGTCGTTCTCGTGGACTTTTATTTACAAACATAACGGCAGTTCTGTCATTCTAGTAGACGTTCTCAAATCATTAATGACACAAATATCGTTTTCTACGCAGTTGCCTTAATTTGCCATTCTTTTCATAACTCACGAACGACACAAATGTCTTTCTCAAGGACTTTTATTTATAAATATAACAATAGTCATCTAATAAATGTTCACATCCCATTGTCGGCACAAGTGTCGTTTTCTTCATAGTAACGACACTTGTGCCGTTCTCATGAACATGTTTGTCTCATTTATAACGTCACTTGTGCCGTTCTCGTACACCTTGAAATTCAGGGCATCAATACTTTAACTACAATAACATTTAACAAAATATACGAATCAAAGTTACATCGTTGAAAATAAATGCATTAGAACATTTGCATTAAGGGCATCAAAACTGCACAATTGCAAAATCATTCTCCAGGATATTTAATACGAATAACTACTTCAATTTTTTTTAGTAAATCTACGGATCAAAGTGCCATGCAAATATTTTTGCAACTAATTTCTTCCTCCAAATAGACATATATTTCGGACGAACCAAATCCACATTTAATTGTGCTTGCAAGAATTCTATATATTTCACTGTAAACAGCCCATAATTAGATCTGCAAAGTAATAAAACATATACGAAAGTTAGATGGAAATGACATACACGAAAGAATGCATAGATGCCAGTGCTAAATGTTAGATTACACCAAGCTTACTCATTTGTTTGTCCAGGAACTACAACCCTCTGATAATGGAACATTTTGGTGTTAAAATATTATTCACGCTCTACATGTAACTTTATCAACCAGGGAACAACCACTTGAATAAGTTTCAAATATTCGGCCAACTAAGCAGCACAAACGTGTTTTGGCAAACTATCATAAATATAAATAGTTCGCTCCATCAAATCAATCTTTAGTGCAAACTAGTGAGACCCCGGTACACAATAAGGAACATACAAACATCTACAATTACTCCACTGTTTACCAAGCATTGGTGAAGTCCCTTCAATATAATCGACGAGCTCTTGGTCGAATACATAGTTAACATTTTTCTTCTTAGGTGTACCCATTTTTAGGTAGACTTTTTTGACAAGTTGCCAAAAATAACAATCCAATATGACACAAGCTTGCTGAAATATATGTGGATATGTCACTACCATTTCTCTAATGTGGTATAAGGCGAGTCGATGTGCTGTATGATAGAGCATGATTGATTAAATGCATTATTTATGTAGTAATAATTATGATATACAGATATTACTTACATCATCGATAATCCACCCGTCATCTATCAATAAGTCATCAAAGAATTTTTGTCGCACTTCCCAAATAGCCAAAGTTACTAGTGAAAACAATGATATCAACATAAGCTAACATGTAAATCGAAACTTATATTGATTTCAATGTGCCATCCGATTGAATAGAATAAATTACATATGCGATGTATTTGCCAACCACTTGTTGAGGTCTTCAATTTTATAACATTCTAACAAACAAGCTTGTGTATCATTAAAAGCAACTAAGCAAGATAATTATTACGTTTAATGGATTCCACCTTCAATTTATGTCAAAAATCTGAGGGAGGATTCACATTAAAATCATGCAGCCTCTTGACAATACGGTAAATGAAAATTTTGATGATAAAGTGCCCAGCAACGTTCTTTTTTCAAATTCACAACTAAAATGGTAAAATGGACGACCGAACACAATATTAGGCTTTTCAACAATCTTTCACAATATCAGGACAAATTCACTGAAAAAATACATTTGTAAGTTCAAAGAATTGATCAACAAGAACACATACATATGCACACCAACACTCTAGACATACATGGAATATTTTAAAAAACCAAATCTACGATGTCTTCTAAGCTCTATGGCAACAGAATGGAAACCCAATCAATAACAACAGTTTGTCACATGAGCCAACATTACAAGAATTGTCTTCCTATTCCTCATCATCTTATTTTGTCATTACCAAACATCATTCCCTAGAAGTCACAAATTTCTTTCCGAACTCTTGTAGAGGAAATGTGCTTAAGTCGTGAATGTGACACATAGTAAATCCGAACCCCCATTATAGACACATAATATATGTTGGGCATTGGTTAAAACTCTGACAATTTAATGAATAAGATTTTAGTTTCTTCTCTTCCTTAACACCGCCTGTATCTAATAATTCTTTCCAAACACACTAATAATATCTTCCTATGGTAAATATACTGTATTTTATTCATCCTTAACAAACAAGTCACAGACCATGTGTTGGAAATGGGTATCTAATCCTCAAAATAAGAAATTAATTTTTCCTTCGAAGATTAAACCCAAATGCATGGTGGATCTTAGAAAATCATTTGAGATCATTGATGTTTTATTTTGAATCCTCACACATTAGGGTAAGATGATAACCTTGAAGGAGCTTTCAATAGCTAAGCTAATTGCTTCATCCCTTAGATCTTCTCCCTTGTGCTCTCTAGGTGTTTCTCTCACTCTTAGGAGAATAAAATTGGCAAATACACACTATCATGAAAAATGTGCCCTAAAGGACATATTTATAACCCACAACTAGGGTTTCTTATTTGCACAATTTTCCTTGGACTTTATTGTAGTAGACCAATTAAGTCACACACCTTTATTAGAGCCAAAAGAGGGACCTAATCGGACTCACAAGACTTAAGCTCCAATATATGCTTCTAATTGGGTCAACTCTTGACCAATTGAGATACATATATTAATCCCGATTTACTCTACCAAAAACTCGAGATTACACTCTTGAGTCAAGCGAAAGTTATGGAAGTCAATTATGATTAGATAACAATATCCTCCGACTACCATTCCACAAGTCAACACCCGTTTGACCGTCAATATGTTGAAGTCGACAAAATGACCGTTTTGCCCTTCAACATGTATTACCCTCTAAGTCCCATTTCATAAGGCGAATCTGTTGTGATCACATCACAACACCAAATCCAACGATCTCATCGTCAAACTACTGAGCTCTGGTTCAATTCCCTTTAGAAAATATCTTAGAGTGACGATCGTCTCATAATGATGATTAACGGATTCCACTATTGCATGTATATGATCTCTAACCACTTTGCCCAGATTCCCAAAGTACCGAGATCGATCTTCTATTTAAGACTTCACTCATTGGCACCTCAAAGAACCTGAACTAGCAATTAAATGTACATTACTTGCTCAGGATTTAGGTGACTTGTTCGATAATCGTGTGGTGTCTCATTTCGAGCGGTCACAAATAAGTCATCCACGTGGTCCAGTTCAATGTGCTTCAAAAACACATTATTGTTCTTATTCCCAGATCTAGACAAATCTTAATAAGAACAATGCAATCTTATCAACATAAAGCGTCCAACTTTATGTACCGATTGTGAACAACATATTTTGATTATATATAACGAATTGTGTCTTACTATACCCAAACAGTCAAGTATACAATTTGTTGTATTTCAGATAATCATGGAATCTTAGATTATTATCGCAAATTCTAATACGCGAGTAATTGAACGTTAATTCATAATGTCTTTGTAATATACTTGCTTAAAAGAACATCAAACTAACACCATGTACAAAGACTCATCTCAACTAATAAAATTGTTTAGACAAGATTAATGATATTGATAGTTCAAACTCAAAGTCAAAAAACAAAACGAAAACACAAAGATTGTCGTTAAAGGAGGATGACAGACACGTTCATCCTCCTTTCATTAATTCTGCAAAACGCTCCAATGTAATCTCCCACTAAATAATTCCACAATTTTGTTGATCCAAAAAATTTAGAACCACGAGAGGAGTTATACATATGAAATTCAAACTACTTAATCTGTTACTCATCCAACAAGCACCACACTACAATTAAAAAGTCAACATTTTGATTTAGAAACTTCAATAAACTAATAGCAAAATACCTCCAGACAAATAAAGTGATAAGTAATGTTCTTCAAGCTGTCTATTTCCCCTTTTCCTTGTACTCCGATCGATTGGTCCCTAATATCGTGCAATTTGTTGTTGATTGAAAGTCCGGAGTTGTGTTTTGAGAAAGAAAAAGAGAGATAAGAAAAATTTCAGTTGAAGAAGATGAAAAAGAGAAAGAAGGAAGACGTTAATTTTTGAAATTGGGAGAATATGGTTTTACTGAAGGAAAAAATGGGTTAAATGAGGGATTTTTTGAGTTAAAAACTAAATGGCATTTTTGTCTTTTTATCAGTTTAAACCTTTTCATTTTTATTTTTTTTAAAATTCTGGGTCAAGGGCCATTTGTCCAAAATCATTGTGGTACCCTGGCTGTTTGACCAAATTTCCCTTTTTTTTTTCTTCTTTAATTAATTAAGAAAGGATATATTTGTAAAATAGCTGTGGAATATTTACAAAATATGTGTATTGATTGGAGTGTGTTTATAATGTGGTGAATCAAATAAAAATCATAGTGTGAATATATTTATCCTTGGTTTATTATTACACTATATTTTGCAGTACATTTGACCTCTCGTTGGAGATGGTTTTACACCAAATTTGACCCCTAAATGGAGATGCCCTAAGAGAGAGGTCTACGAGGTGGACGGGGATGGGGGTGATCGAATGCAACGAGGGAGCTGAGTTTGATTGGATTAGACTAAATGGGTGACAAGGGAGAGACTAGACATCAAAGTTGGGATGTCGACTACCTTTTTTGTTTTTCAATTTGGCATTATATTTTTGAAATAATGTTTAAAACCCAAATTTATTTGAATTCAAGCTTCACCTCCTATCATAGTTATAAGATGTGGCCGGATTGTTGACCCAATCAAAGCACTAGTTCAATGACGGATCATTGCAAGATCAAAAAGTAAAATAAAACTTTTATTTTTTTAAAGGACATATATATAACTATAAGTTTAAAAATTAAAGTCATGTTAATTAAAAAGCTCGTGAACGTGAAATAGAAAATAAATCACAATATAATCTGAGTTATGAAACCCTTGTTACACGATCCAAACCCTACTTAACTTGCATCGTCATTGTAAATTGAAATCTCAAAAGATCGTTGGAAGATTCATGGACGTTTGAAGAGTAGATAGAAATTGACGAGAACAAGAAGTTATATGCTCAATATGATTATGACGAATTCTCTCAAAAGACTCAATTTTTTAGAAAAAAATTAGCTTAATGAAGTTTGAAAATGAGGATCACGTGACTAGTAAAGATTTGAAAAGGTTACATGACTGAAGATTGATTTTGCATCTATAATGAAAATAATAACGATCAATTTGATTTTTTTAAAGGCTGAGAATAGTTTGGGGACTAGTAGTGCTATTTTCTCAAACTAAAATCACAAAATTATTCCCGGTTCAATAACCGGGCAGGTTGAGCCCGGTTTATAAGTTTACCATGAAAGCATTGGCTGAACCTCTAAAACTGATAACTTTATCTTCTCAACAGTTAAAAATAAAAATTTCCAAATGATTCAAGATTTTCTCCCCTGATGCTTCCAAAATTCAATCTTTACCACACAAACACACACAGTTAACAAATTACAGATAGAAAAAGAGAATGCTAATCCAGTGTCCCTTTTTACCTCCTTCGCAACATTCTTACAGCACCACTATTTTTATCCCAAATCTAACACCGAGAAACAGGTTTCATCCAATTTCTTGTGAATTTCCAGTCTTCCATAGTAATGGGACAGCTTTACGTTACTTTTCAAGAAAACCCACAAAGCTCAAATTCAGATCCCTCAAACTATCTCTACAGGCATGGGTATACCCTGCAATCTTCTTAGTTCATCTCTTGGATATTTGGGTTTTTAGTGATTTGTTTTTAAAAATAACTTGCTATGTTTGGTTTTTGGTGATCTTAAGATTTGAAGTGATGAACTGTATATATGAACTAGAAAAGAGTTTAATTTGAGTTATTTGTAGTTTGGTGATAAGGAAGAGTGCACAACTGAGTAAAAAAAAAAATGCTTAACTATCATATTTGTTACAAATGGGGATGATGTGAATGGTCAAGTTGCATTTTTGTTGGCGAAACATACTAATTGTTTCTTTTGAGCGCTGACTTATGTCTACTTGCTGATAATTTGGTATATTGTTTCTTGGTACAAATTCATGTACTTCGTTATTTTATTCGCAATCATCCAAACAATTTTTTTTTATTTCATGGATGATGTGAAGTGTAAAAATCGTCCACCTATTTGCTTGTTTCATAGAGATTAAAGGGACTGTCTTTTTATATGCCACGGAATCTTTCCATTGGCAATGCAGTGAAAAGCATGAAATTTTGATGTAGTAGACTAAATTTTTAATTAAATATTAGGGATAACATTTGCGTAGCGAAACCATTTTCTTGGTATAAACGAATTCTTTCTTAAAATGCCTTTATGATTCAATTCAAGTACAAGGGACATTATAAGACATTGTTTTCTGTTCATACACCTAGGGCCCACCCAAAAATAGATACAGAAAAATTCAATGCTAACCTTATTCAATACTTCTTGTTAGAACGAACTAAAATTTGCTCGTGCTATTCAATATGCTCTGACTAGCCTAATGTTGGTTGTCAATGGACACAGACATTCAAAAAGGATATGGAAATGACATCTTCCTTGACCTCGGAAAAACTTGAAGGTAATAAAATTTCTTCTTTTCATTGGCTAATTCATTCTGATTTATATTCTTGTTTAGGTTTGTTAAGTACCCTTGAACAAATCTAAGCTTCTTTTAGCGTATGGTTACATCTACACCTATTCAGAGCATTAATGTCTGTGCTTTAAAGTTACTTTTTTAGAAAGCAAGTTAAGACTCACCCTTTAGAAAAATAAGCTTTGTATGTAAAAAGACGTAACTTAAAATCATGTTTGGTAAAATAAGTAACTTAAAAGTTTTTGCACAACCAAACATGCTTACAATCCTGAATTAGGTCTCACTATTTTTGGCTGCTTCTATCAGAAAGTCTAATGATGATCAGCATTACTCCTGCATTCTTAGAAACCTTTAAATAATTAGCATTATATATATAAAATCAAGTATTTTTTATTATCGTTTTATTTATTGAAAATAGAAAATGGTGATTCATAAAAGTAGCGGAAAAAATAGAGTAGTTCTTCTCTCCAAAGCAATAATCTTTTGATACGTTCCATATAAATGCACCAGATTAAAGTATATGCAGTGAAGAGTGGGAGTGGGAGTGGGAGTGGAAACAAAGCACAGCCGTGCAACCAAGCCATGCATTTGTTGTTATCATTTGAAGTGAACACGTGGGGTAGTGACTTAGTCTATCTTAGTGAGCCATGCAACCAAGCCATGCATTTGTTGTTTCTTCCCATCCTTTATTGATCATGTTGGGGGACTATTTATAATAGTCTTACACCTGAGAAGAATAAACTATGCTAATAATTAGGAAACAAACAAACAACCCATAGGTTTAGAATTTAAGGAAGAGGAATAGAAGAGAAGAAGAGGATGCAGAAGAGTTTTGGAATTCTTGCCGTCCTTTATTGATCATATTGGGGGACTATTTATAATAGTCTTACAGCTGAGAAAAATAAACTATGCTAATAATTAGGAAACAAACAAACAACCCACTAACAGCACTATCCCACTAAAGTTAAAGATAAGCACTGCATGACTTATTAAATGGAACAACAAACTGACAAACAGACTGACTAAGATAGACTAAGTCACTGCCCCACGTGTTCACTTCAAATGATAACAACTAATGCATGGCTGGGCTTTGTTTCCACTCCCACTCCCACTCTTCACTGCATATACTTTAATTTGGTGCATTCGTATGGAACGTATCATTCCTCCCCCCTTCAGAATCCTTGTCCGCAAGGATAAAGTTTGACTTAAAGCGCCACTCGTTTTCCCCGGTAGCATCTTCCATCATAAATAATTGTGGACGTTCGCATCGATGGCCCGGAACAAACTTCTCATCGCAATAGTAACACAACCCTTTTTCTCGACGTTCTTGAGCTTCCTGGCTTGTGATTCTTTTGAAGGGGTTGGTATTGTTGTTGGCACCGGTTCCTGCCTTGAGCACTGGTGGGGGACCAAGAACCCCAAGTGAATTATTAGGCTCTAATTTTGGTTGATGGTCGAACGCAAGAGGACGCGAGAAGTTGGCTGATTTTCTTTGTAAAAAGTTTCTTTCTTCGATCAACCTGGCCACGCCAATGGCATCTGAGAGTGTCCGTGGCTGCTTGATTTTTACGTCGAATCTTATCTCGTCACGTAATCCGGCTATGAAGCATCCCAGACTATCTACCCGGTAGGATAATTTCTCGAAAGCTTCTTGGTAAGCTGTGACAATGGCTATTTGTCTGAGTCGGGTGAGTGCTTCGGAGGGGTCCTCATAATCCGTTGGTCCGAAGCGAAGTAACAATGCCCTGGTGTAATCTGTCCAGGTCACTGGTCCTTTAAATTTGAAGTACCATCGATGCCATTGGAGAGCAATTCCCTTGAGATGAAAGGAGGCAAGTGAGACCTGTTGATCAGGAGCGATTTCATTGAAATTGAAGTACTATTCAACTTTGTAGACCCATCCGGTTGGGTCTTCTCCATCAAATTTTGGGAAGGTGAGTTTGAGATGATTGTTATGGTGTGTTGATGGTTGAGAGTGACTGGCTGAAGGTCGATTAAATTGATAGGATTGTTCGGTTGGGGCGAACGGGTTTGTGTCTATGTTATTGGTTTGATGAATTTGTGATGCTCGTAGGGATTGTAGTTCCCGCAAAATCGTCTGTAACGTAGAGTGAATTTCATCAATACTGGATTCATGGCGTCCCAATATTTCATGAACTTCATTTCGGAACTCAGCATTGGTCTGATTTCGAGTAGCCATATCGAACCAAAACCGGCTCTGATACCAATTGATAGGTTTAGAATTTAAGGAAGAGGAATAGAAGAGATGAAGAGGATGCAGTAGAGTTCTGGAATTCTTGCCATCCTTTATTGATCATATTGGGGGACTATTTATAATAGTCTTACGGCTGAGAAGAATAAACTATGCTAATAATTAGGAAACAAACAAACAACCCCCTAACAGCACTATCCCACTAAAGCTAAAGATGAGCACTGCATGGCTTATTAAATAGAACAACAAATTGACAAAGAGACGGACTAAAATAGACTAAGTCACTACCCCACGTGTTCACTTCAAATGATAACAACAAATGCATGGCTGGGCTTTGTTTCCACTCCCATTTTTCACTGCATATACTTTAATTTGGTGCATTTGTATGGAACGTATCATCTTCATTGACTTTTTTGACCAGTACTGGATGGATTTATCACTATTTAGAATATAGAATATTAGTTTTAGGTGTGTTTTAAGTTATATTTGTTGGAGTTGAAACCATGACTTCTTCATATGGAGTTTTGTTCTATTTGGCCTGTTGGACGTAATTACTTGAGTTCTTTGGATTGTCAATGTTTAGATTTAGGTTTTGGTCATATTTACAGGTATCATTTGTATATATGCATTGGTTTAAGCATACTTTAAATAGATTTTGAAGCTGGTATCCCCATTCTGTCCCAGAATTCTCAAGGAAGCTTTCAGTTGATGAAGATATAACAAGCCTTAAATGGCCTTTTATTTTTGTATCTTCTTTCACATGTTGTTCGTGGTTGATACCGGCACGAATGGTACAAGCAAGTGAAGATATAAGAACAAATGTCGTCTATGAGGTTGGGGAGTTATTTGAATTGGGAATCCAGCTTTCATACCTGCTTTTACTACTTGCGTTGCTTGGGGTCGGAACATTCTTTGTAATCCGTCAAGTCCTTATGCGCAGAGAGCTTGATCTTTCTGCGAAAGAATTACAAGTAAGTACTTGCATATTTTCACTTGATCTTTGTGAATGACACGGTTTGCTTCAACCTCAACCTAAAACTCCAAACAAGAGAAGGAACAAGCAATAGGATGGGTAGTTGGTAGGAAAACAATTAGCTTTTGATTATTAGCCAAAAGCATGGGTTTATTAATTAGAAACAAAATTTTACAGATATAGTGGGGTCGCTCAAGCTCAATTTCACATCTATTGCCTGTGTTCTACCAATAAGGTTAGGATCTAAATTAAAAAATAAAAAATCACCACTATAAAAGTAGGAAATGCAGATGACATAATTATCTCATAAATAAAATGTCTCTATTTTAACAAAAACACATGCCTATTTCATAAAAATTGTAAAAATGTTTTATAACTATCATAAACACGTCTATTTCACCTTATGTTTTAGTACTTGTAAATGTTAAGGACGTGAAAATATTTCCACATTCTCCTTTATATTGTTATATTTTTTCAGTCTTCCTGTAAAATATTTCATTTAGAGTTATTTATAAATTTATAAATAGGGCCAGTCTCTTCGGAATTCTTTGATGAGACAATCATATAAGTTCTGTTATTCCTTCGGCATTTCTTTCTCAGTTAGGTTTTCTTTATAGTTTGTCTCAATATAGACATTATTTTTAGATCGTCTCTCCAGGAGCACAATCCTTATGAACTCGACTTTGCTTTTTAAAGAAGCTTCTCCCCGAAGCCCTTTCCTCCTCTAAAAGGTTGTATTCAATGGGGACTTTTGATGACTTTTATACCTTTTTTGAAGAGATGACTTTTGTTGATTTCGTGGACTTTTATAGATTTTATGGAATTAATGGAAGTCTTTCGTAGACTTCGATAGACTTTTATTTTAAAATTTGTGAACTTCTCACATATGAGGTGGTGGTTCCCACAATTTTTCCCCCTCCCCATTGTATAAAAAATATTTTTAAAAGAGCAAAATCTTAAGTCGCCTTAATTAAATAAATAATAATCAAAATAATACACACACACACACACCCCATTGTTCTTTGATAAAAAATAAATAAAATAAATTAATGTTTAGTATTATCAATCTGACATACCTTTAAAGAGTGAACAAGAAATCAATATATTTAAATTTAATTATAAATTAATTTTTTTTATATAAAATCTTATAATTTAATTACAAATGCATATTTTTCATAAAATATATGGATGAAGAAAGAAAAAAAGTTATAAGAATCTTTAATTATAATGTAATATTTCCATAGAAAATGGAGATAAACAATGAGAGAGAGAGAGAGAACCAGTAGAAAAAAATAATTTTTTAATCATGATTCTAATATTCGTAGAAGGAAAAATAAAAGAGAAATATTGAAAGGGAAAAAAAATGCATATTAATTTTTTTCTAGGAAAGTTCTCCCAAAATCTTTGGGTGAATGAGAAATAAATTTTGAAATTTTATTTTTGTACTTTCTGCTTAAAAGTTACTATCTTAGAGACAATTATAAAAATCATTAAAAATTTGAATACCCAAAACTAATACATACTTCTAAAAAGTTTTAGTTGAATACATTGTGATTTTTAAATACTTTTTAAAAGTCTATAAAATTTCACGATTGAATGCACCAATACTTTTAGAGTGTGAAAAAGTCTACATTGAATCCCCTCAAACGTTTTAAATTTCAAAATGTCTCAATTGAATATACCCCTTAGTGTTCGAGCACTACAATGGATCACAATCTAGTAGAAGAAACTATTTAACAAAGTTAACTCATATATAGACACTAAGCTGCTAAAAGCAAAAAAGATAATGAAGTTGTTGAAAGTTCATTACTCCTTTCTATCAAGAGATCCAAGTATTTCAAAGTTCTATTTACCTTTGACTTTATCATTCTAAAAGGTTTTTAGTTGAATATACCATGATTTTAAAATACTTTTTAAAAGTCTATAAAAGTCTCGATTAAATACACCAATACTTTTAGATAGTGTCAAAAAGTCTACATTGAATACCCTCAAACTTTTTAAATTCCAAAAAGTTTTTAGAAGTCCCAATTGAATATATCCCTTAGTATTCGAGCCCTACAATGGATTACAATCTAATAGAAGGAACTATTTAACGAAGTTATGTTAACCCATATATAGACACTAAGCTGCTAAAAGAAAAAAAAAAAGGATAATGAATTTGTTTGAAGGTTCATTACTCCTTTCTATCATGAGACCCAAGTATTTCAAAGTTCTATTTACCTTTAACTTTCTCAGTGAACTTGCCAGAACACTTAATATTGTGTTAGTACTGATCTTATCATGTTGATTCTAAAGTAAATTTTCAGTCGATAACTGTTGCATAATGAATAATTTTATCAGTTCTATTGTAGGAATTTCATCTTTAATTTCTTTTTGAGTTGCTTAAGATTTTTTCCTCGTTTGTGTGTTATGGACAATTTTTACATTTTTTCTTGTTTTAACCGAATACCAGAGTAAAAACCCATGTCCTATTAGTTTCTAAAGATACCCGATTTCTTGTTTCTTAAATTTGATGTCTGAATTTGCTCGTTTTGTTTTTTGTTCCATCTGTTTCTCATGATACTACTATTTTAATAAATCTCAGGAGCAAGTGAGAAGTGGTGATGCTAGTGCGACAGAATTGTTTGAACTTGGAGCAGTAATGTTGAGAAGAAAGTTCTACCCTGCCGCTACCAAATATCTGCTTCAGGCAATTGATAAATGGGATGGAGATGATCAAGATCTTGCTCAAGTATGATAATTCTTTATCTTTAATTATCATCACACCAAAAGAAAAAGAAATAACGTCCTCATTGCACCGTAGATGCTAGCAAACTACCTATGACTCCCATATTGGCTAAAAATCACCTTTCTTATTCTTGAAACTATCAAATATCTCCGCAATCAGCCAAGTTTTAACATGCATAAGTGCAGAAAATAAATGAAAGATTCTATGAAGTTGTTCCTTTGCACCTCGGGAGCTTAAAACTCTGAATTTCAAAACTGTAGCATACAAATCCTTAATCTTTGGCTCATGATTTTCGCTATATTTTCTGTTGATGATCATCAAGATATGCTTAATTTCATCCTCAAAATGGTAAGGTATTCCCAGCCTCTGCAAGTTATCAATTCCAACTGATCCAGTGACTGTGTTGCTTCTTCAAGGATCATTTTCACTTTAATCCTCAGCTCAAAAGCCCGTATTAGTTATTACATATCTCTTCCCTACATTATATATATCATTTTTCAATTTTCAGTCAGCGCTTACAAAAAGAAAAGAAGAACTAGGAAACATGAAATGCTACTAAACAAAAATGCAAGCTAGTGATTATGTATACCATGTATTCACTGCACAAAATTGAATTCCCATGTTGGGGGCTTGCAGTTTCCTTACCGCGCCTAATCGCAGTCTAATTGCAAGATTGATATTAATAGAATTTTGATATTTTTTGCTTCCAGATTTTAGCGTATGAGATCATTTTAGTAGGAACACATTGTTTTGTGGGTATCACTCCTTTCTGGGCGTCCTCTTAAAGACAGTTTTTTTCCAATAAATTTTTATTCTACAGAGAAACCAAAGAAAAATAAGGTGCATATAGAAAATGAGAAATGTAAGCAGGAAAAGAATTATGGTGATCGAAGTTTGTGTTTGTGTTATAACCATTGTTGAATTGTGTGGAGCCTAAACATACTGTGCTCAGGTTTAATATTTAACAACCATTTCTCCATTCACCAGGTTTATAATGCTCTTGGTGTCAGTTATATGCGTGATGGAAAAGTCGACAAGGGTATTTCTCAGTTCGAGAATGCTGTCAAACTTCAACCCGGCTATGTCACTGCCTGGAACAACCTCGGCGATGCTTATGAGAAGACCAAAGACTTAAAGTCGGCCCTTGAGGCTTTTGAAGAAGTTCTGCTTTTCGATCCCAACAACAAGGTGGCACGTCCTCGGAGAGATGCATTGAAGGAAAAGGTAAAGATGTATAAAGGAGTCCCTGTAAAATCAAAGAAGAAATGATTTTATAAAGGGTTGTCTGAAGATTTTAGGCTTTGATCTTGAAATCTTTCTGTAACTTAAATTTGTGGTTTTGGTAGTTGGTCAGAAACGAATTTTTAACCTAATCGGCAATTTGATCAATGTTAATATTCAGGGATTTTGGTTTTTCATTGTTGAATGAAAATTTCACAAGTTTGTCGATGTAGTTTTGTTGTGGATACTGTTGATAGCAGACATTTGTGCAAGTACATCTCTGTAAATTTTTAGATACATGGTGAAGTATTGCACCATTTTGTCCAACTTTCTCACATAATACACAAGTCAAGTTGTTGACCTCGGTTTTTGCTTCAACAATGTAGCCAATAGATTCCGGCTACACTCGCGTCCACGTAAGCCTCCTTCCTACCCACTTAAATTAATCGTTAGTCACTTGTGGCCTTCTCTGATGGTGGAGGAGGTTGTCGTGAGTACTCCGACGGTCAAGTTAGTTGACGGAATAGATAATAGTGTGGAATGTGCTAGAGATGTGAACCACAAAATGTGTAGGTAAGCTGGGAATATTAGAGAGAGAGAGAGAGAGAGTTTACGTTTGTAAGTGTAAAGTTGCATTACCCTTAAAATGACACTAAATGTGAGGTGTTTCCGACGAACATTCACTATTCTCTAAAAAATAAATTGATTTTATACGTCTATTACAGTGATATCACATCAATCATATGAAGATTTTATCTTATAAAGATCCATGTATAGAAGATCTTTTAGGAGATGCCTTCCAATAAAGAGGAGGCTCACTGTCTATGACCTCTTTCTACAGCAGATGAGGAATCTCGTCTAGGACATGGAGGCTGGCCTAGTCACTGCACCTTGGTGAAAGTGGAGTGTTCCCTTAGATATCGTACACGTGGTTTCACTACGACCAAGTAGGAGGATGATGTCGTGTTTGGGTCTACTTTTCTTACTAGTTGGCTGCCAAGTGAAGGTGACCTAGCGCCTCTCTAGAAGAGGAGTAACACAATTATTTATAATGCAATTCTATTTCCAAGAAAGGGCGGAAATTGATAGCACTAGTTGAACCATCTCATTTTAAAAATTAAGCGCATGTTTGATCCCTATTTTTTCAAAACTCATTTTAATTACACATTTTATTGAATTCACAATTTTTATCAATTTTTCAAGTTCATATTTCATCAACTTTTATCTAATTTCTTTTCCTAAAAATTTGATATTTAGCAAAACTAAGCAGTGGCTAAGTTTTTACAAAGAGAACAAGATTATTTAATTTAGTCTTCAATTCACCACTTCACGTCACGGGTAGACTATAAGATGTTTGATACAAGTACAATTTCATAAAAAGGGGAAGTGAAACTTGGACTCGAGAATTTTTTTTTTTTGCTTCAATACATGTTGAACTTTTTTACCAAGAAGCTTGTGTTAGAGATAAATCTTCAGCTGTTAGTTAGTTTATTTTGCAGCGTCAAAACTCAATCTACAACTAACTAATTTAGATTCATATGTATCCATTCAAATGTAGATTTATCTTACCTCTACCTGACACTACTGCACCCTTAGCTGAACTTGCTTCAATTCATTCCTTACCTGAAATTCAAGACTCCTTCAATTCTGATTTTCAAATGCCACTTGACCTTGCTCCTTAGATTCAGGAAGTTCAAATTGATTCCCCACCAGACCAACCAAACACTTCTCTTGTAGTGCCTAATGCTCCTGCAAACAGTATAACAATCAATGAAGCACTACCCCATCTGCCATCACAAATCATAACACGTTCCAAGACAGGAAATTTAAGGCCAAAATAATTTCCAGGTTTTCAAACTTTCTATTCAACTAAATATCCTCTGCGTGTATTGTTTAATGTGTATGATGAAACAGAGCCTACTTGTTACACTCAAGCAATGTCTAATCCTTATTGGCGTGCAGCAATAGGTAGTGAGTTTGATGCATTAATGACAAATGGAATGTGGTCCTTATGCCCAAGACCTAGACACAAGCACATTGTTCGAAACAAATGGGTCTATAAGATTAAAAGGAGAACTGATGGGACTATTGATCATTATAAAGCTCTTTAGGTGGCTAAAGGATTCGATCAAAGGGCTGGGATTGATTACCATGAAACGTTCTCTCCTGTGATTAAACCATCCACCATTAGATTGGTTTTGTCACTAGCAGTCAGTCTTCATTGGTCAGTACGACAGTTGGATGTGTCAAATGCCTTCTTACATGTTATTTTGGACGAAGAGGTATTTATGGAGCAATCTAAGGGCTTTATTGATGATACTAAACCCAAATTTGTTTGCAGGCTTCACAAGTCACTCTATGGACTTAAACAAGCCCCTCAGGCATGGTTTTGAAGATTGTCCCAACAACTTGTAGAATTGGGTTTCTTAGAGTCCAAAGTGGATTACTCTTTGTTTACTTTGAATTCTAATACTGTGAAGATTTTTGTGTTAGTTTATGTTGATAACATAATAATCACAGGAACTGATGACGTGGTTATTCATCAAGTTATAGAGAAGTTGAAGACTAGTTTCCACATTAAAGATTTGGGAGAGTTATCTTACTTTTTGGGAGTTCAAGCCTCTCAGAGTGAGAATGGCTTACATCTACTCCAGAGTAGATACATAGCAGACTTGCTCGAAAAGACTAAGATGGCTGGTGCTAAGCCTCTATCAAGTCCGACTGTTTGTGGTTCAAAACTATCTGCAACTGAAGGAATTCCCCAAACAGATCCGACTGAGTATCGACAGGTGGTAGGAGCTCTCCAATATTGCACAATTTCTCGTCCAGATATTTCCTATGCTGTCAATCAGCTCTGTCAATTCATGCATAATCCTAAAGACTGTCATTGGATTGCCTTAAAAAGAGTTTTACGCTACTTAAAGGGCACACTTGACCATGGTCTTTTTTATGCCCCATCTGATATCTCTTTAACTGCTTTTTGTGACTCGGATTGGGCTGGAAATCCTTATGATAGGCGAAGTTGTGGTGATTATGGTGTCTTTTTGGGTAATAGTCCTGTTTCTTGGAGCACCAAGAAACAAAATGTGGTCCCACGGTCTAGTACAGAGGCTGAGTATCGGTCAATGGCACTGGCAACTACAGAAATTTATTGGTTGCGCATGCTTATTCGTGAACTTGGAATTGTACTGTCTTCTCCTCGTATTTTATGGTGTGATAATGTTGGAGCCATAGCACTTGCCTCAAATCTAGTCTTTCATGCAAGAACTAAACATGTGGAGGTTGATTACCATTTTGTTCGGGACAAGGTAGTCAATAATGATATCCAAGTTAAGCATGTTTCCACTCAAGACCAGGTAGCTGATGTGTTCACCAAGGGCCATACTACATCTCGTTTCCAATTTTTGAGACACAAACTAATGGTCTGTTGCCTTCCCATCAGTTTGCAGGAGGGTGTTAGAGATAAATCTTCAACTGTTAGTTTTATTTTGCAGCTTCAAAACTCTATCTACAACTAACTAATTTAGATTCATATGTATCCATTCAAATGTAGATTATGTAATCTCTAGTTACTAGATATATATCTTCTTATTTCTCTCATTAGGACTATGCAATCTTGTTATTTCTTCCTCTATAAATACAAATGTAATACACAGCCTTGGTATTGAAGCTAGCTATTCAAGTCACAAGGTTTCCTTGTTTATATATCTTCTATTTATTTTTACAACTTAAGTTTTATAAAGAATATATATTTATATATTTAAATTGAATCTTCGATAGTATGTAATATTCAAATTTAACTTGGTTTCTTCTAAATTCTTGGGAGTTCTCGTGTTCAATCATTATATGGACTTTCTTGTTCATGACTTCATGTGGAAGAAGAACAATTTATAAAAAGAACCAAGTTGGTCCAATTTAAACATCTTTTCACTTTGATCTTCTTTCTCCTGATAATCTAAAAGTTTTGTCAAAGAGGGCAGGCTGCTTACTCTACCGTAAAGTATTTGGCTTTTACGTGTCTAAAGTGGTGGAATCAAGATTTTCATAATGGGAAATATATATATATATTCTTCGTGAGTCCCAGCGTGCTTGCATTGCAACCTTAGTATGTCCCGATGGGCCTAAGTGCCACGACGTGTTTGACTTGCTATTTTCGTGTGTTACGATGTGCTTCTAGATTTAAAGAAATTTTGAAATGTTGCAAGAGCAGTCGTCACCCCTTCTCTGTATCTCCGCCACCAAGTGCCACCAGAATCTTTCACACATTTGAATATAGTTAATAATTTGTTAACATCGTCAATTACGTTTGAAGGGTTACGATTAATGAGAACATAATCTTGCTTACAATTCTTGAGATGGAACGAAAGAAAATTGAGTCGAATAATTTTATAGATAAAAACTCATTTACTCCAAAATAAATTTCATATTTGTAATTTTATGTCTCAAAAACTTAACAAGTCCATAATTGCAAGCTTTTTATTAAACAAAAACAAACAAAGAGAGAGCTCTCTGGCTTTTACAAAAGGAAATAAATTCCCATCATTTTCATGCCCATCAAAATTGACTTGTGCATAATAATTGCAAGGCTTTTGACGGTGCATATGAATCTAATTGAGCTCAGCAACTATGTCACACATTTGTGTCTTTTAGTCCTCATCATGATCATAGCCGCATCTTTCTTTTAGGGAAATTGGGATTGACTAGTTTTATACACTTATTATGTGCATAAAATATCGATATTTGATAATTATTTTTGACAAAATATATCTTAAATTGTTGTATTTTATGTTATATATATAAAACTTAATGATTGAACGAGAAATTGGAAGAAACAAAAGAAAAATCAAGAAAAATGGCAAAAGTCCTAAGTTTGAGGACCAAATTGTAAATATTCAACAATTGATTTAGATCACAAACGATACTTTGAAGATTTTTAAGAGACAATTGGATGGAATTAGAACTCAAAAAGGAATGAAATATGATCAAAATATTATCAAAATCAATTTCTAATCGCACAAGTTATATTCCAAATTTTTAGTCGAAAATTGAGACCGAATAAGAAAATTCTATCTAAAAACGTTGTAACTCTTTGAGTTAGTTTTTCAATGCACTTTGAATCGTCTCAATCAAATACCGAGAGAGAAAGTTATGATCAAAATACTGATTGCTGTGCAAAGACAAAAAAATTCGCGCTCGAATGTAACTTTCCTTATTCGATTAAAACTTTTTTGAAAACCAGTTTGTACGTCATTTTCAACCAATTTTCTACTCTTACAAATACTTAACAACAGAATACATATTATAGACTCTCATATACATATTATACTCTATTACTCATCAATTTTATTATCAAATGAGAATAATTCATAGTTTTTGTGAGAGAATTAAAGAGAACTTGTAAGAATTGAATCAAGTGAAAATTCAAACTTTATTTTTGAGTGAAGAAGAGAAGGCGTAAGTGGAGATTTATTAAGAAATCATTGAAGAGATTCAAGATTTCAAGATTCATCTTTATTTTCTCAATTTATCAAAAATTCGGGTTATGTCTTTTCACTTAAATATAATTTCGATATGTTAGACCAATTTTATACATTGCTGGATGAGATGAACCCTAATTATGATATTTTTAGTTTTTAATTAATTATTTTACCTTTAATTTTATTTTTGAATGTTTATTATCGTTCTTTTCAAATGCTTGATCGAGAGAGAGAGAGAGAGAGAGAGAGAGAGAGAGAGAATAGGATTAAACACAATATAATAAACATCGTAAAGTTCGATAGAGAATAATGATATACCTCTATGTTTTATATGGTTTCAATATGTGTTCTAGCACTTGTTAATGCATTTATCATACTTGCATCTCTTATCGAGAGGTAGAAATGTCATATTAGGGGAATATATTTGATCGCTATTGAGAGAGACTTTTAACTAAATTAAGAATATTGATTAACATGAATGATTTCAAATTGTCACTTTAATTGTTACGCTAAAAATGAAATAATAAGGGGATTCAACATTTTAACAATGCATCTCACATTTTTAAAAAATATATTTACTTACTTTTATTAGTTTAATTGATAATTTAGGTATTAGTATAGAGAAAATCACAAAATTTGTTTGCTATTCGAATAAAATTGCAATTAATTTTAACTTAGTCAAACACATAGTCATCGTTGGCTCGACACTCTATTTATCATTATATTACTTGACCACGTTCCCGTGTATTTGTGGATTTTCAAATGATCAAGTTTTTTAACTAGGAAGACATAACTACTAGGGATGTAAGAGGTCCGATTTTACCGATTTTTGACAAATTTTCAAACCAAACCGTTTAAACCGGTTTAAGAAAAACTCAAATCTAAACCAAACCATTTTGAACGATTTGAAAAAAACTCAAACCTAAACCTAACGGGTTGGTCCGATTTTAAATCGTTGGTTTCGCCGTATTTTTTTTTGTCTGTGTACTTTTATGACATTAATTCATTAAATTCAATATATATTTATATCTTACTAGCAATAAATCTAAAACAAACTAAATATATTTACTACAAATTTAAATACCAAATAAATCAAAGTGAAATCACAATAAACTAAAATATAGTTTTTTGTTTGCCATTTTAGGCTAAAAAGTTATGATAACGTTACCATAAAAGTATACTGAATTACATATAAAACCCAAAAAACATAATGATGTTCAACAATATCTCGTGATCATCATATCTGAAAAATAAAACTACTAATTAGATAGAGAGAATAACCAACCATAATAATAAATCAATTGTTTATAATATCTAAACATAACAATTACACAAATTTACCGTTGTATATTGTTACGAATTTAGTTTCTCACATATACTCAAACATCAATTGTTGTCACACATGATTCATAGTCTCCATTGTCAAACAAATGCATTCGTTACATCATCATAGTATTGGATACTAGATAGATAAGAAATTTTTAAAAAATATGGTAATAGAAAATATAAATCACACGCCACAACTTTCATTAAATCATCAAATGCTTCCACTTCATCTAAATATTGGAGCAACACTATATGTTCATTCTTAATTTGCAACTAATTCTTTCTGCATATACAAGTCTCAACCATCCTTGCACCTAATAAACTCTTAAAGGAATCAAGTATCCGACCTCCAGTTGAGAATGCAGACTCAGAAATAACTATAGAAATTTGAATTCTAAAGAGGAAAATGGTTTTTGATAGATTATGTTAGTTTTGAGATTATTAGATATAAATTAAGATTATTTGGTAATAATAATATATATGTAATAGAAAATTATAAATTGATAAAAATACACACAAATGACAAAAATATTGAATTTTACATATTTGGATGAATTTTCAAAAAATCTCATTATTTTTATTTTTTATTTTTATATATTTTTTCGCCAGTCCGGTTTGGTTTTAAATCGCAATTAAAATTCTCAAACTTAAACCAAACCATTTTTGACCGGTTTGTTTGGTTCAAAACCATTTCGTTGATGGATCAACGTGGCACCAAACCGACGGTTTCTAAAATGCGATTTCGGTTCGATTTTTCGGTTTGACGATTTTTGCTTACAGCCCTAATAACTACTAGAATCACCAATTGATGCTCAATATAGTCCATCTTTGCATATAAAATGTGACTATTTAATTGTATTTTATGTTCGTAAAGTGCTTATCTTGTGAATGTACAAGTATTTTAGACATTTTTTTTTCTTTACACGTCAATTTTAAGGGTACTCGAAATGAACACGACCCTCATTGTAGACAAGCAACTTGAACAAGATTACTTTTAGCAGCTAAGAAATATGGGTCATCGTGGACCTCGATCTTGAGTAAGTACTTTGAACATTCTGACCAGTCTGGTTCGACGGGGTCACTCAATCGAAATCGATCTTGAAACAAACCTAGTTTCGTGGAGTCACCACGTCGATCTTGAATAAGCACTTTGAGAATCTTCTTACGAATCAATTTTAATGGTGAAGGTTACACAAAGCCAATATATACTTGACTCATTCCATATGTGTAATGACTATTACTCTCGCGAAAGGCGTGCTTTATGAATTTAATAACTTTTTACTCAAAATTTTCAATGTGTAGGGGCAACTACTAACATAAAGAAAAATTTAGGCATTGATGTATGAGGTGGTGTGTGCTGATTTTCCTTCCTACAAAGCAGCCAAGGCGGTGACTTTTTTTTTTTTCCTCCAACTCTACATTAGTTTAAGGCAATGGCGTAGTTTCCTTCGAAGCCCCCTCAGATCAACCTTACCCAATGCAATATTTATTGTACACAAACTGTTTGTTTATTTTACCAAGTCAAATTTTTGTGTGCATGCCTCACTTTTTCACGTGTATTCATAATGAAAGAAGAAGAAGAGAATCATCCCGGTTAGTGGGCCTCGACTAAAATTCCAATCATTGTACTATTTAGTTATTAAGAAAACAGTAGAATTTATTGATTTGGTGAAAGAAAATAATTTTATATGATAAGATAGACTTGACTTTCTGATAAAAACAAAAATAATTGTGTATTATATATTAAGTTCTCTTTGTATTCATTTTCAACAACACATTTTTCAATAAAATAATCTTTTTCATCACATTAATAATTTTGTCTTCTTTTTTAATTTGAGATTCTCAATGAATCTAGTATTCCAAAATAGATTGTTCCAAAATTACGTGGTTGAAACATGCCCTCAATATATGCAACTTACAAGACCTTCCATCAGCCAACACAGCAGAAAAATAGCATCTGTCTCTCTTCGATTTGGTTAGTTTTCTTCCTCTATTCTATCTTTTTTTTTTTCTTTACATATCTTGAATTGTTGTTTCTTTTTTCTTGTAGATTATTGATATATCCATGCTAATATTGATTTCGATTAAATTTCTATGCTCATATCCAGAAAAAAAAAAATGTAATAATCCTGAAATGAGTTTTAGACTTGAGCATCACTGTAAAATAGAAATGAAAGCTGGAAGGAAAAAGATTGAACTTTTATGTTATGGGTTTTGAATACTTCGATTTTCATTTGGAGAAACAACAAATCACGTTTACAATAAATTTAATGATAGATGTCTTTCTTCTCTTTGGACTTGCAAAGAAGAAACATGTTGACAAGATATGGAGTTGGGGTTCCTAATGATAATATTTGCTGGTTAATAAACCTTATTCATCTTTTTTTTTTTTTTTTTTTTTCAAGAAAGAAGAAAAAAAGTTGGCTGAATTTTTCTAAAATCCAATTTAATTTCGAGGGTTCTCCCTTGAATCTGCGTTTGACTTTGCTAAAATTGAAGTACCTACTAGGCTGAAGGGAAAGATAATCGTAATAAGGGAAGGATTTGATTTTGATTTTGTTGGTTTGATGTTCGATAGGAATACGTTGCATGTATCTTTCAGTAGATCTAGCAATAAGAAAACATAGTCGCGAAAAATGGATTCGTGTAGCTGCTTCCAATTTACTGAAGAAGGCTTAGTTTGTTGTTGTTGCTTACTTCCATTGTTATTTCGTTTTATCCGTTAAATTAAATTGTGAACTTTGTGGATTGTGATGATTTAGATAGATGGAACTTTTAGTAATTTGTAACCTGCTGTTCGTGTATTTTTACTTGGCTCAATCTTTAGTGAAAAAATTCACTTTTTTTTTCCATGTATTGCAGTGTTATTTAGCATTTTACTCTCGAAGTTGAGAATAATTAGTTTAAAATGGATCCTGAAGAGAGGCTATGTGCAGATTCATCATTTCTTGATTATGGAATGAGGATTGAGCAAAAAATCTCTGATTTTAATCCACCAGCTGAAACTCAATCTTCCTTTACCTGTAATTTCGATAACCAAGCTGGAATCACCAGTCAAAAAGATTATCAGATGAAAGTGGCTCAAAAATCAAACAGAATTCAAGATTGGGATCCAAGAAGTACGCTAAGCAGTCTTTCATTCCTCGAGAGGAAGATTCATCAGCTTCAGGATTTGATACAGTTTATTAATGGCCGAAGAGGTCAATTTACGGGTCAATCAGATGAACTCTTGGTTCAGCAGCAGATGCTTATCACTGCTGATCTCACTTCGATTATAGTTCAAGTAATGTCAACTGCCGGGAGTCTTCTTCCGTCTGTGGATTGTAGTCATGTAGCGAATCCATCAGCCGGAGTTTCTCAAAATGTCGTGCTCCCGGAGAATTACAGTTTGAACAAGGTGGAAGATCTAACAGGTTATGAAAACTGTACTGTAGAAGATCATGAACTGAAAAGTGAAGATGATCCCGATGAAGGAGAAAACCTACCACCGGGATCATACGAAATTTTGCAACTCGAGAAGGATGAAATCCTTGCGCCGCACACCCATTTTTGCACGATATGTGGAAAAGGGTTCAAGCGGGATGCTAATCTACGTATGCACATGAGAGGTCATGGGGACGAGTACAAAACTCCGGCAGCTCTTGCAAAGCCGAACAAGGAATCTGGCTCTGAGTCAATTCTCCTGAAGAGGTATTCATGCCCTTTTGTCGGCTGCAAGCGGAACAAGGATCATAAACGTTTTCAGCCTCTGAAGACGATCTTGTGTATGAAAAACCATTACAAGAGGACGCATTGCGACAAAACTTATATGTGCAGTCGATGCAATGTGAAGAAATTCTCAGTCATTGCTGATCTCAAAACACACGAAAAGCATTGTGGCAAAGATAAATGGCTGTGCTCTTGTGGTACAACCTTCTCAAGGAAAGATAAGCTTTTCGGTCATATTGCGCTTTTCCAAGGCCATACTCCGGCTATTCCTGTGGATGAAGCTAAAGCCTCAGTCGGGCCATCTGATCAAGGACAAATTAGTGAAGCAACGGCCAAGATTGAATCAAAAGATTTCAACTTTAAGTCAAATGTTATGGAAGTAAAAGGGTCTGGAAATGATCCTACAAACTGTTTCTCACCTTTAGACTTTGGTGACAGTAACGCAGGCAATTTTTATGAATTTCCTCGACCACCGTTTGAAGATTCTGAGAGTTCGTTCTCTTTTCTATTTTCGGGTTCGTGTGATTACTCTTCGAAGAATGGAAGATATTGAGGCTCTGTTAATCTCGAGTAAGATCACTGTTTAAATAGATCCTTCATGTTGGAGCATTTTACGAACTAGTTTCTTGGCTTAAAATAATTTTTTTTTTCTTTCATCTTCGTGTATGTTCATTTGTTATGTGTCTGGTGCTCTGGCACAGTCTCTTTTATGGATGGAAATGCTACATATTCTCCGTAGTTCCCCTCATTTATTGCTGCATTGTCTACTATAATGAAACATTGTGAACATGTTTGGTACATAGGAATCGACAACATTGTACAATGTAAATATTAATATTCTAACTTCTTTTTCTCCTTTGTTGTTGGGGCAATCCATTCCAACATACCAAACGTGGAGTAATAGAATTGCCCAGCCATCAATCGACCAATTAAGAGTGCAGTAGTTCTGTCCCATAAAAACTATGCTTAGGCACAACGAAAGAAATAAAAT
Organism: Fraxinus excelsior; assembly: GCA_019097785.1. Lineage (NCBI taxonomy): Eukaryota > Viridiplantae > Streptophyta > Magnoliopsida > Lamiales > Oleaceae > Fraxinus > Fraxinus excelsior. Next base: position 1,357,376 of record CM032642.1, read on the forward strand.
TCAGCAGAACTTTAGGTTCTCACTCAATGTTGCAACTTTGTGGATCATCCAATATTCGTACTACATAAAAGATTTAGGAGGCGGAATCTTTTGTGTTGTGTGGGAGGTATGAGATCTAATCTGCAGCGGAAAATTGGGTAGAACTCTCACATTGAGATTGAACCATATGAGGGAACAACGGTTAGAACCATGTGCTAGTTACTTTGAGGTAACATTTTTAGTTGTGCATCAGTATGAGCTTCAATCCCTTCAGACCTTCTCTCGGTTTAAACAGCTTCTTTGAAGGGCTGGGGTAATATTTCTCCTTAAGAACAACGTCGTCTAGACAAGACCAAGTAGGCCCTCTAGGAGAGCTGTTGGTGTACAAAAACCTCTCTGAGAATGGGTTCACAAGACTCCTGCGGAAGTTCTCTGCTGTTTCACAAATTACACCCTGTGGAAAATGATAAATGAAAGCCAAATTACAAATATTATGCACCACCATTACCTGTTGAAAACATTAAACCACCTATCTTAAAAAGCTTAACCTATTCAGAGGATATACAATATTTATTAATTTAGTCCTTAAAATGCCCCCTCTTATTCAGCCTGGATTCTTTTTTATCGTTGGCCTAACACATGCACAATTTTCATAAATGGGCAGCAATGGGACTAGAACTCTAGATCTCGGTTTGCTCGTTAAAAGCTTAAGTTATTGGAGAAGGGACATGTACGGAAAATAATGAGCAAATTGACCGGGCCCAAGCCCACACCACCAAGCCCAAGTGAGGTTCCAACCCAAAACCAATTGGCAATGGGTGGAGTAGTCCACTTGGGTTATATGGTGGATTTCTTTTCTTCTCTCAACCGATGTGGGACTTCTTGTTTGCTCCCAACAGGACACATTTAGTGATTTGAATTTAATTCAACAGAAGATAATGAGAAAGATGATATTGGAGGTACTAGGTAGCCTTACTTCTGCCATAGCCTTGATCTTCAGAGTATCATTTTCACTAAGAAGGGCGAGTCGTCCATCATTCCTAATTCGTTTGAAGAAAAGAGCACATTCAAGGATATGGTCATGTGCTGTAGGTATAACGACTCCCTGTAAGGGAGAAGCAGGTGGGGTTGGTGCAATAGATCTTCCTTCCTCTGCTGAACTCTGCACATGAATCCACCATTTCACTTTCTCCATACAATCTTCAACCCATTGCAAGGCAGCAGAAACCTCTTTTTGTCTCCAAAAGAATTTTTCCTGTCTCAACATGCAATCCAGTTCCTTCACAACTGATAGTGAAAAAGCATTACTAATAACATACGTATTTGCAATACTATACAACAAAAAAAAATTATTAGAGCTCGGGAAGAAGTCGAACCAGTTCTAGGGATGATCAAAGTGGTCCATTTAAGACCTCGTAAAAGCTGCAACTCATTCCTTGACCTTTTGTTCAGCAAACACACAGTATCCACTATGATGGTCCACCTCTTACTATCCACACTAGTCGAACTGTTCTGAAAGTTCTCATAGAATTCGTTAAGATCCTAAAGAATTACACAAGGGAAAAGAAAACGCAAACGAAGTAGTATGTTGATGAAACGGTAAATAAAATCTGTCCAATGAATTCAACCAAAACAACATTTCATAATTGCAGTTCAATGAGAGAGCAGGTTAATCCATGAATGAGCTAACGAACTTACAATGGTGGAGTTCACAAGCAGAGATTGAAAAGGATCACTCTTATCTGCTCTACACTTCACTTGAGGAGGTTCTTTTACCAACCTGGCATGACTTTTGGATGCAGAACTTACTGATTTCTGTTCTTGAAGAACTTTCTGAGTATGTTTTTCTTTCTGTTGATTTATGTTGCGCTTCTCACCTTTGTTCAAAGGCAATGATTGATATGACTTTGGATGCTTAACTTCTGCTGACTTCCCTATCTTGTTTATTGACCTAAGTAGAAGACTATTTGGAGTCTTATTCTCTTTGTCCACAGTGGAAATTTCATCTTCCTGCATCATGCTAGTTTCTGCACTTTTCAAAACCTCTGGAACTTTATTCTTCGAGGACTTGGGTGGAAGAGAATCAGGAGGGTAATTGCCCTTTTCTGGAGTAAAAGTTTGCTCTTCGTCAAAGTCAGCCTTAGCAAAAGGTTTCTTCGAAACTGATTCAGTTTGGCAAATTTCATGGATCAGTGGTTTAACTTCCGTTTTGTTATTAACCCTCACAATCTTTTTTTTGTCCCTGCCAGTTTGAATCTGAACGGTGTTAAGTTTAACCCTTCTCGACCAGATGCTCGAACTCAATCTTTTCACTGATTTCGCAGTGGAACTCTTTTCACCTTGTTCATGGTCTATTGCAAATGAGCTCTTAGTCTCTACTTCTTTGTCCAAAAAGGAATTGTTCGTGTCTTCAGGCGCAGAATGCACTAATGGACTCATTTTCTCTACAGTCGATATCAAATTCTTATCAGAAAATAGCAGTTTTAAACCGTCCAATTGATCATCCAGTGTATGCATTTGATATTTTTCACAGCACGAACCATCCTCATCCTAGACAATGGAATTACATGAATTGGAAACAGTTATATTCAACTATATTCCCATTACTCCGCAGTATGAAATCATTCTTGTAGATAGGGTCTGTTTGATTGCAAATGTGGAATTTGGGTGGAAAGAAAATGAATTACAGAGAATTGAATTGTCTAGAATTTGTTGTACTGGAAATTGTAATTAATTGTGTTTGATTGATATAATTTTCCACTTGAAAAATGTTGAAAGTTTGGTGTCCGTTTGACTTCATTTTTCATGAAAATTGTCCATTAAAAAAAAATAAAAAATTACCATATTGAATACCATTCGTTTGACTTTGTTTTACATGGAAGTTGTCAATAAAAATGATAAATTATTTTACCATTGTGTCTAGAATCTTTTCTAATTGCAAAAAAAAAAAAAAAGAGGCTGGAAAGTCAATTACCACCAAAACCAAAAGAAAATGAATTCCTTGAAAACCAAGAAAACAGGCGCGCGTGAGAATAGCAGGCGGAAAACAAATTCCGGAGATAATTTTTCCTATGAAACACGACAAAAGTTGGAAAATTGTGTATCAAACGGGGCCTTAGAATTCACCTGATGTTTTTCTTCTCCTGTTTCTTCTACTCTATCTGAGGCATCCATTCGAGGCACAATTGGGTAGTCCAAATCGAAAGCACAACTCAGTGGAACCCAATGCAGCTTGTACACCCTACTTGATCCCCCCAGCTGCATTCTGTCACCCTCGTTTAGTTTTACCCTCATCCCGGGGTCAATTCTCTTCCCTGAAATCCATGTGCCATGTCCTAAAACACAAACCCATAAAGTTAAATCCCTACTAAAGTATTGCGAATACGTTAATATCAACATATTCGATGCTATTTATTTTTCTCAAATTCTAATCATCCAAGTTAATTAGAACAAATACCAAAATATCAATATCAAGATTGTGGAGAAGAAATGATAAAGATCATCATCACTGTAAACATGTCAAATTTCTATATAAAAAATACACCTACACACAGATGAGAGAATCAGAAAGTGTAAAATCACATTTACCAGAAAACAAGTCAGTTACAGCGAGGGACCGAGAGGAGGGTTTGAAATGGATACGGAGGTGGAATCTACTGATGCTGGGGTGCTCCAAGGTAATGTTACAATCGGGTGCCTTCCAATCACCAATGTACCTTCCATTTCAGATTCTTCCGCGGCAAATTCTTGCAGAGAAGAAGAAATTGAAGGTGGGTTTTCCAAAAGATAAATGTTCTTGAGAATTGTATTGTTCTTGAGCACTGTGAATACTGGGATTGACCTCTCCTCCATTTTCTGTCCTTCCAGCCCTTCAGCCATTGGAAAGAGAGGAGTTTCTGGTTTCTTGTTCTTGAAATAAAGAGAAGAATTTGAATGAATCTTATTAATATCTATCTTTAATTTTTTTTTTTTCATTCAATTGTAAAACCTAAAATGATAAAACTTACACCTATGATTTGAGTTTTTTGAATTGTTGGTGTAAGAAATGTAGATCAAAATTAATTATATTTACGAAAATTTTTAGTTGCATTTAATCTATACGTCATGTCTCATTTAAAGCAATTTGAAAAATAAATTATAGAAAATGTTTTTGATCTTCAAAAATTCGGTAGGAAAATGTTACCAAGTCTTCTGCAAGAACGAAAACATCAATAATTATCATTTCATGTAATATCCAAACCTAATGTACCAAACTTATCCTTATAGTCGTGTTCGAGTCCCTATAATGGTGCCAATATGATGATGGAAAGTGGGTCATCCCAACGTTGCGGAGTATTAGAAACTCATCACAAACGTCGACTAACATTTCTTTTATTCTTTCAGTTATTTTATTGTAATTACAGCACGAGAGTACTTTGATCATTTTGTACTTTTAAGGTAAGTATTTGAACTCTACTAGCAACTTCATTAGTTTTATTACTTATTTTTTTATATTGAATGAAAACATGGAGATTTCTCCTAAAATATCAATCTTTGGTAGGCAATATGAGTGTTTAGTGATCTCAAGACACTGTGATATTGTGTCTTCCACACTTTATAATGCAGGGCCCGTCCTGCCAAATAAATCCCATGTACAGTAGTATCAAACTCGACAAATTCATCCATGACTTGTAAGCATTTAAAAGTGTTACAAAATAAGCACATAATCTTGCCAATATTATTCAATCTAGCATGTCAAACATGTCGAAACATAGAAATAACACCTTTTGATGATGCGGGAAGGGACTTGAATGTAAAGCTTCAAGAATTTCATTGACTGCTCTATCTCACCTGCAAAAGAAAGATCAACTTAAGATTACACGTATTTGCCAATCTTCAACAATTAAGATTTCATTTCGTAAAACTTATAAATTATTTATAAATTGTCAAACTTTATTTTCAATTACACATTCTAATAGACCTACAAGTAGTATCCATTTATTCACCAGTTTCCTCCAAATTTGAATTTGAAAACAAGGTTGAAAATTTTAAAAGGCTTATTAGCACAAAACGTCCTTACGTTTGACAATGAGTGTGCAAAACGTCCCAACGTTTTATTTTTTTGCATTTTCATCCTTATTTCAATGTTTCAGTACACTGAACGTCATTTTCACTGTTTTCTAAGGTAAAATGACTAATATACCCTTCTTTTAAATAAAAATTAAATATAAATTGAACTATAAGCCCAAACGTTTTAAAAAGTGCCAAATAACCCCACCACTTTACCTTCTTCCCACATCTCACCCCACTGCTGCCGACAACTTCAAAGCCAAATTCGACCACCATACCACCGGATAAACAACTGGATTTTTACACCACCACCAACACCTCCTCATCCCACTCTACAATCCTATACAAACAAAACGCTCCAACTAACCAAAAATGAAAGAATCTCAAGCTAAAAGCCCGGCTACCACCTTTGAAGCCAGAAAACTCCTGCCAACCACCGCCCAAACAATCAGACCTCCATACCACCGGAAATCCCCCACTCCCCTCTACACATACAGTCCAACATCCAACCTTCATGGCAACATATTTTGTAGAAATTGCAAGCCAAAAGACCCATCCCGAGAAGCCAAAAATACTGTAAATTTGGCCACTTCAAAGCCAAATTCTGGTGCTATTGTCAATCCCCATGATAGCAGACCACCCCACCCTAGTACCGCCTCTTCATGACACATCTAATGCACCTATGGGTCATGGTCAATTTTGCCTAAAATGGACGAACCGGCCTCAACAATTCGCGCACAAAACGATCCCATGTCAATTGAAGATTCTATAAGGCTTCAATCCACCAATTCAACCTTGATACCTTCAATTCAGGTTGTTAACACACTGAGTCATGAATAAATTGTACCAATTAATTATCCAATTTGTGGGTTGAAAATCAACATTTACAATTGTTTTCTTCTATAACAAATTCAACCCCTTCAAAGCCAAATTTCGACGTCGTCGTCAATCCCCATGATAGCGGATCACCCACACTAGCACCGCCTCTTCATGGCACATCTAATGCACCTATTGGTCATGGTCAATTTTGCTAAAAAATGGACGAACCAACCTCGACAGTTCGCGTTATTTTTGGCTTCGCGAGATGGGTGTTTCGGCTTATGTGGTTAAAGGATTTGTATGTGTAATTGCTTGATGGGAAAGTGTTTGTTGGTTGAAATCACTAGCGAGGGGAGCATTTTCCGGTGACTTAGGCGGCAGTGTGCGGTAGGTTGAGGAGGACCATCGGCGAAAGTGGTTGTTTTTGTTTTTGCATGAGATTCTTTCATTTTCGGTCAGTTGGAGCGCTTTGTTGGTAAAGGATTGTAGAGTAGGATGAGGAGGTGTTGGTAGTGTAAAAATCCGATTGTTTATCCGATGGTATGGTGGTCGAATTTGGCTTTGAAGTTGCCGACGATAGTGGGGGCGAGGTGTGGGAAGAAGGTGAAGTTGTGGGGTTATTTGGTACTTTTTAAAACGTTTGGGCATATAGTTACAATTTATTTTTAATTTTTATTTAAAAAGAATGGTATATAAGTCATCTTACCTTGGAAAATAGTGAAAATGGCGTTCAGTGCAAGGAAACGTTGAAATAAGGGTGAAAATGTAAAAAAAAATGAAACGTTGAGACATTTTGCACACTCACAGTCAAACGTAGGGACGTTTTGTGCTAATAAGCCATTTTAAAACTCTTCACACAAACGTCAGACAAATAAAGTGAGAATCAACGACAGACCCAGCACCAGGCGAGGGGGGTAGCTAGAGGTGTCAATCCGGGTGGTCCAAGTCGGGTCGGCCCGCCACATATGAGCCCGATAACGGCATGCGTGAAAAATATGGGTTCCGAGCCGATTTCGGGTCGGCCCACAATTTTGGACTACAACCTATGTCCGCCTACTGACCCATCGGGTCGAGCCCATGTGGGTCACATGTCGCGGTTTGTTCCGATTTGACCCGTATGATTGTATAAATAAAATTATAAAAATATAGAATTTTTCATATTTATAGAAAAAATAATTTTTTTGCTAAATGTAAACTAAGAATTGAACAAAATGATAAATTCATATTTATATTGAGAAATATTTACATAAAATTCAAATTTAATATTATATGAATTATTTATAACTTTGCAAAGTTAAATTTAACTTAAACAAATAACAACTAAATGGATTTCTAATTACTATCATCAAATATTTATAGCACAAGTACATCCCAACTAAGTTGGTACCTACTTTTAATATAATTTATAGTTTAAGTACATTCCAACTAAATTGGCACCTACTTAACTATAATATTCTTTTTTCACGGGTCGCGGTTAACCGCGGCCCGTGAAGGTGCAACCCACGAAACCCACGGGTCACATCCCCTTGATCGGTGAACTGCCCGCCCTAGACCCGTGAAAGTGCAACCTACGAAACCCACGGGTCACATCCCCTTGACCGGTGAACTGCCCGCTCGAGTCACGGGTCGACATGCGATCCCGGGTCGATCCGAACCGATTTTCACGGGTCTGATCGGCCCGTCCGTCTTGCACCTCTAGGGGTAGCCGTGCTTGCTGGGATCCGTCGGAATAATGTCGGGGAAGAAGATGGGAGGCCGCCCGTCGGAACAGGTGAGCGTTTCAGGTTTGGCTTCGCCGCTGTTCCTCTTCTCATTTTTTTTTTGGGCTTTGAAAGTGGGCTTTTGCCAGGTTGAGGCCTCTGCTTTTGAATTAACTAGGCGCAATCGTTTAATTATATAGGTGCATGCCCGTCTAATTCACAAACCATTTCCATTTTTCACGATTTCTTACTTCCGCCGCTGCTTCTTCCTACCTTTCTGTCTGGTGACTCCTCCACCACCATCAGTACAGCCAGGCACTATCCGTGTCGGTGCTGGAGGCTGGAAGGTCTAGTGACCCATCGCTTGTCGAGTTTCCACCACTGCCAAGCATACAATGCAGGTAACTGTTAACCGACATATTTTGTCCTTGAAATAAATTTTTCTCATTTGGGTTTCTTCAAGATTTCAAATTCTCATATGGGCATTGTATTTTCATGATTTTCCCTAATTAGGTGACTTTGGTTTCATTTTTGAGTTTTCCACATAGGCTAAAAGAGAATAAATTTGGTTGACCTGATTATAGGTAAAAACTATGCTACTTTTTTGAATTATAGATTTTGAAAGCTAGTTCTAGATAAGTTTGTTCTGCATCCATTTATGATTGTTGATGTATACTCATTAGGTGGATTAATCAGAATTAGGATGGAAAGCAGCGAGTAATAATAAGTCCATTCTTAATAGGGATAGTTTGAAAATGTCAAACTGGATAATTATTTATTAATTTTTATTACATATAAATTGAATAATTTTTAATATTATTTAATTAAATATTAATAAGCGACCTTGCTATTATCGATGGCTCAACTTCCGCTCGGATTGAAGTTTTGTGCTGAATCCGTTACTGGTGAGAATGATATGCCTAATTGAGTACGGGGAATATCACATGTCATGGATTTAATGGGAAAATACATTCTTTCACATAAAACCATCATCTCCTAACCAAAGGCAACCTTTACCTCTAACTGGAAATAAAAATTGAAGCCATTATCTTCCTTATTTATGAGGCTTTCAAGTAGAGGAGAAGTGTTAGTTAGTGCCTGGTTCTTGGACGATTCGTTAGATTTTCATCTTTTACTTATTGAAGCACCTCATCTAAGTTAAAACATTCAATTTCGTGTCTTCGCTTACAAATGGATCTCCTTAGATATGTTGTCTCAGTCTCACAATCTTCTGCACACGTCTCTTTCAAGTGAATACCCAGGAATCACATATTCCTGTTTTTCTTACTGCGCTTGAATCACTTTCTTAAAGTGTTAAGGAAGCCAGGTGTTTTCAATTAACAAACCTTGATGTTTTTCCAAAACTCGGTTGCTAGATCACAAGAATGATGTTGATGAATCAATCAATGAATTGCCTATTGGATCTCTTTAATAATGATATAAAAGTGTTTGTCAATTGAAGCACAATGAAGCAACCTCCAATTTTCGTGCAAGACTTGAATATTTATATAAGAGGGTAATTGGGTCGAATGGGTTGGAAAAATATGTTTAAAAATGCAAATTAGGGTTTTTTGGATCGACATGTCGATCGAGCGAGAAGTGACAATCGGGCGACATACATTTTGTTTTTATCGCTCGAGTAATGTCCAGGCGATAGAATAGCGAAAATGTGATACCGTGTTTCTCTTCTTTTCATGCTTGAATCATAGACCTCATAACCCAACTTATACAAATTGCACCATATGTCTTTGACTTTTACAACACATTACAAATTAGTCTGTTTGTCCACATAATCGCCAATACTAAAAACTTAATAGTTAGTATGCTATAAAAATATAAAAAGAATAAAATTTTGTAAGTGACACTGATAACTTTCAGTCAATGATTCCTGACATCACACATGACATTGTTGTCAGTAACGTCGAGGAAGGTATGTTGGTAATCACCAATGCTTTGCTATTGATAACTTTGTTTGAATCACGAATATACATTGATTTCAATTAGAATAATTAAGAGTCATACTGGTTATATCCTACGGCATCTCATCGGTTGTTGAAGAATCGACTTTGATTCTTGACAGTTGATGACATTATCGTTGTAATCACTGATGAATGTGTCTGCAATCATCAATCATATCTCTGTCCATAACTTTGTCTAGTAGATATTGATTTCAATTATACCATCGTCATTCATCTACATAATTTTCGTAAGTCATTATTTGCTCAGTAAGTTTTTTTTTTTTTTTTTTTTTTTATCTTTATTCTGGAAAATATTCCTTTAACAATTTTGTCTAAATGTTCGAGTTTTAGTAAAAAAGGAAACGAAAGAAGGAAAATATACATTTGATCTTTGTACTTATCGAGATCGATAAATTAGTAGAGGGAGTTTATACCCTTGCTCCTCATTCCAGGTGAGGGTCCAAACATTACAAAATCACACTTATAATATTTAAGTTGATGGCCTTGGCTAAAAAATGTCCAAGTTTTGGTATTGAGGAGGAAAAAAAGGGCGGAGAAGGAAAAAAAAAAAAAAAAAAAAAAAAACTAGCTAGCTTATGGTACATTGATATTTCAATGAAAACCTCCACCACTCATCGCCTTGGCTGGTGAACCCTCGGAAGGTAAAGATGGAAGCATGGTGAGTGCGAAAATCCCGCTAACTGCAGCTGCCACCGCACCCACAATGAATGCCGGTAAGTTACCGCCTCCGAACAAGGCATCCCACGGTCCACTTAGCAACGACACCACCATCTGTTACGATTACAAAGTATTCCCATTAATGCAAATCATGGTAAAACAATTGAAGCAAGCACAATCCTAATAGATAATTAATTCTTACCTGTGGTATAACTATTGCAAGATTTAGTACTCCAAGCGACAGACCTGAAGAATAAATTATGATAATCAATGGAAACAACTACTCCAAACTAAGATCTTATTTCGATAACATAGGATCGGCTATATGAATCCCTTTTTTTTATCGAAAACAAGAATGAAAACGAAAAAGAAACTCAAAATGGTTGCAGCATTATTTACCTTGTCCTGCCCCAGAATCACTAGTAAATATAGATGCTAGAGCAAATGGAATGCTGAAAGTCACCTATATAGAAATGAAAGGTCTCAATTCAGTAGCATTATACATACATTCAACATTCAAATATAAAGATTACAGGATGATATAGAAGTGGATTAATTGGCAAAATTTCTCATTTAGTCCCATGTATGAGAACAAACTGAGTCCCATTTATATAGGATGATATATGAAGTTAAAAAACCTATCTTACGTTCGTTTTTCTTGCAAAATAACATTCTTAAAGAAACAACAAGAGTAGTTGTGCGCCATAAAACCACTTTAGAAGGAACCTCAACAGCGTTAATCAATGTTAGAAAATAATAAAATTGTCACCCAAAAAGTTTAACAAAACTAGGAGTTCCTTTATGCCCACTGTACTAAATGTGTGATTTTGAAGTATTCCTAATTGCCAAAAATCACATTGTTACAAAGGGACATTCAATGCATTCTGATCAGTGTACAAAAATATAGCTACGCAAATGAACCTACCTTTCTCTTTTGAATTATTGCTTTCCTACATTGAAAATTGAAACTTTTTGAATGTATTTAATTGTAGAGAGTTGGAGAGTCAACCCCACTCTCTAAATTAAAATGTTAATTTAGGGTGCGTTTGAGCCACATTATTTTGAAAGAATATATTCTGGAATAGTAGATTAATGGAAAATGTGTGGTTGAAAAAAAGAAGTTATTGATGTGATGGAAAATATTATTTTATTAAATAATGTATGGTTGAAAATTAGTAGAAAAATGATAATGAAAATTTTAATATGTATCAAACAGGGGCTTAAAGAGTCTCTTGAAGTATGATTTTAAAAATTGATTTTTTAAAATAGATAACATCTCATGTTTAAAGAGTGGAATAAACCATATGTACAGAAAAAAAAATTCACATATATTTTACACCCACTCACATGTGTGGGGCCCACCGGAAATAAAAAATGAAAAAAAAAAAAAAAAAAAACTCCACCCCCTCTTACATTTGTGAGTATCTGTGAAACCAACCACCACACTCCCTTTCTGTAAGTGTAGCATAGTTCTTAAAGAATCTCTTGAAAATGCTCTAATATATCAGCTAAGACATTCTCGGGGAGTTTGAAAAATGAATTGTTAAGGACCTTTTGTTATCGGAGTGAGTTAATGTACCAAATTACAAAATCACTAAGTTTGGTGACCACATGCGTGAGATTACGAGAAGATAAAATTTTCCGAATCCAACTAATGCATGAAAAAAATAACTAAAAAATTCAATATTATGCTTAAAATTTAGAGGAAAGCTATTTAAAATCACAATATTTAAATGACAGCATTTGTAACATTAAATTACATATTCACTTAAATACAAGGATTTATGTCCTATTTAATAAAATCTATGTTAGATAACATTATTCTAAAATTCATGCTTGTAAATTGAAGCGAGAGGAAAAGGAGAGAACTAACCGCTTGAGGAATGCCAAGAATAGTGAAGAGGGCCAAAGCACCAACCTTGACACCAGTGACTGGTGGCTTAGCATCATTATGGGTGGTGTGACGCCGAGTAGACTCCGCCAATTTGGTGATCAAAATGGTCATGGCCAAGCAAAAAGCTAACAAAAAGTTGGCAATACCCCACAGCCGCTTCACCCCACCGAGCCCACGTGCCAAGAACTCCATAGCGAGGGAAGTGCACCCCAACACCACAGCACTCAACATCAGCCCGAGTGCCCCTGCACGAACCCCACGGTCGTACAACCTCCCTTCCCCCACTTTCCCTCCATACACCTCCCTCCCCATCCAATCAGTGTCGAACAACAAGAATGGGAACCAAGCAATCCAATTCAAACAAGTCACCAAGAGCAAAATCCTCATAGGCCTAGGCAAACCCTTCAATGCACCAAATAACTCCCCAAAAACTGGTATTTTCCCCTTCTTAACCACCACGTGACCTGCGTTTTCCAGTGGCTCTGCCTGTGAAGGGACCACAACCATTTCACGCACAATAATCAAGGCCAATATTGTTAAAATTAACAAGAGAAATATTGAGAGGAAAAAACAGCTCTTGAGATTTGCACAATACACATCACAGGCTTTTGTTTTGGCAAATGGAAACATTTTATACAGGTGAGTATATGATCCAGCTGCATAACCGAGCACGTTCCCCACCGCCATAAAGAAAGAGAAAAATGAATTTGCAACCCTCATTTTCTGAGCATTTCCACCAGAAAGATCAGCCAACAGAGCTCTACAAGGCCCCTGCAAATAAAAAAAAAACCAAAAAATAAAATCAAGAGAGAACAAAATAATTGAACTTTACATATTTTTGTACATTTCTTGTTTCAGCTAAACTTTCCACATCAACCCATTATTGGATTGTCAAATTTTCAGTGAACGGATGAAGTATAATAAGATTCTTCCCGTAAACAGTACAAAACAATATAAAAGTACCAAAAACAAGTTAAATTAAAATTCAAAATTATTAACCCACTATCTCCTAAAATTAATTGAAAGCACAGATACAAGGAAAAATTTAATCCAAAAATTTGTACAAATTTGCAAATTCTATGTAAAAATTATACATAACGATAGTACGATAGCACATGGAGTTGAAATTTGTATGTATAATATACCTGTAACATGTTGTTGGCTACGTCAAGGATCCAAAACCCGACGACAAAAACAGCAATGGCACGAGGCTTCGCCGTCTTGCCGAGTGGGTCACCGGAGGCATGACCAATATCTGCCGCAAACCCAATTAGAAAAACGGCGACGGCAACAAGTGCGGTACCAGCGGCTATAAAGGGACGGCGACGCCCAAATCTGGAGGAGCAATTGTCACTGTAGTATCCGACAATCGGCTGCACGAATAAACCGGAGATTGGCCCACACAGCCAGATGAAGGCCGCCCAAGTATGGGGAATGCCCAGTAGCTGCACGTACGGTGTCAACAAAGAGAGCTGAAGGGCCCACCCGAATTGCACCCCTGCCGCTATTGCAGCCACAGGAATGAGTTTTCGAAGCGGTTCTTGCGGTGGCGCAAGTGGTGGTTCTGACTCAACAGTATTCATTTTGCTCCCGTGAACCTCCATGGATATATAATTTACCCCTTCACTCTCTCACTCTAGAAATTCTGTATTTATAGTTTTCTCTCACTATATCTATATGCAGTGGATTTTGTGAATTTGAGAGGGAATAGGGGCGGGTATTTATAAAGGTTTTTGCATGCATAAATGTTTATGGATAATGCTAAAATATAGGAATTTGTGATTTGGAGAAAAAAATCCAAGCTTGACTAAAATAACTATCAAATTTGAGAAATCGCAAAGGAGGTCCTCGATCTAATTCCGACTTTTATTTTTGCCATATATGTTTTCAACTTTTGTATTTTGTGGCATATTGATCTACAAGGCGCGATTTTGTCATCTATGTTATAGTTTAGGAAGTTATATTTTCATCAAAAAAGCCATTTGTACAGCACTTAGAGGACTGTAAATTTTACAGCCCTCTCTAATTAGTGTGGGGCCCATTAATTAATAAATTAATGGGTCCTTAATGGGCCCCACACTAATCAGAGAGTGCTGTAAAATTTACAGCCCTCTAAGTGCTGTAAGTCCATCACTGTTGTATTTTCATTTACAACACTTTCTGTAAAAAAATGTTTCATGTGTAATGCAAATTGCTTTTGTCGGTAAAATAGATAAAAATCAATACAACTTGAAAACGTGACGACTTATTTGTTAAGAAAAAATAAATTAACCAAGTAGCTATCGCACTCATAGGTTGGAGATAATATGCAACTCTACATCACTTTCATTGCAATTTATCACTAATTTTTGCATTTCTTAGACAAAAATTCCATTTATTTATCTTTTCACGTTGTGAGTATTTTTTGATATACAGATTTGCTCTAGTGTTAACAAATTAAAACAACCTTTGATTCAAGATTGAGAATTGAAGGTGGACTTTCATTTGGAATTATTATCTTTTTGAAGTCTTGCCTTGAAATAAACATTAGAATTTTACAGGGAAAAAAAAATAATTCAATCAAATTATGGTTTTATAAGTTTTGTTTAGTTTTCACTTTTAAGTGTTTAATGATTAAATTTGATCAATTATTTTGTATTCTTGTATTTTAGGTAGCACGTTTAAGGATGTTTTGGTAGTACTCATTAAATATTTTGGATATGTTTGGAATGTTAGGAATAACTTGATTAGGAATCTAGGATATATAGATGAATAGCAAATATATACTCCATGTATGGAATGAGCTTCATTTTTTCACCGCTCATTTTCCATCATACATTATCCTATAAAATAGTTTTATATATAAATCAAAAACTTTTCTTTACAATCTGTTTGGGAGCCATTAATTCCTCATTTTAATAAAAAAAATATAAACGTTGCAACAGTAAGGTGGACGGTGATCCAGCCGCAATATTTGAAAGTGAATGGCAGCCGTCTTTTTTTTAAATTGAAATGTCAAAATTGTCCAATTTATGAAAATTACGTCCAAACAAAATAGGGACATTATGATCTTTTCACCAATTTTTAAGATTGAATGCAGATAACACGGTCAAACATGGCTGCCCCATTCTCTTCAAAAAATTGAGCCCAAACAAGGGCATAATGTCTATTCTTAGATACAACGAGCTACGGATTAAGGATTGATGTATTGTCATCATGGTTTTTTTTAATTTTATTTACACCACATATTTTTTGCAATAGGGGTCCTTAATCTTTGCTGGTTATGTTTCCAACATTTTTTCCATTTATTATTTTCCTCAATATTCTGTTTATTAAGACATCTTCTCAATGTCTGCCCGTTTGGGAGTGCGTGAAAAGATTTAATTATCGTTATTGTTTTTTTTTTTTTTTTTGATACCCAGGTTCCAGGCTTGCGCCTGACTAGTCTTGGACCTCCAACCTCCGGCCCCTCATTGATTAGTGGAAGGTAAACCGCGGGATATGCCCAAGTTGGATCACAGGTTCCTGCATTGCTTTAACTTCTGGCCTCAAGAAAGCCCTCCTCACTGCTGGAAGCAGGATTCAAATCCTCCACGCTGAGGTTGCAAGCCCACAGATGCAATTGATCCACCAACTCAGCTGTGCCCCGGGGGCAATTATCGTTATTGTTAGTTCATGGATGGGAGGTTATAACAATTATCAAAATAAAAATATTCAAAACAAGACAAAATAGAAAAACAATTTGATTATAAATCTTTGAAAATGTTCTTTATCTCTATCTATTACTTCTGAATCTCTCACAAGATTTAAGTGAATAATTTGTTTTATGTGCGAGTATTTTTCATATTTTGACATTTTTTTTTTCAAGTCTAAACTAAAGTTTTCTACTCGCGCAAAGTATTTTAATTGCGAGTTTACTAGACTTGTCGTTGGACTGCTTACTAAAGTTTGCTAGGCGACTATCGTTTAGATCTGTGCTTGTAATGTGTTACGGAACATATATCCTCGTGCTCATCATGCGCTACAAGACATCCATCTTCTCAGTAACAAGTGAAATAAAAATTGTCTCAACATCAACTAGGTAGCATATTGGAGAGATTTAATATGTGGTTTCGCATGTTCCACCATTGTGCATATTTAGTGTAAAATGAAACTATGCTCGAAGTCCAAAATTATGAATTAATGTCGCTAGTTGGCTCGCAGGCTCAACTTTATCATGAATTATAAAACATCAATCTTGAAATCATAGGGTGATAAATAAGCCAAGTCACTAGTGGGCTTGCGGGTTCAACTCTATCCATGAACTACTCGAACTCGTTAAATATTTTCAATATGTATGGAATGTTAGATATAACTTGATTAGGATATAGATATGAATAGCAAATATATGTATATTCTTAGATACAATGAGCTACGGTAATGATGGATGTATTATCATCATGATTTTTATTTTTTATTTTTTATATTTACACCACATATTTTTTTGCAATAGAGGGCCTTAATCTTTGCTTGTTATGTTTCCAACATTTTTTCCATTTATTCTTTTACTCAAGGGTTATGTTACACGTACATAATTTATTTTATGTAATTGTGTCCCCCTGCATGTAAGGGTGTTAACACCATTATGTACAATGAATTATGTACGTGTAACATAATTATTTCCTCAATATTCTATTTATTAAGACATCTTCTCACTGTCTGTCCGTTTGGGAGTGCGTGAAAAGATTTATTTGTCGTTATTGTTAGTTCATGGATTGGAGATTGTAACAATTATCAAATAAAAATATTCCAAACAAGAAAAAATAGAAAAACAATTTGATTGGAAGTCTTTGAACATGTTCTTTATCTATATCTATTACTTCGAGATTTAGGTGAATAATTTGTTTTATGTGTGAGTATTTTTCATATTTTGACATTTTTTTTTCAAGTCTAAACTAAAGTTTTCTATTCGCGCAAAGTAAACTTTTAATTGCGAGTTTATTAGACTTGTCTTTGGACGGCTTACCAAAGTTGCTAGGCGACTACCGTTTAGCTCCATGCTTGTAATGTGTTACGGAACATATATCCTTGTGCTCATCATTTTCTACAAGACATCCAATTTCTCAGGAACAAAACAACTCATAATTACTGAAGTAAAAATTGTCTCAACATCAACTAGATAGCAATCATAGCATATTGGAGAGATTTAATGTGTGGTTTCGCATGTCCACTAATGTTCATATTTAGTGTAAAATGAAACTATGCTCGAAGTCCAAAAATATGAATTAATGTCATCATCATAAATTATAAAACATCAATATTGAAATCAATAGGGTGATAAATAAGCAAGTCGCTAGTTGGCTCGCGGGCTCAACTCTATCCATGGACTGCTGGAACTCATATTGAAATGAGCTCCTTTGTTTTTTCACAAGCCGAGCAAGATTGAATTCCAGTCTTGCCTACTAGCCGGGGGCAGAGCTAGCCCATCGAAGTAGGGGATCCTAGAGTTGAAGGGGTGGGGGCTCATGGGGGTTTAGGGACAGCGATTCTGAAAATTTCTTTTTGAGACATTATCAGTTAAAATGAGGGAAGTTGGTACTTTGTGATGGAGAAGGAAACAAAGGAACATAAATAAATGTATAATATTAAAAAAAAAATAAAAAATCAAGATATGTATAAAAGAAAGTACTAATTTTTAATTTAGAAAAATCATACTTTAGTACAAGCGTTCTTTTCGAGTTATCATACTTTGATAACGTTGTATAATTACATCATCATCAGTCATGTCGAATACATTATTTTCAATATACACAAACAAGCTATCATTTAATCATTTATCATTCATTCGATTGCGCAATCGATTCTTGACATAATTCATTACAGAAAATACCCTTTCTACCATAGCAGTAGCAACTGGAAGAATTAATACCAATGTTAAAAGCTTGTATACTAATGGGTATACTTCATTTTTTTTTTTTTTTTTTTTGTCACAACCAATTTTTGTGCAAGTTCACCAATGCCTTGTAATCCTCCAAATTCTTCATTAGTACGCATTAAAAAAAATTTGTCAAAAATTTGGGGGGAGGGGGGTCCGGTTCCCCCCACCTCCGTCCCTACTACCAGCCAGCTCGTCCCATGAGTTGACTCGTTGACCATGTGAACATTTGGCAATCCAAAAGTTCAAAAATATGATCGTTCGGGCCAAAAAGATTACATGATCTTTTGGCCCAATGATCACATTTTAAAATTTTATTTTATTTTTAAAAAGGTCTATTTTTTCTATAAAAACCCTCTCCTCAACTTCATTTTCTTTTCTCACACAACTCTACATTCTCAATCTATAATTGTTACAATATCCATACTAGCTCTTTATTGTGTAATTTTGAGTTTCATTATCTCCGAAGTTTCTTATTTGAGTTATTTTTGTTTAATTTTCGTATATATTATATTATTCATACATCTTTCTTTCATATATTATTCCAAATTAATTACAACCATAGTTATTAGACTCGACCCAGACAAGGTATTGGGTCTCGGGTTACTGATCGGGCCGGTGGGTCAATGGTCGGACTGGTGGATCATTGCATAAAAATTTATAAAAAAAAATTAAAGTATATAAATTTTTTAGGCAAAATTATGTATTTTTTAAAATTATTTTTCACTAATTATTTAGGACTATAAAATAAAGTTACATGTTTGACCAAAGTTTTTATAAAAATACTTTTAGAAAACATATAATGATAATTGGATACATATTGCTTCTTGCATATAATAAGTATTGAAGTAATCTACAACTCTAATGGTGATGATGTAATTGTTTTACTTAGAGGTCCAAAGTTTAATTCATTAGACCCCTAATATTTTAAAATGCAATTTTGAAAATCGGTCAACCGGCCGAGTTAACTAGGTCAAAATCGCCGGTTAACTCGGTCAAAGTTGAGTTTTGACCGAGTCATGTGCATCCATATTAAATTAATCTATTTGGCTCGGACAAGGGCCCGGATCACCGATTTCCCAGCTTGATCGGCTGATCCGGGGTCGGGTTTTATAACTATGATTACAACACATTGTTGGAAAATGGTGACTTACCAACTCTATGGTACTTCCAACACTACTTTGACTCCTCCATTAGATCATCACTGTACTGGTCTAAATGATATTCCAATCACAGTGATTTGGGTGATGATCACGGGAGCACAAATCCAATTGATTTGGAGATATAGAAGAAGATGAAACCGTTAAAATATGTTCAACCAGTAACTAGCGAATGAAGAAACAAATTGCCAAGTGTTGGAAATACTTCAAATTGGTGTTTGTGGGTGCACCAGTAGATCGAGAGCCAAACCACAAATCTTAATGTAAATACTTCAAAGAAAGGTTAGTCAAGCCAAAGGTTATCTACATGACCTTTTCCCTGATTTACTTGTTGGTATCATAGCCAGATTCAACCCTTTATCCTCTATTTAGCTCAAAATCTTGAAAGAAAAAAAAAACCAGAACCCATATCAGAACAAAACTAAATCTCAAATTCAATCTTTTATCCTCCATCCAACTCAAATTCGTGAAAAATAGAGCACATATCAAAAAAGAATTAAATCTCCAAACCACGAAACGTAATTCTTGAACTATCTGAAATTATTTCTATGGCTATTGACAAAATTGAAATTATTCATGTACAATCTGAATCTTCTAGCTTCTACGCCGGCATTACTCTCACCGAAACCAACTACGATGTTTGGTCCCAGATCTTGGAGATGCATATTGCAAGTTGTGAAAAGCTAGAATATATTGTGGGTAAAACTGAAACCCCGAAGGAGATCGACACTTCCTCGAGAATCAAAACTTATCGTGGCAAAACTTAATATGCGAAGTGGTATGCCGAAAATCAAAAAATCAAAGGTTGGCTACTGACCTCTATGTCGCTAGAGATTATGAAACGATATATTAGATTACCAACTGCTTGAGAAATTCAGACTGCTCTTGCCAAAGTATTCTACGATGGGTCAGATGAAACAGGGTGGACTGAATCGACGAACCTTATCTACCAAACATGGTGGACATTCCTTCTCCATCTATTACGGTGAGCTCGTTGAAATTTTTCAAAAACTAGATTACCGTAATAAAATTATCATGAAAAATCCAGATGATGTTATTGCCTATAAAAATCTATTGAACGAATATGCGTACAAATCTTCCTTAGTGGGCTTAATGCAGACTTTGAACAAATACGTGGTGAGATATTGAGAAAGGACCCGGTCATGGATCTTGAAGCCACCTATGGATATGTCCGTCGTGATGTTGATCGTTGTACAACCATCAATGGCGATTCTAATTCTCAGGAATCCTCAGTCATGTTGGCTCGTCGAGATAAGCCCAAACAACGACACTCTCACCCAAAATTGAATTCTAGCTCACTGAACATTGCTACTGAAAAACAGTAAAATAATTATGAAATTGGTGCTGCTAAATCAGATTGATATTGTACTCATTGTGGTGAAATCAACCATTCTAAATCCCAATGTTATAAACTAATCGGATACCCAGATTTGTGGGATCCTATAAAGGAATCACACAATCGAAATTTACAAACCAACAGTCAAGCCTCGGTTGCCATGGCTGAACCTGTAAACACCTCTTCTGAGAAAGTCTCCTCTCTAATTGCTACTTCAGGTAATATTGGTAAGGTCTTTCATACTTCTGCATCTAGTAGTAATAACACATGGATAATTTATTATGGTTCAACTGATCATATGACCTTTGACACTCACAATATTCACTCTATAAAACCATCCATACACACTCACAATATTCACTCTATAAAACCATCCATACACACTGTAGTTGTCAATGGTAATTCCTCTCCAGTGATTGGAGAAGGCTCACTTACTCTTTCAAATAAATTGAACTTGGATTCAATTCTCGTTGTTCCTTCCCTCAACCATAACTTGTTGTCTATTGCACAAATAACTTGTGCTCTACATTGTATTGTGATTTTTTGGCCTAACCATTGTGTTTTTAAGGATATCCACACTCGAGAGACAATTGGTTATGGTACTGAGAGGGGGAAGCTCTATAATCTTGATTTGTTACTGGCTAGCTCCAATTAGTTGGCTCAAGTTTTGACAGTGGATCACTCCAACAAGACTTCAGAAATTTGGTTGTGGCATAGGTGCTTAGGTCATGCTTTTTTTGGATATATAAATAAATTATTTCCAAAATTATTTTCTCAATGTAATGCTTCAGATTTCAAGTGTGATATTTGTGAATTGGCTAAGATTCATCGTGTGTCATTTCCAATAAGTATGAATAAGAGTCTATTACCATTTATGGTCATTCACTCTGATGTATGGGGGGTCCAGCCAATAATCCTTCATTAAGTGGTGCACGTTAGTCTGTTTCTTTTATTGATGATCTCAGTCGGATGACTTTGGGTTTGTTTGATGAAATCCAACCATGAAGTTAGTTCGCTGTTTAAAAACTTCACAAAATGATAGCCACTTAGTATCAATCTCAAATACAAGTGCTTCGTACTGATAATGGTGGAGAATTTGTTAATTAAGATTTGAAACAGTATTTACAAATACATGAAATTGTTCACCAGACGACTTGTCCTTACTCACCTCAACAAAATGGGGTTGCCAAGCGAAAAAATCGTCATCTCCTCGAAGTTGTCCGTGCTTCCTTGTTTGGGGCCCACATGGCCACTAGTTATTGGGATGGGGCCACTAATACCTCTTATCTGATCAATCGTGTTCCTTCTACTTTCTTACATTTTCAGACACCTTTTAATGTTCTTCATTAGACTGTAAGTGCTCCTACTATCACAAATCCGCCCCTCGAATATTTGGGTGTGTCGCTTTTGTGCATCTTTATAACATTTGAGAACTAAATTGGAACATCGAGCTTTCGCTGTGTATTTGTTAGCTATGCATTACATCAAAAAGGCTATCGATGTTATCACCCCCTTCTCGCAAACTATATGTCACTCTTGATGTGGTATTTCATGAAAATAACATGTATTATTTTGAGTCTTCACTTCAATAGGAGAATCAAAATAATCAAAATGAATTGCAGACTCTGAATTATTCCTTGGACAAGTTGGATAGTGATAAGTTGAATATAAGTGGTGAATGTCCACATAAACGCACTTTGGAGAATGGTAATCAAGAACACACTTCAGATGATGAAAATATTTCAGATCAAGTGGAAATTGATTCACTTGTATCACAAGGGCCAAATTCCCCAACTCATGAGGTATCATCTAACCAATTGCTTCCTGAAGATGACTCCTTTACCATACCTCAGGTAAATTCTGGACCTCACTTGAAAATACTACCAAATAGAGTCACAATAGGAATACCTAGAGCAAGATATGAACCTGTTCTCATTTCTAAAGCTAAGTATCCAATAGGTAATTATGTGTCTTACCATAGACTGTCAAAGGAAAATGAATCATTTGTAAATCAATTATCTACTGCATCTATTCCTCATAGTGTGCATGATGCCTTGAAAGAACCCCATTGGAAGAAAGCAATGGATGAAGAAATGGAGTTCTTCCAAAATAATGCAACATGGAAAGTTGTTAGCTTGCCTGGAGGAAAGAAACATGTCAAGTGTAGATGGGTCTTTGCCATTAAATACAAAGTTGATAGAACCATTGAAAGATTCAAAGACAGACTAGTTGTCAAGGGATATACACAAAATTATTGAATTGATTATGGTGAGACATTCGCACCAGTGGCTAAAATCAATGTTGTACGTATTTTATTATCCTTGGCCATGAACCTCGACTGGTCCTTGCATCAGTTTGATGTGAAGAATACATTCTTACATGGCGATCTTGAAGAAAAAGTCCATATGGAGTTACCCCCTGGGTGTAATATGTAGTCTGAAGATAACAAGCATGTTTGTAAGTTAAAAAAGGCCCTTTATGGTTTGAAACAATCCCCAAAAACGTGGTTTGGACAGTTCACAAATTCTATGAAAAAATTCGGATACGGACAAAGTAATTCTGATCATACTCTTTTCTTCAAGCAAAATAAAGGAAAGGTTATAGCTTTCATTGTATATGTTGATGATATGATAGTAACTGGAAATGATCAAGAAGAGAAGAAGGCATTGTAGGATTATCTTGCTAGTAAATTTGAAATGAAAGATCTTGGTGAGATGAAATATTTTCTTGGTATTGAAGTGTCGAGATCAAAGAAGGGTATTTTTCTGTCTCAACGAAAATATGCCTTGGATTTGTTGAAGGAAATTAGCATGACAGTGTGTAGTCCTGTTAGTATTCATATGGAAGAAAAATCTGAAACTAAGCATGCATTTGGATCAAGTTTCTGTTAACAAGGAAATGTATTAGAGACTAGTTGGGAGGTTGATGTATCTTGCTCATATTCGACCATATCTGACTTATGCACTAAGTGTTGTTAGCCAATTCATGCATTCCCCAAGCGAAGAACATATGAATGCTGTCATTCGTATCTTGCGGTACTTAAAGTCATCTCCAGGAAAGGGCATTATGTTTACAAAGGGGGATCGGTTGGGGATAGACGATCAACGTCTGGATATTTCACATTTGTAAGTGGAAATCTTGTTACTTGGCGAAGTAAAAAACAGGAGGTAGTGGCAAGATCAAGTGCTGAAGCCGAATATAGAGGAATGTCTAAGGCAGTGTGTGAATTACTATAGATCAGGAATCTATTACAAGACCTACATATTGAGCATGCTAATCCTATGAAGTTAACAAAGCAGCATGTGATATTGCCCATAATCCAGTTCAACATGATCGAACCAAACATGTTGAGATTGATAGGCATTTTATCAAAGAAAAATTGGAAGCAAAGATTATTGAAGTGCCATATGTGCGATATGAAGATCAACTTGCAGATATGCTCACTAAGGCCTTGTCAAGCCAAGCATTCTTTGGATATCTCGAAAAAAATAGGCATGAGCGACATCTACACACTAACTTGAGGGGGAGTGTTGCAATTCCATGATTTTCTCCAAGCTGATGGACTACTATTCAGGACCCAAGATTCACTTTGCAAATTGATTATGTAATTAAGTAAATTGTAAATTGTAGCTTTCCTAGATTAGAAAAATGCATTGGCTTTTTAAGCCATTAGTCGCTGTAATATTATAATTGAGAAATGTACTTTTCCCTGATTCACTTCTTATTCACAGGAGGTAATAACAAAGGTATGATGGAGTCATTGTTAGCGGTGAGTTTTTGCTTATCATAGTGAGAATCGTTTACTTTACAAACTTCATACAAAATGTCTCGAACGGACATTCCATAAAAATATATTGTATTTAAAGTAATTGAATTTTTCCATAATAATCTAAATATTTTTAATCCTTTAATAAGCATTATTGGAGAATTTAATTTTAAAAATAAAATTTGTAGTTTTACATTTGACAATTCAACGATCAACAATGTAGAATTGAAAAACTAGCTCGACAACATAACTCAATTTTGGTGATATTCTATTTCATATTTGTTGTCGCATTTTTAATTTAATTGTGAAAGATGGGCTAAATTCATTGAAGGGCATGTAGAAA
The DNA here is from genome assembly GCA_019097785.1 of Fraxinus excelsior. NCBI lineage: Eukaryota > Viridiplantae > Streptophyta > Magnoliopsida > Lamiales > Oleaceae > Fraxinus > Fraxinus excelsior. The sequence continues at coordinate 1,381,972 of CM032642.1, forward strand.
AAAATTAGGCATTCTCTTAACTATATTATGATCTCTTCTATAGGGAACAAGTATTCAATGAATTATGGATGGAAAATGGACTAGTCGTTATAAGATTTATCATGAATGTATGTCATAGATGGAACTAAATCTATCTTATTTTACAATCTTGCGAAGGCTATGAACATTGCATATCATCGTATTACGAATTTACAATGACCAAACTCTCATATGGTTCAGAATTTGATTTGTAAGAGCATATGATTGGCATATGTCATATCGTATGAAATTTCTTTTTGAAGGTTTTAAAACTTCATGAACACATTTTCATGTGTATAATTTTGAGAAAATTGACTAAGGGTCAAATATTGAAGATAACGAAGAAAAAAACAAAGTTTAATTTAAAGGGTGAAATACATATTTTAAACGGAATTTCGGATATATCGAATTTTGGATCTCCAGTTACATATGGTAGCTTGGAGAAAATTGTATGTGAGATGTATGAGTTGTTCGTCGAAAAAAATTATAGGAATATTCAAAGCCCCCCCCCCACCCCACCCCACCCCGTAGCAAGGGCTAGTTCACCGTCACAAGAAGACATGATTCATGAAATTACCTTAGTTTTTGTAAAGTTACTCAACGTTCAAGTACTTTCTCTTTGCTTACTCATGGTACAAGAATTAGCTAGGTATTTTGCTCGTGGAATGCTTAATATTTTGTACGAGGAAGAAAGAAAAAGTTTGACGTACTTAGATAGTGGAGAATGAATGAGTGTCAATATCTAATTGTTATCAATTGTAGCACGTGATCTACTAATACACGTGATATCTACTATTACATCAAAGTATGCTTTTAGTACATGCAGCATGATTCTATCTAAATACAAATCAAAACTTAAATAAGACACACTATAGAGTAATGTATTTAAATGGCAGAGAAGACATAGCTCTAAATCCAAGATTAGAAGGACATTAATAGTTGAAATTTTTTAAGATTTGACTTCATAATTTTATTGTTACATTTATTTTCTTTAATTTGGAGAAAAGTTTATGTGAGATGAGTTGTACATCAACAAGAACGATGGGAATATTCGAAGGCCCCCGGTAGCAAGGGCTAGTTCATTATCACAAGAAGACACGATTTATGAAACTACTTTAGTTCTTGTAAAGTTACTCAACATTCTATTACTTCCTCTCTCCTTGCTCATGGTAGAAGAATTAGTTAGGTATTTTGCTCACAACATGATTAATATTTTGTACGAGGAAGAAATAAAAAATTTGACATACTTAGATAGTGGAGAATGAATGGGCGTCAATATTTAATTGTATCAATTGTAGCATGTGATCTACTATTACCTCCGATATTTAATGTTACATCAAAGTCTGCTTTTAATACAGGTGGCACGATTCTATCTGAGATTCTATCTGATTACATATCAAGACTTAAATATAATACACTATAGAGTAATGTATTTAAAGTGCACACAAAACCTATAGCTATTAATAGGATTTTTAAGATTTGACTTCATAATTTATAAGTATCATCACATTAATTTTCTTTAACCTAGAGAAAAGTTTATGTGAGATGTATCAGCTATACGTCTAAAAGAACGATTGGAATATTCGAAGGCCCCTAGTAGCAAGGGCTAGTTCGTCGTCACAAGAAGACACGAGTTATGAAACTACCTTAGTTTTTGTAATGTTACTCAACATTCTAGTACTTCCCCTTTCCTTACTCATGGTACAAGAATTAGCTAGGTATTTTGCTTACGACATGCTTAATATTTTGTACAAGAAAGAAAAAGTTTTGACATACTTAAATAGTGGAGAATAAATGAGCATCAATATCTAATTGTATCAATTGTGACACGTAATCTACTAATGCCTCTGATAGCTACTATTACATCGAAGTCTTTTTGTGCAGGTGGTACGATTCTGTTTAATTACATATCAAGACTTATTGAGTAACGTAAGTAAAAGATCGAGAAAACTTTATAGCTCTAAATCCAAGATAAAAAAGGCATATTAATAGTTTAAGATTTTTAAGATTTGACTAATTAATAAATTGTTACATTAATTTTCTTTATTTTTTTTACATTTTTCTAGAAAAAAAATTGCTTATTTGACGTCTTGTTCATTTAAAATTTTAACTCTACCTGCTTTAAAAGTAGTAGATTCCAAGTTCGAAAAAAGAGCATTATTTTCGCTTTTATAATAATAATAAAAAAACTAAATGAGTAGACTCGTGGGTGACTCTGCTATGGCCATAAAACCCACGAGCAATGGGCCAATCGAGCTATTGTTTTGTATATGAGTCTAGTTAGGGCCGAGGTGAGACAATACTTAACTAGCAAATAATAGTCGACTCATCATCTACATCTTGTTAACATACTCGAATGATCCAACTTGGTTTTCACACGTATCATCACCATGCATAATTCATGTAAATTAAACTATGCTAAGATATTATTCATAAAACACGTAAACAAAAATACCAATTAATATTATTATCATAAAAAAAGAATAAAACAAACGTCACAACCCAAATAAAAGGTAGGGACGATGATTAATTGGAATCTATTTATTAGGGTAAGAAAGAACATGATTATTGTTCTATAAAGTATATACACCATAAAAGAAAAAGTGGGACTTGTGCTTGTCAATTGGGAGTGGTGGGATTGGTGATGGGGACTAGGTGTTCAACAAGTATTCGCTACTTCACCTCTTTTTCAACAAAAAATAATTCTTTTTAGTGTATTTAGCTTTTTGCGTTGAAATTATTTGTGTTAGCCTACTTTATCCATAGAACAATGTTTCACGTGCAACGTTAGTGACTTTAACAGTAAATCGACGTGCTATAAACTTGAAAGTGCGACGACTTATTTGTTAAGGAACCTATAGCGATGGCGCTTGTAGGTTGGACACGATGGAAATTCTACACAACAATTATTACTATCCGTCACTAGTTTATTCTTTTTTTTTTAGGTAAAAGTCCATCACCTTTTGAATATTTCTTTGTACGTCTATTTACTTTATTTTTTTTTTGTTGTTTTTGGATATGTTAGGAACATTAGATATAAGTGAATTATACAAAGAGTTGCTACACGTACCTAATTTTTTAGGCGGCCCTGAAAAGCATATTCACCTATTGCTTCAGTGCCTGTGGAGGCGCTTGCTCAGATGAGAGTGGAGTTCCTTCACCTCCAACAACTTTCTTTCCTCTCAACCTCGAACAGCCCCTAGCCTCTCTCTCGTGGGCTAACCAATGCGCCCCTACTAAAAGCTATCTAATGCAAATATCTCATTTATGAGCCTGAAAGCTTAAAGGCAACTGAGAGCAAGCAAACCACAAGGCTCAATCGACATGTATGGATTCCCACTGCCCGGCTCTACCTCAGTGGATTCCGAACTTATATCTCACATCAAATTATGTCACCAACTGAATAATACTTAGATGTCTTTATGTTACTAGTTCATGAACTAGAGAATATAGCAACTAGAGATAAGAGAATAATTTGATGGGAAATCTTTGAAAAAGATCGAATGAATTAATTTGTTTTCTATGTGTAAGTTTCATGTCTTGACGTGCTTCATGCCCATGCTAAAGTTTACTATTCATGTACAGTTAATCTCTAGTAGTGAGTTATGTAGCTCTACAACCATTTAGTTATGTGCTCGTCATATGCTAAAAAACATCCGCCTTTGTGCTCACCACGTTCTTCGAGATATCCATTTTGTCAATAACAAAGCAAATACACATTTCACCACGTGCAAATTAAACTATGCTCGAGAAAATATGAATTATATCATCATCGTGGCTATAGAACATTAGTCTTGTTGGAAACAAGGGAAGGGTTGGGAGGGGAAAAAAATAGCTAATATGATGGGACTGGGGACGGCCGCCTCTTCCTTTTTCCTATTGATTATCCCTTTTCCTTTTTCATATTTACCCATTCATTTTCTTCTTTTGTTTCCCATTCTTTCCTACTAAAAATGAGAAATATAACCGTTATACATCATATTAAGCCTTCAAATTTGAGTTCTATCTCTTGTGTGGGACCCAATAACGACTATATTTTTCATTCTCATTCTACAATAATGCGAATCAAAAGGAACCTTAATATTCTTTCCATTCAATTTATTTAGGTTTACAGTTTGACTTCTCTAAATGAATACATCAATAATTAATAATCTTTGATATTTAATAAAATTTTTATGAAAACGACGCTTTTCATTCCCATCTCGAAAGCAGAGTTCAGAGCTGAAAAAGAGTTCACAGTCGACAAGAGAGAGGGCATACTAGACTTTCTATTGATTGAGACCCAGAGCTTCTTATTGGAAATAAGAACTTCTTCTTAATCAAGCAAGCAATCCCACCGTAGTCACAAGGTAAACCGAAGCACAGAAAGAGCTAGCAAAGTAAGTAGCCAAGGAAGAAGGGACTCAACTTCCTTACGAAGTAGGAGCGGAAGCCAAAAGGCTAGAGAAAACGATCGCGTTGTAGAGACATAATTTAATATATCTGATATCTAATAAGTAATACAAAATATAAACAAATTGACGGACAGAATCACATTCCTTAAAGAACAATATACTTTGCGAAGAATTGACATGGTATAATTGAGGAAGATAGATTCTAGAACAAACTTTCACTATTTTAGGTTTGATATATCTTAACTTTTTTCTTGACTTGGTCTTCCCATATTGTTTACACTTCATTTTTAATTAGAGATATGTATCATCCTTTCATACAAACAATAAATATATCATATTAAATTAACATGATAAAGACTCTTTGATATATATGTTTGCTCTAGTTTTTGTTATTTTTTAACAAATAAAAATGTCATTTCATTAAAGGATGAGAGTTGAAGTTATCACTATTTAAGGATGTTTAATAGTACTCGTAAAATACTTTGGATATATTTAGAACACCAGATATAACTACGATACAGAAAGTAAAATGGCAAATATGTAATATATCTCTTTTATCAGATTTGTGTTCGATTACGTACTAAATATGCCTATTTTGGAGTTAATAATTGTATAATTCTACCATACCAACTAGACAAAGATCATTTAGATTTCTTTTAGTGATAAGATAATGAATTAGAGAATATAACAATAATATATAAAAGAATATTCCAAACAAGAAATAATAGAAAAAAACATTAGATTGTAATATTTGAAGAAGCTATTTATCTATATTTATTTTTCCTAAATTTCTCTCAAGATAAAGGTGAATAATTTTTCCTAAACTATACATATCTGTGCTTATCAAGTGCTACAAGATATTCATATTGTCAAGAACAAAGCAACTCATAATTAGCAAAATAGAAAATGCCTCAAGTCAATAATTTCTAAACATAATCAAGTGGTACAATATGTGGTTTCACACGTTCCACCGTTGTAGATATTTCGTTCAAATTACTGCTTTATAGTACACATGCCACCATTTTGCACAATCCGTTGAATAAACCATTCTTGAAGATTACTCGTTGAATATGCAAATACAAATGGAAAAGGCCCCCTGTATAGGGCTCCGTATACAGGGGCGACAAGCTAGCTCGGCGCCCCTATATACAGGGCATGTTGTACACAAAGCAGGGTCCAATACAAATACCTTTGATATTATTTTTTAAAAGAAAAAATCGGTAAAATTTTTAGCTAAAAAATAAATAAACAAAAGAAAAGGTGGGGTCTATAATTAATTGGAATCTATTTATTAGGGTAAGAAAAGAACATGATTTTTGTTCTGCCTTATCTGCCTAAGAATTTTCCATCAAATCTTATGGTTAAAAGGTATACAAATTCTCTACATGTTCAATTATTGTATATAAGAATTTAATCTAATTTACATTACCATATACTATTTCATTCAATTAATGTAGCCTAATTCAGGTATGGAAAGTACTATAATGCTTGATTAGAACTAAGAAAAATAATATGTAATGAATTAGTGTACCACTAATGTGGTCGAATCTAGTGCTATTCTTTCTTCTTTTTGTTGAAAAGCAAATATGCCAGAATAGTGGGAGTATTCGACACTTGATTTGGACTTGGACAGTACATGTGAGAAGGTGCAACGCGGCCCGGGTTGGACTTGGTCGCTTGTGGTGTTTTGTCATGTCACTCAGTCTATATAAGAAAATGTAAGGACCAATATGGCTTGTCTTTTTCATATATTTAAGCTTTTTATGTAATATGAGAATGTTTATATGTACCATGTTTGATTTTGGATTATGGGATAGAATTAGTTGATGGTTCGATTGCTTGCCGACTCAAGCTACGCATGAGTTGGTTTTAAAATGTCGTGAGACATTTAGATTTTTGTTCTACATTCTATGGATTGGCATCTTCTTATTCGAGCATGAACTAATTAATGAAGAAGTGCGTCGTGTCTTAGCTTTTATACATGCAATGAATTCTCTTATTGAGGAGTCTAATTAAACATTCTCTCTCATCTCTTACACTAATTAATGAACAAGATAATGTTTTCTAACCCTAACCAAATCTTTAGCTCCCGTCTCTTACACTCATCTTCTCTTATTCAATCGTTGATTTGACAGTCAGAGTGCAAGCGATCGTCGGACTCTTTTTTTACCGGTGATCGTTGTCTCTCAACGAGGTGTAGAGTGATGATGACCATAATTCTGTTGGCCATATATCCGCACATAAATTGAGATCAACAAAAAGGGTCAACCAAAATGACCATGTGGTTATTTTGATATTATATACTATAAGCATGCGCAATTAAAAGGCTGCTAACAAACAACAACGAAATTAATTTTCAACAACGAAAATCGTCCAAATTTACATTAAATTATGATATGATCCTCACATGTTTAAGCTTCGTTGCACAACCTAGCTTAGTACTTGCTAATCTAAAGTAATGTTATAAGAATAAGATTACACCAATTGCTTCTTGAAAATCAATTTGAAACATCTTAGAAGAATCTTATCCATTTTTTTGACTCTCATTAAAACAGAACTCTTTATTTTTCATACTAATTTTCAATGACAAATTTACACAATAAAATATTTTGTACGTAAATTCAAAATCTTTTCTTATTTTTTAATCACACATTCTTTAAAAATTACTATTTAAATGATTTTTTTTTTTCAAATTTCTCTTTATAATGACCACCAAACAGGGACTTAGAGTTGGGCCACTTTACTTACAATTTTAACACCTATTGTGTGGGCCATTGGATGGCAACAATTTCGAACATGTTAGAAGAATTGGGCCACTTGCAATTTTTCCATATAGTGTGTGGGCCATAGGGTGACACGATTTTGAATATGTTAGAAGTATTGGGCCACTTTACTTACAATTTTTCCACATAGTGTGTGGCCACGGGGTGGCAAAAGTTGTCATCGTGCTAGTCTGGTCATAAACACAATTCTATTTACAAGTGTTTTCACTTTCAACATGTAACCATTTCGCTGTTTTTAGTCAAAACATATTTCAATTAGATAGCTGACTTTTGTCATGGCCTTAAATTCACAATAGCTAAATATTAGGTGATTTGTTAGGATATTGTCCACAAAAGAAAAGACAATTTATTAATGTTTAAATCCCATTGACATCTCTTCATTACTATATGTCTTTATCCTATGTTCAGATGTAACGGTCAAAAATAACGCATAAATTATACACATATTTCTTCTTTAATTTGTTCAGATGCGATGGTTGTACATGAGGTGACACATTGAATACAACGTTTAAATAAATATGTGGGTAAATTTATAATTATTATTTGTACATGTTCAAGGTCTGGCTCATCCCTATCCCTTGTGTATGGGAATCCGGTGTCTGGAAGTGCCACTGCAACCAAAGAATCTGTTTTTGCTTCGTGAGAAAGGGAGTATGTTAGATAGAAAGAGCTACAAAAGGTTACCGGATATCTTATTCAATATAATAAATTAGGCTAAAATAGGGCTTTGACGGACATAGGTATAAAAAAACTGTCCAATTTGATTGCCTGGTCTTATATACTTAGTTGTAGGCATTTTTGTCGGGTAAGATAGCCGAGATACGACCATTTTTGGAAAAATTACAGCATTGGTCCTTAATTTATTATTTAACTAGCAAGTCGGTCCCCCATTTGTGATAGTTGTAAAATCATTTTTCAACAAATATCTTCCAAATATACAATGTACTATGATACCCTCACGTCTAAGTTTAAGTTTTGTTTCTCAACTTAGAGTTTCTTGGAGATACTTTGAGTTTGACTCTCTAAATTTGGAGAGTCAAACACATTCTCTATAATTAAATGCATTCAAAGTAATAATACAATAATTTGGAGGAAATCTAGTGAAAATAAAAAATAAGGAAAAATAATAAAAATGTTTTGGGAATAGTAAAATTAAGTGTTAAATATAAATATCATGTTAGATTACTTAAAAATTTTACTTCCTAAATTTATACATACTATTTAAGTTGTAAAATGCGCTCTTTAAAAATAGAGAATCTTTTGGAGATACTCTTATCTTGGAACATAGAAATCTAAAGCAACGTTATACATGTGAAGAATATTATAAATTGTATATAATAAACTTGTTACTATTACAAAGTAAAAGATCTCATTTATAAGGCTATAAATAATTCTAAAAGGAAAAATTGCATAATAATTATACAATCAACTATTAAAGAAAATAATCCTACACTATTGAAAAAATATCATAGAGATTATTCTTTCCATATCTTCAACAATACAAATCAAGTTAGATCGATTCGAAAGCATAAATCACAAATCAATTCGAAATTCAATTTGATTTTATGTACATAAAAAATCTAAGATTTTGAACCAGTTAAAAGAATGTTAAAATTGGTCATTTTATCGACAAAATTGACGGGTTAACCTCCAAATTTTTTCCTCCATACATGTGGGTCATGGGGTGGCAACAATTGACATCAATGCTAGTAGTCTGGCAATCAATCAACACTATTTTGTTCAAACGTTATTCCCACTTTCAACATCCTTTGTTTGAAAGTGATAGTTGAGGATATTATATCAATAAATGCAGTCTTTTGGTTTAAGATTTTAAATAAAGTGATCATGACGAGATACGTTATGGCCAAACAGAACTTGATGCGTCATGAGCCTAATTGAATATATATTGTGGTCAAATTTTAAACAGGAACGAAGATGGGCTATTATCACCCACTATTAAGCCCAATCTTTAGGCCCAGGAATATCCTAGCACTAATTACTTTTTTTAAAAAGTTTTATTTTCTAATACAACTTTTAATTAGATTTTCATTCATTTCAGTGGGAGAAATCAAGTACATCACATTGCATTAATCAATATGGAGAGGCAAAACTAAACATAAAATTTTTTGGAGCGAGAGGGAAGGAGTGGGAGGTGAACTATACATGAAGGGTGATGAACGGAAAAAATAATATCGTAACATATTCTAACTTCAACTCCAACCACCACCATCGCCGCCATAAGAATTGATGTGATCCATAATATGAGAGCAAGTTCGGACAAGGATCCATTGATCGTTGAAGGAGGACTGATGACTAGGTCGCGAGAGAAGCGAGTCAAGGAGGCTATAGGATTGCTTGCTCAAGCAACGGTGGACGAAACATTGATCACAACAAGTAAATGAACAAGTTTCGTGTTGAGTTTGGAGGAAGAAACAAGATGGATCAACTTGATTCAAGCAGCTAATGAGAAAGTTGGAAAAATTAACAATGTGACCGCATAGTTACTCTAGGCATGCGACTGCATGCCTCTATACCGAGACTCAAAGGAGGCAATTTTTTAAACTATGCGACCGCATGCTACAACACTATGCGGCCGTATAGTACAAGTTCGGCACCGAACCATTTAATTTTTGGAAAAAATCTTATTTTATTTACAACTCTTGTTTTATGGTAATTCTTGATATTTTGAATATTAATTCCGTTTTCTAGCTAGGTTTTATGTGTTCCCAATAAATATTACTCATTCTATTCATTGTAAAACACACCATTATTGAGAGATTATTACAAGGTATTATTGCTTTCTTCTTATTCTTCATCCAGTTAATTATGCACTTATCAATATTATTTTCTTTTGGCGTTCGAACAAATCAAGTAAGATTCTTAAGTATTGTAATCACGGGGTCAACATATTGTCGGCGATTGTGTTGATTTCTTGGTTCAATATTTTTGAATCAAACTTAAACGTTGATTTCTTGGCTTTCTTCTGTTGAATTAATCTTGTGTGAGTTTCGTAGTTGTTATTGCTACGTGGTGTTGATCTATGGAATTCATCCTTAGTTTTTTTATTATAACAAACAAGATTAATATTATTTCTAACAATTGATTTTAAGTCATGATAGTTCAATGTTAAAATCAACACATCATAAATTGGACTCAAAATAAAGATCAAAGTGAAAGGTAAGTATTCAAGTCAAATCATTCGAAACAAGAACTTAAAAGATCAAAATCAAGACTATCAAATCAGGCTCATGAATAAGGTCAAAATCGAAGTCAATCATTAAAACCAAACACTAAGAAAGATCAAGATCAAGAGTTTAAGAGTCAAACATGAAAGAAATTTCGAAACAAGATCAAATACTAGGCTTCGAGATCATATGTAAAGGTATAAACACTTTGATTTTTAATAATGAATGACAATAGCTTAAAAATCATTTTATGCACGAAGAGTTAATTTCATATTAGTTATATAAAATATTTTTTGATCAAAAGTAAGATTGATATTTCAAAGTAATACTTGAACTTAGATCATATTTCCAAAAGAAAAAAAGGGTTAACGGTCAACGGCCAACCAGACGTCCGATTTGACAGAAAGACTTCTGTAAATCCGAACGTCCGGATGGATGAATCGGACGTGCGGTTCATCCTCAACAGTCAGTTTTTTGACCATTCTGACGGCAACGAATAGTTGGTCATCCGATATTGTTCCGGTCTCCGAATGGGTCGTCCGATTCGACAGAATATTGGACAGTTTGACTTCTATAAATACCAACTCACTTGTCATTCATTTTAACACTTAAAAGCATTCAAATGAGATACTTTTGAGTAAAATTATATTGATTTATCATCTCATTTATTATTATTAAATCATTTAGTTTTGAATTTTTTTAATCAAATTAACTTTTGAAAATCTACTCATCAAAGTTTTTCATTTGAAAAATATTTTTTAAACTTACATTTTACATTCATTTAAATGTATTTCTTTATAGCAAAAAATTTTATTGTTGGGTTAAAATTCTTGAATTATTTCTCATGTCAAAATTTATCATTTATCTTTGTGCTTAATTTATCTATATCAGTTTTAAAAGATATATATTTTTTGAAGAAGATATTTGCACTTATATTGCATAAATTTTTTCTACTTCTTCATATTGAAATTTTGATTGAATCAAACTTGTAAACATCGTATTCATCAAAGTTTCTAATTTCTCTTTTAGTACTTAATTTATCACAAATTATTCATTGAAAGAGTGTTATATTTTTGAAGAAAATTTTTGCACTTACATTGCGTAAACTTCTTCTTCTTCTTCTTCTTATTGAGATTTTGATTGATTGAACTAAACTTGTAAAATCATCATAATTATCAAAGTTTCTCATTTCTCTCTTAGTACTTAATTTATTACAATCATCCATTAAAAGAAAGATATTTCTTGAGAAGTTTTTTAAATCTATATTGTATTTATTTCTTCATCTTTTCATTGAAACTCTTTGATTGATTGAATTTAACTTTTGACTATTATATTCATAAAAAAAAGTTTATCTAACACTTGAGTTATCATTTATTATTATTCATTGAAGTGTTAGCTTCTCTTAGTACTTCATTTGTTTGTATTATTTATCAAGAGAGGAATTTCATTGTAAAATCAATTTAATAAAGTGTGGGTCGTCTTGAAGTCCCTTAAAGATCAACATTGTGTAAGGATCGGTGCTCCTTGTTGTAAATCATCGTGTGGGTCATATTGAGGTCCCGTAAAGCTCAATAGTGTGGATCGTGTTGAGGTCCCGTAAAGTTTAATACTGTATAATGATCGGTGCTCCTTATTTTTAAGTCAGCGAAAGCGTTGTAAATGGTTGGATTGCATCATAAGTCAATCAACATAGTGAAAAGGTATTGCTTGTATCGGAGAGTTTGGTAATGGAGGACGTAGATCATTACTTTGATCGAACCTCCATAATTATACTGTTTGCATCCTCTCTCTCCCTTTTATATTTGTGCTTACTATTTGAATTAATCTATTTAGTCTTTACTTGCTGGAATTTAGATTAATTTTTTGAAAAATTTTTAAAAATAAATTCATCCCCCCTCTCTTGATTAGTTATTCTTGGGTTATCAATTGGTGCCAGAGCAAGTGCTCAATTTTAAAGATTTCACAATCTTGAGTAATGGCTAACCATATTTTTCAAAATTTTGAGGGGCATTCTACAAATCGTCCTCCTTTCTTTGATGATACTCATTATAACTATTGGAAGGCTAGAATGACAATAATTATTCAATCAATAGCTTATAATATTTGAGAAGTAATTGAATTTGGTCCATATGTGCCTAAAAAGTTATTAAAGATGATGGTAAACTGGATCAAGTAGTTTCTAAACCTAGAGAGGAATATAAGGCAGAGGATAAAAGAAAATTGGCTTTAAATACTAGAGCAAAAAATATAATTTATTGTGTTTTAGATAGAAATAAATTTGATCGTATTAGTACATGTGATTCTGCTTTTGATATTTGGCATGCTTTAGAAATTACTCATATTGGAACTAGCAAAGTGAAAGAAACTACGATAATCTCTTAGTTAATGATTTTGATAATTTCTTTATGAAAGCGAATGAACCAATTGTTGACATGATCACTCGTTTTACCTATATTGTTAATGGTCTCAAAGGCTTTGATAAAAAAATTCACTAATGGTGAACTTGTGAGTAAAGTGCCTAGGTCACTCTCGGAAGAATGGAGTTCATTGAAAATGTTGATAGAAAATACCAAAAATATCAATACATATCCATTGGAAGAGCTCTATGAAATATTGATGACATATAAACTAAATCACACCGAGACACAGGAGAAAACAATAAAAAGCAAAGAAGAAAAAATTCGTCAAATTGCTTTAAAATCCACAGTTGATGAAGACATTTCAAGCAAAAATATGAATAATGAAGAATTTGATGATCTAGTTCTTCTTGTTAAGAACTGAAAAATCTTTCGCAACAATCATTGATTCCAAAAGGAAGAAGAAAAGGGCGAAGAGAAGAATAAAAGAAAGCACTTCAATCAACATAGGATGAGGGTGATGAAGATGATGGAAGTCAAGAGGAAATTGCCAACATGTGATTCATGGTTGTTGATGATGAGGTAAGTTCGAATGAAGGTTGTTCATATGATGAACTACCTACCTCTTATGATGAAATTCTTGAAAAATTTAAAAAACTTGCTTTAAATCGTTCAATCTTCAAAAAAAATTTTTTTTTTATTGGAAATTAAGGTAAATGAACTTTTAAAAATTTAAAATGATTTTGAAAAATGAAAAGTCGATAATGATTAGGGCTGGACACGTTTCGGTCTTCAGAACCGAACCGACCTAAAATTTTCGGGTATTTAATAAATGGAATCGTCAGGTCCAAATATAATTATGGAATCATTCGGGTTCGGTTCCGTTCAGTTCGATTCGGTTCTGTTCGATTCCGTACCATAATTATTTTTTTTAACATTTACAGCAACACTACATAAATACAACAATGACGTGTTCATTCGTAACTTTTACAAATTAACGTAGTCCATTTTAAAAACATATAAATAACAGATATCCAATAAGATTAATTCAATATATACAAGTACCAAAAACTAGATAATAATATTAAAATATCGGTAATCAATATTAATAATTTATTTGTTTCAAGCGACTTGCATAAAGAATTGGATTTATATAGGGCGTGGGCGTACTGCTGCATACCAAATGAAATTGGAATGGAAACGAGAATGATAAGACCCAAATGTTGGGCTAACAAAATATTAATTTGGCTGGACTTGGTTGTTTTATTTATTTAATTTGCTAATTTATTTAGAAAAAAATTTAAAAATTTAATTAATTCAATATAAAAAAATTATTTAGATTTGATTGTTATTTAGTTCTTCGATTCTTGGTCTAGAACCAAGAACCGACCCAAACCCATCGGTTCTCAATTCAAATACCCATTCGGGTATTTAACTTATGAAGAACCACTCAGTTTGGTTCGGGTTCGAGTTCGGGTTTGGGTTTCGTCCGATTCGATTCGAGAGTTTTGTCCAACCCTAATTATGATTTTTTAATTAAGAAGAATTCTTCTTTATGAGAAACGATTTTGGATTTTACTCAAATTATTCACAAATTTACTCAAGGCAAGAAATTTTTTGATTTAATGCTTGGTGAACAAAAATGTGCTTTTGATAAAGGAGGAATAAGATATAAACCACTTTTAAAACAAGTCTCTTAAAAATTTCTTTGTTCAAACTTCAACTTCTCTTATTTCAAATGTTACATGTAATTTTTACAATAAAAATGGATATGTAGCTTTTTATTGTTCTATCAAAAAAGATTACATTTTGAAAGCAAATACAAGTGAATTCCAAAGTCCACAAATACTAACAATTAAGGACCTAGAGTAGTATGGGTACCAAAAATCAAAAATTAAATTATTTTCGTAGGTACCAACGAAAATAGAAAACAAATGGATCTTGGATAGTGAATGCTCAAACTGCATGACCGTAAATTAAGCTTTATTGTTAAGTTTCAAAATAAAGGATGACAATCATAATACTTTTGGAGATAATATCATAGGAAAAGTCATTGACATTGAAATTATTGGTTTAGAGATTCCTTTTGAGCAAATAAAATTCCATGCCATAATAAGGAAGATCCAATAAATGAATACAAAGAGGAAGAAAACGTTCTAGAACGTAGAACCTATCAAAGTTCAAAATAATCCATCCTTACCAAAATAATGGAGAGGTTTGAAATGGATGACTTGAAGTCAATGAACACTCCTACAAGCTCATCAATCAAAATTGACAAAGATGATCAAGGTACTTCCATAAACATAACAAAATATCGAGGTTTGATCGGATCTTTTCTTTACTTAATTGCAAATAGACTCGATATTATGTTTGGTCTGTGATTATGTATTAGATCTTAACCCAATTCTCAAGAATCACACCTTAGTGTCATAAAACGAATTTTAGCCATCTTAGTGATACTAAGACATTACATTTATGATACTCTAAAGGTACCCAAAAGGAGGTTATTGTACTCAAATTTGTAAATACAAAGAATCAATTGATCAATATTCTCACTAAACCTCTAACAGTTGATTAGATTTTCATATATTTAAAGATGTTTGGAAATTATCAATGAATTTGTAGTATGTGCTAAATGTTCTCTTATGATTGATTCTATGTGAATAATGGGTTGAAATGTATATAAATTTCACCTAAATGATTATGCTTTCGTCATTTCATCACTCATGCTTTGATTATTATTTTACTATACATGTGATGATTATCCTCTTATTTAAACTTGAATATATTTGACATCTTATACTTAATCAAGGGGGAATATATTACTATTTTTATGGTTGATTTAAAGTTTTGATCTTATATGTCATGCTATTCCTCTCATATGTGCTATCTTAAAATGAAAAATTGTGTTTTGATCTTAAATGTTATTCCTTTTTGCTTATGTCAAAAGGGGGAAATAGAGTGAGATGATTATACATGCTTTGATTTGAAAATATAATATGCTTAGAGTATATGAAAAATGGGGGAGAATGAAAAATCATTCACATACTTTAAATATATAGCTATTAATTTATAAAAGATAGGGGAACACGAATCGCATGATAAATTTATAATGTATATTCATTTATCAATATAATATTAATTAATCAATTTTACATTACAAATCATCTTGTTTATCATAATCAATAAAGGGAAAATTGTTGACATATGATTGATTTCATCCTTAATGTTTTAATCATAACAAAAAAAATTAATATTGTTTCTAACAATTAATTTTGAGTCATGATAGTTCAATGTTAAAATCAATTAAGTATTGCCAAAATCAACACATCATAAATCAGACTCAAAATGAAGATCAAAGTGAAAGTTAAGCATTCACGTCAAATCATTTGAGACGAGAGCTTAAAAGATCAAAATCAAGACTATCAAATATGGCTCATGAAAAAGGTCAAGATTGAAATCAAGCATTAAAGTTAAATATCAAGAAAGATAAAGATCAAGAATTTAAGAGCCAGACATGAAAGAAACATCGAAACAAAATAAAAAATCATTTTGTACACCAAGAGTTAATTTCATATTACTTGTATAAATATTTTTTGATCTAAAGTAAGATTGATATTTCAAAGTGATATTTAAACTTAGATCATATCTCAAAAAAAAAAAAAAAAGGGTCAACAATCAACGACCAACCGAACCTTCGGTTTGACAGAAAGACTCACGTCAATCCGGACGTCCGGTTCATTTCCAACAGTCAATTTTTTGACCGTTCTAACCGCAACAACTAGTTGGTCGTCCGGTACTATTCTGGACGTCCGAATGGGTCGTTCAGTTCTACACAATATTGGACACTTTGACTTCTATAAATACCAACTCACTTGTCATTCATTATAACACTTAAGAGCATTCAAATGAGATACTTTTGAGTAAAATTATATTGATTTCTCATCTCATTTATTATTATCAAATTATTTAGTTTTGAATACTTTTGATCAAATTAACTTTTAAAAATCTACTCATCAAAGTTTTTCATTTGAAAAATATTCTTTCAACTTAAATTTTTACATTCATCTAAATTTATTTTTTTCATAGCAAAAACATTGATTGTTGGATCAAACTTCTTGAATAATTTTTCTTATCAAAGTTTTTCATTTTTCTTTGTGTTTAATTTATCTATATCAACTTTTTTTTAAAAAATATTTTTGAAGAAGATATTTGCACTTACATTGCATAAACGCTTTCTACTTTTTCATATTGAAACACTGATTAAATCAAGCTTGTAAACATCATATTCATCAAAATTTCTAATTTCTCTTTTAGTACTTAATTTATCACAAATTATTCATTAAAAGAGAGTTATATTTTTTAAGAAGATTTTTGAACTTACATTACATAAATTTTTTTTTCTTCTTCTTCATATTGAGATTTTGATTGATTGAACTAAACTTGTAAAATCATCATATTTATCAAAGTTTCTCATTTCTTTCTTAGTACTTAATTTATTACAATCATCCATTAAAAAAATATATTTCTTGAGAAGTTTTTTGAACCTATATTGTATTTATTTATTCATCTTCTCATTGAAACACTTTGATTGATTGAATCTAACTTTTGACTATCATATTTATCAAAGTTTTTCATTTAACACTTGACTTATCATTTATTACTATTCATTGAAGTGCTAGCATCTTTTAGTACATAATTTGTTTGTATTATTTATCAAGAAATGAATTTCATTATAAAATCAATTTAATAAACGTGTGGGTCGTGTTGAAGTTCCTTAAAGATCAACATTGTATAAGGATTGATGCTCCTTGTTGTAAGTCATCATGTGGGTCATATTGAGGTCTCGTAAAACTCAATAGTGTGGGTCATGTTGAGGTTCCGTAAAACTCAACATTGTATAAGGATTGATGCTCCTTATTTGTAAGTCACCGGAAGCGTTGTATTGTATCATAAGTCAATCAATATAGTGAAAATGTATTGTTTGTGCCGAAGAGCTTGGTAATGGAGAACGTAGATCATTCTTTTGGATCGAACCTCCACAATTATATCGTTTTCATCATCTCTCTCCCGTTTACTTATCGCTTTTATATTTGTACTTACTATTTGAGTTAATCTATTTAGTCTTTACTTGCTTGAATTTAGATTAATTTTTCAAAAAAAGTTTAAAAAACCAATTTACCCCCTCTTTGTTAGTTATTCTTGAGTTATCACGCGGGTTCGCATCAAGAACGGTTGTAGAAGTGCATTGTAGCATGCGCCCCGCATAGTCATAGTATAAGTTCGGCAACGAATTTTTTAATTTTTGGAAAAAATCTTATTTTATTTAAAACTCTTATTTTATGGTAATTATTGATATTTTGAATATTAATTCCGTTTTCTAGTTATGTTTTATGAGTTCTCAATAATATGACTCATTATATTCATTGTAATACACACAATTATTGAAAGATTATTACAATGTATTTTTGCTTTCTTCTTATTCTTCATTCAATTAATTTTGAACTTGGCAAGATTATTTTCTTGTTGCGTTCAAACAAATCGAGTGTGATTCTTGAGTTTTGTAATCACGGGATCAACATATTGTCGGCGATTGTGTTGATTTCTTGGTTCAATATTTCTAAATTAGACTTAAACTTTGATTTTTTGGCTTTCTTGGGTTGAATAAATCTTGTGCGGGTTTCATAGTTGTTATTGCTATGTGGGTTCACATCAAGAACGGTTGCAGAAGTGAAATTTGACAGTGCCGATAGCAGTAGGGTGCAATAGGCTTTTACCTCTCTTTGTTGACTTCGTACGTGTACTGTGCAAGGGGTATTCTTTTATAGAGTAATGCTCGTGTGGTTCAAAAAAGCTGTGGCCACCTACCTTATTAGATAGGGACCAATGATCAACCCAAATGCTAGTGCTTTGCCATTATTATATTTCATCCCCTTCCATTCAGGCATGCAGTTAACGGTAATTTAAGAAGTATTTTTCTAACTAATATTGGCTCAAACTCTAGGTCTCTCTAGTGCTAGCCTAATTTGTCCTATCCTAAATGATATGGTTCTCTTAGTTACAACACAACTTGATCTAAGTTTCCACGTCGTTTTAATCTACTATTGGATATTCCCTATTGTAGTCTGCCTTCGTTTGGCTATGTGTGCCCATCTTTATGAAAACACATGGGTGATAGTGTCCTTTTTAGAACCCTCTTTCAATAAATATTCGCTAAGAAAATTATACCACATGCATCCAAATTGTTTCAATCCATATAATGATTTTTGTAATTGAAAACATGGTTCTATTGTGGTCTGCCTTCGTATGGCTATGTGTGCCCATCTTTATGAAAACAAATGGATTGATATTGTCTTTTTTACAACCCTCTTTCAATAAATATTCGCTATGACGATTATACCACATGCGTTCAAATTGTTTCAATCCATATAATGTTCTTTGTAATTGAAAACATGGTTCTCAGGCATATATCATTTATTTCTGCACTTTAAGTACTTCGGGGACTTCCTTATATATGTCACTATCAAATAAACCATACAAATAGACAGTTACTACATTCATAAGGTGCATATAGAGCATGTGTGACACGGTCAAGCTAATTAAAAATTTAAAAGTAATGGTGTCCGTTACGAGAGATATGTTTCCTTATAGTCAATTCTAAGTCTTTGTGAGAAACCTTGAACTATGATTCGGGATTTGTATTTTATAATTTCATTATTTTCATTTCTCTTTTGTACAAAAAAAAACCCCCATTTGTAGCCTACGTAGATTACATTTTCAAGTGTTTGAACTATACGCTCAAACACTTTTTTGTTTCTTTAAAGAATTCAATTCTGCATGTATGTCTTCTTTCCATTTTGACAAATAATTTCTATGTCGACAGTTTTTAACAGACTATGATTTAGGATCATTATTTTGCATAATATCATGAGGCACGTTAAATGTGAAAATATTATTTATAACAACAATATTACATTCCTATAATTTATGAAATAACATATAATTTATCGAAATCTCATTATTTTCGGACTCTTGTGATTTTTCATGAAACATATTTTCAATATTGGATTGATCAATCTTTTCTAATATTATTTCTTATGAGATTTTTGGTTGGTTTTTCTATTGTACTTTTATTTTTTGATGCACAAAGTCTTTTGAACTAACTAGTCGATCACACTTCTGACGTATTTGAGATTCATTTGCTATAAAAAATTGTCCTACATGGACATCAATTTTTGGTGAAATAATGGAATATATGACTTTTTCACTTTTCTTGTGTCAACAAATATATCATGTAATTGATTTACAACTCTTTGCAAATAAATTATTTTTTTCAATCTTTTACTCACATTGATTGCTGCAAGGATCAAAATGAGAGAGTTTTTTTTCCCATGAGTTTTACCTTGTTTTCAGGATTTAATTTTTTCCCTTCCAAAGTTGGAAAGTTATTTCATCAAAATGACAATTTACAAAACGTGTAGTAATTAAATCACTAATTAAAGGTTAAGATACCTAATAATAGATGTTGAAATAAAACCTACATAAATCACAAGTTATTGTTGGGGACCCATTTTAGTACGTTGTGGGAGTGGGGGAATAGGGATTTGAACAGTACAACCAAAAATCCATGGGTCGAAATATTAGGTTCATGATCAAATGCAAATTGTAAAGATGAATATTAATAATAAACAATTTGTATTATACAAACCAGTGAGGCAACATGCAATATATTGTAGATGTTTAATAAACGACTCCGCTAAATCATTTTGTATATGGACATGTGCAACTGAATGTTCAATAACAATTCCAATTGACATACAATAATTATCGATGTTTGTGATCTAAATTCACCAACATTATCAAGACAAATTATCTTAATTGAATTAATACCATAAAATAACGAAATGGTCCACATGGTGGATAAATTGGCACACATATATCTCCGTGAATTCTTTCGAAGAAAGTTGGAGATTCAATATTGACCTTAGTAGTCGAAAGTCTAATGACTAATTTACCTTGTGAACAAACTACACATAAATAATCATTAGGTAAAATAATCTTCTAGTTCTTTAAACGATGTTTATATGTGTTGTCTATTATTTGACGCATCATTATAGTTCTTGGATGTCCAATTCGATAATGTCAAAGTATAAAACTTTTTGAGTCAACGAACTTCGGTCCATGACAATATTTGATTCAATCATTTTTATAGATGTATAGTAAATGCCAGATGGGAGTGCATGAAATTTTTCTTTTATTTGCTTCTGGCCAGTTACAAAAGAAGTTATACAAATATATTTGATACTATTTTCTTGTATCGTCTTGATATCTATCGCAGCGGATATCTTTAAAACTAAAGAAATTTCTTTTGAATTTGCTAGAATAAAGTGTATTGTCAATATATAATTTTTTACTATTTGGTAAAATAATACAAGTTTTTCCGGAGCCATCAACAATATTTGATGCACTTGACATCGTATTAATATTATTTTCTACTAATGTTAAGTTCAAAAAATAATTTTTGTCTTAAACAATAGTATGTGTAGTTGTACTATCAGCCAAACAGGTGTCTTGACAAATCATGAATCTATAAATATAACAAAATATATATTATTTAAAAAAAAACTTGAATTTAAATTTAAAGTTGTAAACATAATTCAATACTTGAAATTAATTATATATAATAAAGTTTCAAATTTTTGTGAAAAGTAAAAAAATATTTCAAATTGAATTTCTAAAACAAATGGAAATATTATAAAGTGAATTAATCTATATCTTCTGTCACACCATCCCCAATCAAATGATCAATGTTCTTATTTAGATTGGCAAAGAAATTAGAAACATTCAAATGAGTCACATCAATTAGACAATTATAATAAGCAAAGTTTGTCTTTAGTTTTCCATTTTCTTGATTGATTTTTGGTAAAGATCCACAAAATGTTTTGCCATATGACATGTACGTGCCCAATGCCCTTTCATTTCACATCTAAAGAAACTTTTTTCCTGCTTCTTTTTGGATGTGCTACTTTCGTTTGCTTTATGTCTTTTGAATTGTGGCATTGTTGCTGATAACTTTATTGATTATTTCGTCCATATTTTATTCCATGTACATGTCCAAATTCGTGTCCACATCCTTGTTTTGATATTGCATTTACTTCAGGCAATGTCGTACAATTTGCTTTAGACAATAGTACAGAACCAGTTGGACGTAACACATGATTTTTCGTTAATAGTTCATTATTTTGCTCAGCCACGAGCATAAAAGATGTGAGTTCTCAGAACTTTTTGAAACCACACCCACGTTATTGTTGTTGTAGGAGCACATTCAAGGCATGAAAAGTGAAAAAGTTTTGTTTAACATATCTTCATCCGTGATTTTTTCTCCACAGTTAATTTTTGAACACATTCCGAACAATTCAAATGTATTCACTAACAGTTATGAAGTCTTGCAAACTCATAGTGGATTTGGGGAGGACTATAGTTGTTTGATGATCAAATCTTTCAGTCAATTTTTTATTTAAAAAACTTGTAAATCTTTCTCAATAATGTATTCAATTTTCAATTCATCAAAAAGATATGACGAAGGGAGATAATTGATTTTGCACGATTTTATGGAGATTTTCTGCTTCCTTCTTTTATTATCTCTTCCAAACCCTTTTAAGACAAAATGGAAATCAGTATCGAAAACCCATAACAGATAATTCTTGCCAAATAAGTCAAGTGCAACAAACTCAAGTTTGTGATATTTGCCATTTGAGTAACTACACATTAAAATAAAAGAAAACATAGTTAGTTTCAAAGAATATGATTAAACATCACATAATTATTAATCATGTAGTCAATGTCAATATGATATGAGTTATATATTTTCTTTCAGAGATAAAAACTAATTAAAAATGATATATTTTTTGAAATATGTGCTACTTTGGACGTATGTTATATTTTACTATTAATTTTTCAAGAGCAATATAAATCAATATTTTTCTGGAATATTGAAAATTATAATTGATTCTTTTCAAGAGCAAGTAATATTCTTTTAGAATATCAATTATAATATTATGCTATTTCAAGAGCAACAACAAATTATTAGTAATCGATATATCTACAATTAATATTCATCGAAAATATTAATTATAATATTGTGCTGCTCCAAGAGCAACAACATAATTTATCGACTTGAATTTTTGAAAGAACATTTAAAATATCTAATCAGGTTAAAAATATTAATTATCATATAGACATTGATTGACTATACATGAATTGATTAAATAAAAGAATAAACAAGAATGGGATACATTGAATTTTGTTAATGATTTGCAAAAATAATAATTAGAAATTAACTGCATATACAGACGAATTGGAGCGCAAAAATTATGGTACCAGACAATTGACAGAATTAATACAAATTCAATAACGACGAAATTCACACATAAATTGACCAAAGAAAATTTACACAGGAATTGGCAAGAGAAAATTCAATGTTGGCACACAATTGATACAATTGTTTCGACAGGTAGACTTCAAAAAAAAAAAAAAAAAAGGGGCAGAAAGCTAGAAGGAAAAAGAAGAAATTGATTGCCGTAGATTTCTTTCAATTCCGTTTACGAGTAAAAATTTGCAAGAAGAAATTCATGTGCTATAATGTATCTGTATATAAAAAAATCCATATGTTACCAAATTAGTTTTTTTTTAATACCCAGGTATCCACCTTCGACGATTAATCCTGGAGTCTACATCTTAGCCTCTCAAGACGCATACTAGGTAAACTGCGGGATGTGCCCCAAGCTGGTCAGGATCCAAAAGCCCCCCCACTGATCTACCAAAGTGCCGAACGAGTCAACACATGTTGTACCTTGCCTTCCAGAATAAATCTTGTCTTCTAGGAGAGAGTCTGCATTCCAAGAGCCACACGATTGGAACCCGTGGCCTCTGAACTGTCAGCAACTAAGAGCTCTATCCTTTGCCAGTTGAGATGTGCTCCGGGGGGCTTGTTACCAAATTAATTTTGGTATAAATGATAGTGGATTATGTTTTAAAAATCTACTACCTTCACTAGATTTTGAAGCATTACACTTTCGTGTTGATAACATATTAGGAAATAAAAGTAATATATCAGGAAGAAAAGAAAATATGACTCAATTGTGTATATCATTGAGAGTCAATAGCCGTATTTATAGTGTTCAAAATGAGAGTTAAAATTTGAATGAAATAGACATTTTACACTAGATAAAATTTATCTATATATCATGATAATACTAAATAATCAGTAATAATTATCTCATTATTTTACAACAATTAGTACTATGTTAAGATTTGAGTTCTACGATTTACAAGTGTCCACATATATACTTTAATTATTTGTTATGTGATGTTTCCTTCTTTTATTATCTCTTCCAAACCCTTTAAGACAATGAATATCAGTATCAGGAACTCATAACAAATAATTCTTGTCAAATATGTCAAGTGCAACAAACTCAAATTTGTGATATTTGCCATTTGAGTAACTACATATTAAAGTAAAAGAAAATACAGTTAGTTTCAAAGAATATGATTAAACATCACATAATTATTAATCACGTCGTCAATGTCAACATAATATGAGTTATATGTTTTTTTTCAAGGACAAACACTAATTAAAAATGATATATTTCTCGAAATATGTGCTACTTTGGAAGTTCGTTGTATTTTATTATTGCTTTTTCAAGAGCAATATAAATCAATATTCTTCTGGAATATTAAAAATTATAATTGATTATTTTCAAGAGCAAGTAATATCAATTATAATGTTGTGCTACCTCAAGAGCAACAACAAATTATTAGTAATCGATAGATATACGATTAATATTCATCTGAAATATTAATTATAATATTGCGCTACTTCAAGAGCAACAACCTAATTTATCAACTTGAATTTATGAAAGAACGTTTAAAATATCTAATCAGGTTAAAAATATTAATTACCATACAAACATTGATTGACTATACATGAATTGATTAAATAAAAGAATAAACAAGAATGGAATACATTGAATATTGTTAATGATTTGCAAAAAATAATAATTAGAAATTAGCTGCATATACAGACGAATTGGAGAGCAAAAATTATGGTACCAGACAATTGACAGAATTAATACAAATTCAATAATGACGAAATTCACACATAAATTGACCGAAGAAAATTTACACAGGATAATGCAAGCAGAAAATTCAATGTTGGCACACAATTGATACAATTGTTTCAACAGGTAGATTTAAAAAAAAAAAAAAAAAAAAAAAAAAAAAAAAAATCGGCAGAAAGCTAGAAGGAAAAAGAAGAAATTGATTGCCGTAGATTTCTTTCAATTCCGTTTACGAGTAAAAATTTGCAAGAAGAAATTCATGTGCTATAATGTATCTGTATATAAAAAAATCCATATGTTACCAAATTAGTTTTTTTTTAATACCCAGGTATCCACCTTCGACGATTAATCCTGGAGTCTACATCTTAGCCTCTCAAGACGCATACTAGGTAAACTGCGGGATGTGCCCCAAGCTGGTCAGGATCCAAAAGCCCCCCCACTGATCTACCAAAGTGCCGAACGAGTCAACACATGTTGTACCTTGCCTTCCAGAATAAATCTTGTCTTCTAGGAGAGAGTCTGCATTCCAAGAGCCACACGATTGGAACCCGTGGCCTCTGAACTGTCAGCAACTAAGAGCTCTATCCTTTGCCAGTTGAGATGTGCTCCGGGGGGCTTGTTACCAAATTAATTTTGGTATAAATGATAGTGGATTATGTTTTAAAAATCTACTACCTTCACTAGATTTTGAAGCATTACACTTTCGTGTTGATAACATATTAGGAAACAAAAGTAATATATCAGGAAGAAAAGAAAATATGACTCAATTGCGTATATCATTGAGAGTCAATAGCCGTATTTATAGTGTTCAAAATGAGAGTTAAAATTTGAATGAAATAGACATTTTACACTAGATAAAATTTATCTATATATCATGATAATACTAAATAATCAGCAATAATTATCTCATTATTTTACAACAATTAGTACTATGTTAAGATTTGAGTTCTACGATTTATAAGTGTCCACATATATACTTTAATTCTTATTGTAAACTAATAGATAATGATATATGACTAGTTGGTCTTATCTAGAAGCCTAGACGACTCTTCTATTTATTCCAAAGTAAAGCATGTTGAG
Source organism: Fraxinus excelsior (assembly GCA_019097785.1). Classification (NCBI taxonomy): domain Eukaryota; kingdom Viridiplantae; phylum Streptophyta; class Magnoliopsida; order Lamiales; family Oleaceae; genus Fraxinus; species Fraxinus excelsior. The sequence continues at coordinate 1,407,908 of CM032642.1, forward strand.
ATTGTAACTTATCAGAACATTATAATTAAATTATGATTTGCTCTCATTACTTGGCTTCTCTTTTTTAGGAAATCGCCATCTCTTGCTCTTTTAGGAAACCGCCATTTACAGTCACTATCGACTTTTTAAAAGAAAATTATATTATATTTTTAACCTCAAGTAATCATCATCTAATATTTCTTTTATTAAATTCTTTTGGACCTTTTTATAAGACCATAAAGTCAAAACAACAACGAAAGAGAATTCTGATAGAGCAAATACATGCCGACATAACAATATCTGCTGAAGAATTTGAAAAAGTAAGGATTATCTTTTATTGTGAGTTTGATGAATTTAGTATTTGAAAGATTCTTGATTTGTTTGGGTTCTTTGATATCGTGCCTTTTGAATTCAAGTAGTATGAGTAAGAAATTTCAGTTCGAATAATTTGAGTTTTATGTTGGATTGCCCGTCTAGTTTTTTTCATTCCTTGAAGTGAATGGTACAATATTATAAAGTCGTGGACATGACTAACTTCAAAATAATTTTTGACATCATGGTGATTATAATAATAAGTTCACACACTTTAAACAAAAACACACATTATGAGAAAAAAAGAAAAGCTTCCCAATAGTATAATATTCGGGTGTAAAGGTAATGGTCACGTACATGTCGTATATTTCAATATCTAGTTGAACTAGATCAAGCTCTCAAAAAAAAAAAAAAAAAAAAAAAATAAGAGAGACGAAGGGAGCTAAGACGCATCAAATTCTACAAATATAATTGTAAGGCTTCAAAAGAGCCAATATTATGTGATATGGAGGGGCAAATTTTACTTTTATTAGTAATTTATTTTTCACTATATTCATATAGTAGTACAATTGGAGCAAGCACTAAAACTAGAAGTTCAAAGATTTTAATTGTTCGGAATGACTGGTTGGATGATCGTGATGCAAAAACAAAATTAATAAGAACGATTGTATATAGGTTCAAGAGCACGAAGATTCTTCAATTTAATGAATTTTCATGCGATATTTGTTCTTTGGACATATTGAAAATCAGATCATCAGTGGCTAAAATAGCTAAAATAAAGACTGGACTTGTTTCCATGTGCAGCCTTATGTTTGCTAGATCACTTGTTCAATTTTTTTTTATCATGAGCGTAATATTCAACATTGGTAATAATGACATTATTTCTTGATTAATGCTAGTCACTCTCTATTTCAAATCATTGATGATTTTTATATGTACAATGGAACATTTTGTTGTTTAGCAAAATCAATTTTTAAATATCTCCAATTATTTGTTATACCATTTAATCATGATAACAATCTTTTTCCATTGAATGAAAATCTTATTTTACATACGACAATATTTGTATGCATCATTTCAACATTTAATCATATGATATCCTCGTCCTAATCGATTTATGGTCATAAATCTTGTGTTATTCATCTAAATATTTTTGACAAGTGCCACTGCACGATGAAACGTACGTTAAAGAATGTTGAGAAGACGTGATGGGTTTGAACCCAAGGATATTTAATCCTTAAAGGATGACATAATAGTGTAGTATTGTTTTCCAATTGTTATTTGATGGGATAGTTTTCTCAACATTAGGGGAGGAATTAAGCAATTGATAAAAATAAATGCTATGCATCATTATTATTATATTATCAAGATTATCATATGCTATATTGAAAACCAGATGTTCACTTGAAATAGTGAACAAAAAGAACTCGATATTTTATGTCTATGCGGGGGTGAAATGGAATCGTAAAGAAATAGTTGTCTACACTCACACATTATGATTGCAAGTGGGGATGTTGAAGAAAATATGTCGAAGATTGTCGATGTAAAATTATTTGGCCAAAGTGGAAACACATAATTATCCAAGTAGATTGTTGTGTTAGGACATGTTGTCAAACACTTAAAAAGTGTAAAAGTACGACTTTCTATGCAATAAATTTTTTTTTTTTTTTTTTTTTTTTTTTGAAGAGCTAGATTGAATATGAAAAGATATTATCTAATGTGGTGGATGCGATTACTATAAGATATTTTATTAGCCTGGTAATGCATGAAAGTATCACAAGTGTTAATTAATATGGTTTTAATGAACTTATATTAATTTGATGGGTTAATTTTACAAATGGTCATTGAAGTCACCTGAAAATTTTAAAACGGTCACTGAAGTTTCAAAGTTTCAGAAACGGCCACCAAGTTTGAAATTTGACGAGGATATCATATGATTAAATGTTGAAATGATGCATACAAATATTGTCGTATGTAAAATAAGATTTTCATTTCAATGGAAAAAGATTGTTATCATGATTAAATGGTATAACAAATAATTGGAGATATTTAAAAATTAATTTTGCTAAACAACAAAATGTTCCATTATACATATAAAAATCATCAATGATTTGGAATAGAGAGTGACTAGCATTATTACCAATGTTGAAAATTACGCTCATGATAAAAAAAAATTGAACAAGTGATCTAGCAAACATAAGGTTGCACATGGAAACAAGTCCAGTGTTTATTTTAGCTATTTTAGCCACTGATGATCTGATTTTCAATATGTCCAAAGAACAATTATCGCATGAAAATTCATTAAATTGAAGAATCTTCATGCTCTTGAACCTATATACCATCGTTCTTATTAATTTTGTTTTTGCATCACAATCATCCAACCAGTCATTCTGAACAATTAAAATCTCTACTCATTGAAGTTATAGTTTTTGTGCTTGCTCCAATTGTACTACTATACGAATATAGTGAAAAATAAATTACTAATAAAAGTAATATTTGCCCCTCCATATCACATAATATTGGATGTTTTGAAGCCTACAATTATATTTATAGAATATGATGCGTCTTAGCTCCCTTCGTCTCTCTTAATTTTTTGAGTGCTTGATCTAGTTCAACTAGATATTGAAATATACGACATGTACGTGACCATTACCTTTACACCCAAATATAAATTATACTATTGGGAAGCTTTTTTTTTTTTTTTTTTTCTCATAATGCGTGTTTTTGTTTAAAGTACTATTATTATAATCACCATGATGTCAAAAATTATTTTGGACAAGTTTAAGGTAATTTTTCGGCAACTTCCGACCACCAAAATCATCGATTTTGGATACCGTTGGAAAGCCCACAATGTCATCTTCAATTACCACCAAAAATCTCCTCAAAACACCAAGTGATTCGGTCGGAATAAACCCACGAAGTCAGCTACCCAAACTTGGCATATTTTCGGACTGTTTTGGTAGCTAACTTCGTGGGTTTATTCCGGCCGAATCCCTGGAATTATGGGGGATTTTAGGTGATAACTACAGAGGACATTGTAGGCTTTCCAACGATATTCGAAATTGGCAATTTTGGTGGTCGGAAGTTGCCGAAAAAATGCCGCAAACTTGTCCAAAAAAATCTGAAAATCTAAGTAGATTTTCACAATTTTTGGTTACCGATTTCATGGGTTTATTCCGGCCAAATCACTTGGATTTTTGGGGAGATTTTTGGTGGTAATTGAAGAGGACATCGTGGGCTTTCCAACGGTATTCGAAATCGACGGTTTTGGTGGTCGGAAGTTGTAGAAAAATTGTCTCAAACTTGCCCAAAAAATCTGAAAATTCGGTAACCGTTTGTAAAAGAAATTTCAAACTTTAGTGACCGTTTCTGAAATTTTGAAACTTCAGTGTCCGTTTTGAAATTTTCAGATAACTTAAGTGACCATTTGTGAAATTAACCCTTAATTTGATATTTTGATACTCATAAAAAAGTCGTGAAGGACTTAAGATCCCCGAAGCATACGATTTGCCGAAAATACATTTCTATTAGAAATGTCACAACTAATGGAACATACCATTTCAAATGCTATAATACATATATGAATAAATATTACAATCAGAGTTAGATAAAATCTCACTTGTATTACTACTGAATAAAGGAGATATGTTACACCAAATATTCTAGGGAGACATTACCTATTGGTATTTAAGTTTTCATTGCTTTATTCTTTTTAGTTTAACCATATTTTTCCAAGAACCATTATAATTTTCCAATAAATGATCAATAATCTCACTGAGCCCATATTATATCAACTGGGCCACTAATGGTGGAGAAATTGACTTGAACAACACTATAATATCCAATTAAATGACTGAGTCCATGTGACGGGACGGGTCTGGGGGTAAAATATTTTCGTTTTTCATTTCATTTTGTTAGTTTAAATTTAAATTTATAATAAAATAATTATAAAAAAAGAAATAAGAGTCGAAATAGTTTATGTTCCCCGTCCTCGCCTTAATTCCCCAATCGAGAGAGGAAATGCGGAAAATTTGCCGTTCCTACTTTTTCGCTTCTAACATTTGTAATTTCCTTCGACTAGACAAATATAACCTCCGATTCATAATTAAATTCTTGGACGTTGTTTCGCAGGTTTAATCGCTAACAATTAAAAAAGGAATCAGACGATTGTGTAAGGGACAAACCTCTTGAAACGAAATCCCAAAAATGAGTGTATTATTGGCGAAGATTGACAATTGAGAACTAACAAAATGCCTCCAAGAGGCAAGCACATGAGTACTAAAAGAAGAATTTTAAAGTTACACTAAAAAATTGAAATTATATATTCTCTATTGAGAGTTTTTAATTCAGGATCCTTCTCTTCTTTATATTTTCTTGGTAACTTTTGGGTGGTAAAACCGCTCGAAACTGCTCAATTACTCCGTAACTATCCACTTTCTTCATGGTGACCGACTTGTTGGGGAGAGGTTACCTCATAACCATTGTTATTACTCTTGCCTTCTAACTGCCCATCTTAGAATCGTGGGACATGACCGATTTGTCTAATAACTGCTTCCATAACTGCTGGATTAGTGACCATAACACCTTAGATTCATTTAACTTTTGGGTGATTTGACGATTTGGGTGATGATAGGACTATCGCTCTAGGCGATCGTATGGCATCCCGTTCGCCCAGCCTCTGGGCATCTTACAAGTTTGGGCGATGATGCTTCTTAGTTCTTGGGCTTCCATTAGATTCATCAGTAATTCTATCTAGGCCTTTATCCTGAACTTCCGAATTGGGCTTTACACTTTGGGCCTTTAACCTTGGACTGCACTTTTAGTGTGTCAACAGACATGATTCAGCAGGTAGTTATATTTTAAAGGAGATATGAGTGATTAAATTTATAATATCTTGTAACACGAATTTTTAACAATGGATTGGCTATTCCCATTCCTGTCCCGTCAGTTATTTTTGTTACCTTGCCCCATCTCCATACCCAGTTCAAGTGTGGTGGGGCGGCTTCAGGGCGAGATCGGGGTGGTGCGGGCCATGTCTCTTGCCCTATTTATCGTCCCCATTTATTTTTTATTTATTTATTTTTTGTTTTTAACTTTTTTATATTATTACTTTTTTACCAATTTATTAAAAACAATTTATGTTCTATTTAAAAACGGTGATAAATCTATTATTTTTGTTTGCTAAAAAATGAAATTTGAAATTAACTTTAAACAGGGCGGGTAGCGGGGCGGTGACTATTTTTCTTATACTCGTCTCATACCCGTTTCAGGTAGGGGTGGGCAAAAACCCGCCCAACCCGATCAACCCGCCCAACCTAACCTTGGGTCGGTTTTTTCCATTTTTTTCTTGGGTTGGGTTGGGTGGCAAGGTTAAGTTGGTTGGATTGTAGGTTAACCCATCCAACCCAACAAAAACCACCCAACCCGACCCACTAATTAAAAAAATAAAAAATTTTGCCAAACTAAAATAGAATAAAGGTGAGAGACCCGGTAAAAAAAAAAGTGAGAGACAAAAAAAAAATACTAACATATCTTCCATCATCTCTCTCACGCGGCGGGCGTCGTCTCACCAAATCATCAACATTGGTTGTGATTTTGGATGAGATCTATCTTCCAATACATCTCTCTTTAACGCAATATATTAATATTGCTTTAAATTTAGTACTTTGGTGGCTTTAATGTTTGTTCATAGGTCGTCTCAACTCCCAACCTAACCCAACCCAACCCGGCCGACATTTGGTTGGGTTGGGTTTCAATCTTTATATGGGTTGGGTTGTGTTGAATTTATGTCAAACCGACCATGTTGGGTTGGGGGAAAAATCGACCCAACCCAACCCAACCCACGCCCACCCCTAGTTTCAGGGCAATGACCCTCGTGTCGTCCTCACCCCGTTTACCCGATTAGGCGGGTAATCCCCACCCCATTCAGAGCGGGCCCCGTGGATATCGGCTTAACGAGTTTTTTTGTCATCCCTAGGTTAAAGTGGGATGGGGCAGCTTCAGGGAGGGATCGAGGTGAGGCGGGCTAGGTCTCTTGCCTCATTTATCGTCCTTATTTATTTTTTCATTTTATTTTTCATTTATTTTATTTTTTGTTTTTAACTTTTTTATATTATTACATTTTTACCAATTTATTAAAAACAACTTATGTTCTCTTTAAAAACGATGATAAATCTATTATTTTTGTTTGATAAAAAAAAATGAAATTTGAAATTAACTTTAAACGGGGCAGGTAGCGGGGCGGTGACTATTTTTCTCATGCTCATCCCATACCCGCTTCAAGGCAATGACCCTTGTGTCGTCCCCACCCCGTTTACCCTATTAGGCAGGTAATCCCCTCCCCATTTGGGGATTGGCCCCACGGGTATCGGATTTTTTTGCCATCCCTAGAGAGAAAATTTGTGATTCTTGTTTTTTATTTTTCTTTGGGAAAAAAACCACTTCTTATACGGTAATTGGTGATTTTAACAGGTAATTAGGTTATTTTTAGATGCGAGGATATAAATTTTTAAGGGTTTAGATGTAATTGATGGAGACCGTCAAATTTAAATAAATTTAACGATTCAGATTATTTATCAAAATTATATGTCAAAAATATTGGTATGCGAACACTCACTTTGATATAATGGGACTTTGCCACTAATGTGATAAGGGATTGAGGTAAGGACTAGTATTCAATTCTGTGATTATTTAGTCCATGTTTGGTCCAAATTTTTTAAAATTTAATTTTTTCAAATCTCAAATTTCTAATCAATATTTCATAACATTCACAACTTTTATCAATATTTTTATCACACATTCATTAACTTTTATTAGAATCTTTTAAACATATGTTTGAGCCCCATTTTTTAGAGTAGACTAGTTGGTGACTCGTGCAATGCACGAGTTCTGTAGTTATTGTGTTTTTGTTAACGTAGGAAATGATATTTAGGTACGAGACTATAGATTTCACTACAACAAAAACAAAATAGTAGAAGACTATTTAGTCATGGAAAATAATATTAGATGTAAACATTAGGTATATTAAGTTCGGATGAAGAAAATATAAATTATAAACGAAAATATGCATTGTCTTACAAGTATGTACATGGACAGTTATCAAAACGAACCTTATAAACATTTGACCTCATAAACATTTAACGGGGATGAAGAAAATATTCATTGAAAGCAACATTCACTGCAATTTTTCGTCTGTATGTACTCATTTTGTTCAACGAAATTGCTTCTATTGGCTGTCCAAAAATGAAGCATTCAATGTATTTTAGCGCAAATACTCCACAATTAGGCCTGAAACAACATAGTATTAGACTATATTAGTAATGTTAGTATGAAAGTAAATTCAATAATAAATTTAATACTAAGTAATCAAATGCTTACCTACTGTTTTTGGAAGCAAGACAGGGTATAATATGCATCTCCATTTTTTTGTTTTTGTATTTTCCTAACTCCTGTCTACCAGAAGACATCAATAACCCTTGAATTAAAATCAACGTTGCTTTTGCATGTAGCTTTATTTCGTTTGGGGTGTAAATGTTGTGATTACAATCATATATTTGAAATTTCCATTCACATATATCCACAAGATAAAGATACCAATTATTGATCGGCATTGAACATGGAATTAGTAGATAATTGCATTTTTTCCATAGAATTCCAAAAATGGGTAAGATACTAGTTACATATTGCTGGAAAACAACATAGTTCGATGAATTCCCTTTTTCAAGTCCCTGTCTCACACTTTCTTGCCATATCATACAACGAGCACATTCATCTTCAAATGAAAAATCTAGGATTGCATACTCTTTAGAGATGCGAGGAGATCTATCACGAATAAGTTGTCTCAACAGTATTAACTCTGTGTTAATAATCTAACGAAATAGATAAATTGAACGACATACATTAACTATGGACTGTAATTATTATTATTATTATTATTATTATTATTATTATTATTATTATTATTATTATTATTTGTAAAATTTGACTAACCGCAACATTGAGATTTCAGATGTATAGCCTTTAACATATCTCGTCCTACTTGTTCCCATTTCCATCATCACAGTACTGATTGTAGAACGAAATTTGAATACAATAGAATGAGAATTGTAATATGTGAAGTAATAAAGTATAAATAGATTTCTTACCCATATGGATTTTTCTCTATACAATCTGTCATAGTTATATATCTATCCATGTAAAAGTCTTCTAAAGGATATTTGGATGATGATGAAGATTGACTGGCTTCTCTTTTATTTTTATTTTTTGTGCGCAGATAAATTTGGAACATCATGAACTTGTTCAGAGGTTGAATGATGCATAGGTTGATCACCATGAATTGGGCTCTTATTTATAGGAACATCATGTTGTAGAGAGCCTATAATAACTTCCATATTGGATTTCCAAACAGATAATTGATCCAGCACGTTCTTATTATGTTCATCAATATAAGCTTTGATTGAACTTATGCTCGTATTTACATAGGATCTCATGGATTGGATGTCTTCATGGTGATCCTGTTGCCATTGTTTTTGTTGTTCAAATAGTTATTTTTGGTTGTCAAGAATTGTTTGGTATATAGTTTCGTGCTTTCCTAATTCTTCAACCATGCGTGTCCTTGAATTATCATACAAAGTAGACACTTCTGATACTAAATGCTGCTTGTAGATGATAAATAGTTTATCCACGTGATCTTTTGTATTATAACCAGAGCGAGAACAAGAAGAACATGGCTCAAATTCGAACGAAGTACCTGGTACATTTGTTCGATGGTCATGTGTGGTAGTATGTGGGATTTCAAATTCAAACGAAGTATCTGGAACATTTGTTTGATGCTCATGTGTGGAAGTAGGTGGGATTTGTGTTGCTACATTATCGAATGCCCCATTGATAATAGCATCTAATACATGTTGTTGATTATCTGGTGGTAGCGAGAGTGTTGTGTACCACATGATTTCTAATTCTTCTTCTGTGGGCGTTAGAACTGCAACTACTTCAATCTGTAATCATGGAAGATTAAAATTATACACTGTAATTTTCTAAAACAAACAATCTAATTAATAAATATTATTAAACAATTAAATGTACATTGGATTTTAAAATACCTCTTCAGCAACTAAAGAAACCAAAAAGTCTCTTACTATTTTTTCGGTCAAGAATTTTTTTGGTTTCCATTTATACATTCTTGGATACTGTAAGGTTTTATATCTACGACGGCCAAATTGTTGTCCAATCTTTGGAAATGCTTCATATATCCAACACTACAAAATTATTAGCAATAAGTATTATATGTTAAAAATTTATTCCTTAGATAAATCAAAACTTAAATATATAAATAAAATTCCTGAAATGTAAGAGGAAATCCATGTATTGAATATTTACAATCTGTTTGTTGGTTTTTTTGTATTCTCCGTGATCATTCTTGCAATGAATTTAACAGAACAAAATATGACATACGACTTCATGGATAAATAAGAAATTTCTCGAGCTTTTCAACCATACCCAATGTTGTGTAATCAATGTATCTTCCAACTGGTTTTAATACACACTCGACCAATGTGGCTAATCCCAGTTTAAATTTATCCTCCGCATTTTCACATATATGAAATGCTTCAGAAAGCATTACCATAGTAATTCTCTTCGTTCCGTGAAAATAAACATTTCTAAATTTCATTACTGGATTCGGCAGATACTTCATGACAAGGTAATCCAGTGATAAGACAGAATTCTTGCATACCGAATCTGGCAAAATGATCACCTAATTTTACCCATATTTCATTTATTTTTCCAGAATCAACAATCCTCAATATAAATTCGTGTATTAATCTGCTACAGAATTGTTGTTGTTCTGCTCTATAGATTGTCCCATAAATAAATCCATGGAAATTGTTGCTAAATACTAAAGCTTGTTTATTTTCATCAATAAGTTGCATGAAATCTATAACATACCAAAGGATTGGAAATTGGGTGATGGTAGCAGAAAACCATTGAGTTGGGGAAAGAATATATTCAAGAGACATTTGCACAAATGAAGAAATAAATAAATTCTATATAATTGAAATTTGATATTAAATATAAAGAAAAAAAATGCAAAAAAGATGTGAAAGCTCCGCGTGCGGTGGTTTGGGACTTCCGTCGGCCACTCCCTCTCTTTTCGGTCCCAAATTTGCAATAAAATATATGTCTTTGTTTGTTTGCTGTGTTCACTCTGTTGGGGGTAGATCGTGGGTTGAATGATTGGAATGATTGGAATGGTTTTGTAAGTAAATGGGAAGGATACTTACGGGAAGGAGGGAGAAATGGGTTGTCTCTAAGCAAATGTAAGAATTTTTGAATAAATTAGTTTAGTTCTCCCTTGTTTTAATTAGTTTAGGTCTAAAATTAGTTTATTATAATATTGAATTCAGATAATTTAAATATGTAATTTCTTGATGCATTAAAACAAACTTCAAAATAAGAATGATTTAAAAATTGCACAACATATAGAAAATTATTAAATAAGTTTATGTATACATTTTTTTTCAAATGCTGTGGGAAAAAGTTTGTAAACATACAGCAATTTGAAACAAAATTTTGAGACTTCTAAGTAAGTAATTTAACTAATATGTATTAAAGTTTGAATTGTTTATATAAAGAATGTACGAGTGTAATTGTTTTATTTATTTGTTTAAAAAGATGTGCTATATATATAGATTATTTTTTAATTAGATAGAGATTATTTTTTAATTTTAAAAGAATTTTAATGATTGTGCCTTTAATTTAAGTAAGTCAAAATTTTTTAAAAAAACATAAATAAAAAACATTCAACATTATTTATCAACATAAAAATATATACAAGCAGTTGTATTTGGATATTTATTGCATCCTATTGATCCACACACACACACACACAGACAGATATATATATATATATATATATATATATATATATATATATATATATATATATATATTGAGTTTTGTTTCCAGATTTTTGATTGTTTCATGTAGGGTAGGCCTTTTTGTACCTGTTGCAGGTATTTTATTTTTAACTCTTTATCTGTGGTGTCGACATTGACAATCGATGAATCATTGTTGTTCATAGTTGAAGGATTTATGTTGGTCATTGTGGCTGAAGAAGTAGCGTGAAGAAGCGAAGGTGTAAGGTTGAAGACAAAAATAATTTCAAAACGGTACTCAGGTAGTTCTATATTTTTTTGACTAGTTTTAACAAAAAACATCAAGTATGTTTCACTATTGGTCCGTTCAAAGTTGTTTATCATTGTGCGTGGATTCTGCGGTAGATGTAGGGTATATTTTTAGTATAGTTTTGTGTTTAAATAATTATTTATAAACTCTGTTAGAGTAGGATTTACCTGATGGAAGTGTTCCATTATTGTAGTAGCATTAGTTCCAACAAGATTTCTGCAGCTTCTCCAATAATACTTGCATCTAATTGTCTAGTTGTGTCTTCTAGTCGAACAAAAGCAGTAGCTCTGAATATTATATATAAAAAGAAATTGAATTAAGGGTAGTATATATTGTGTAAACGATATTAAAATTATTAATAGAAATGTAAGTGTATGTTTAAGTACATATCGAGGTTGGGCCATTGCATGTTCATATTTGTTAATCTGGCCTAAGTTTCCAGTAGACGTTTTTTTTACAATTAGTGCAGGACATATACCAGAATCGCTGATTGGTCGTATTAATTGTCCAACGGGCTTTAATCCAATAAAAAATTTTATGTGCAAAAAATGTATGATTGAATTGTGAATATAAGTAAATGGAAAAGCTATTTGGATTTTTAGTGATATGTATGTGATGCATGTGTCTAATAATGTAGAGAATGCCTCTAAATAGACTGCCAATAATTCAGCAATAGACGTGAACTTGTCGTCTGCAGGAGGTGAAAGCTTTGGTGGGCTTACAGAAATCGATGAACCTCCATTCACAAGTTCATTGAGGCTTTCAATATTTGTTGACACCCTGTGAAAAGAAATTATAATATTACTATTATACATGAAAGTTGACATTTTAATGTGGAGAAGAGTAAGGTAAAAAAATGTTTGGAATATGTTTCAGTACCATTGCTTATAATCTGCTACAACTGAAGATTCAACGTTGAGGAAAATGGTGCTATTCACTTTAGTTGAGAGTGTGATGCCTGTGAAAGAGAAGATAATAACAAATATTATGTTATTTTTCTTGGCTATTACTTAAAATTAAAATTAAAGGCTATGTTGAAGTTGCAGCTATCATTGAAAGAGGAAACTTTAAGATTTGTAGCCCACACCACATGTTTCGTTGGTAAGTTTTGAAGAATAGTTATGCATTCTCTCTCAACAAAAGCGTCCCATAAAATTAATATTACGGTTTGGAAATTTTTGTCTATTAACACGACATCTTAAAGACCGACCTCAGTACCAAAATGAGTTTAGATAATTCTTTTTTGTCGAACTTCTATAGCAACACCAATAATATCTGCTTAGAGATAAAGAAAGTTATTTGTTATGTATTTTGCATGGATTAATTATTATAAAGCTTTAAGTGTAAGTATTATGTGTACAGTTGATATAGTAGTATCTGTACTTATGTTTGTGTTTTTGTCCATATGATGTTGGAGTGCATGAAATGGAGTGAGCTCGTATTTAGAAAACAAGAAGTCCAAATTATTTTCATTCAGCTCTTCAACTCGTGTTCTTCCTGTTATACTCTAAACCTTTTCTTCTGGTGCAGTTTTGAAGAAACTTTTGTTATCCTTGACAGTTGCGTTTGAGATTATGTATGTCTTCCCAAGTGTTAACTGGTCAGCAAGAGCTGTAATATTAGCATCGTACATGCTAGCTGTGACTTAGTTACCCTGTTGGAAGTTAAAATTAGATGAACAGACTAATAGGAAAAACATATATAGTAAACGAAAATAGAAAAATTAAAAAATTCATATATGCAATTACCAGCAAATCCATGAAGGTCAAATTTTGATAGCGAGCTATAGAGTTACGTGCAATTTTAGGTGATTGTTTTCCTGCAACAATGACCTTTGTAGACCAGTTGGTCTCTGATATAGCAATTTGTGGGATAAATTTATAGGTTGCAGCTATTGAATAAAATTTGTATCTGCAAGCTAGCTTTTATGATGTCATTTTCCCCCTTGATACAACTGGTAAAACTTGTCAGAAGTCGCCTCCTAAAACTACAATTTTCCTACCGAAAGGCAAATTATAGTCAGTAATATCTTTAAACATTTTATCAACAGTTTCAACAGCACAACGATTTACCATAGGAGCTTCATCCCAAATGATTAATTTTGTCATTTTTAATAAAGTTCCTAAAGCTGATTGTTTACTAATAGAACAACTTACTTGACCAATTGTTTCCAAAGAAATTTTAAATCTTGAATGTGATGTTCGACCTCCAAGTAAGAGAGATGAAGATACTCCAGACGATGCAATCGCCAAAGCAATTGAATTTTTTGTGATCTTACACCAATTAAGAGTACTTTGTATAGAAAAGTTTTACATGTTCCTCTTGGACCATCGATAAAATAAACTGCACTTGAATTAAAATTTATTTTTTCCATTATAGTATCATATGCAATTTGTTGATGATTATTTAAACTTATGTTACAGGGGTAATCTTCTTCTATATCCCAGTTTGATGTTTCATCTACAATTATTCTTGTCAACCTTTCACTTTCATTTATATTGACATTGAAGGACACTATGTCATAATCATTAATGTTTTTACCTATTGATTCTAAAATAGAATTAATGTGTTCTAAAGCTTGTAATTCAGCAACACTTGGAGGTTTATTTTCATGTATATAATCGTCGATCAGATAAGTTTTAAATTTATTCCACAGCAGTTTTGGATGATCTGGGTTGCAAAGGACAAGAAGGGATGCAAATAGACGTCTTAAAGAAGTAGACATTTTGTAAACAATAGTTTCAGATAAACATTCTTCACAGTGATTATCTCTGCCTAACAAACCATGTAGAAGAGCTGCTTTTACGATATGTATTTACAGTTTGTCCATTTAAATTTTTGAAATCATCAAATGATTTCAGACCTCGAATATGATTGAGAAGTATACGTAAGAAATAGAGTTCACCTCCAGATGGATTTGCTGAAACAATTCATCCGACGACAATATTTTTCTTCCTAGGAAACCAAATTTTCTTAGATGAATTCCAAACGAAATATGTTGAAAAATCTCAATATAATAATGTACGTGCAAATTCATTTTTTTCGTTGACTTTGAAAGATTCTGTTAACATTGTTCGTTTTGTATTTTCATTCTCAATAATAGTAATTAAATTAGTTGTTTCGTCATATCGTAATTGTTGATGATTAAAAGATGAAGTTGTAAAGAATAAATGGTAGGATGAATTTCGGCTAAATTAAACGATAAAATCCTCCACATTGCTCCGGACGGCGATATCCATTTAGCAGATTGGTAAGTAGAAATTTCGTCGATTTGTATAGGTGTTTCAAATGGTGCAATTGAGAAATTAATACGATCATGCCCTTTATATACATATTTATACAAATATTTTACAATTTTAATAGAAGAACAATTTCAACATTTAAGTGACAATCAAATATTGCACTTAAATAAGAATTATATGGTACGACTCAACGATTGTCTAACATTTTGCATCTAACTTTAATATTACACCATCATTGCGACGTTTATAAAAATGATATGTGTTTTCACCGAATATAGTAGTAGTGCAATAATCACTAGGGAATTTGTTTTTGCATTTTCCATTTGAGTCCATACATACATTTTTGGGATTTAAATTTCCACAAGGACCATGCATATTATGTTTAACTATAAAAGAGTGAAGATAAGGATATTTGTTTTTATCAGGAATCTCACAGCAAACTATTTTATCAACATCTACAATAAAATAAATTTTGTGTCCACACTTGAAAATTAATAGAAAGTGTGTATGAGGAAGACCTCGTTTTTGAAATCCGACAACATATATATGTGCAACAACTGGGTCAAAAATATTTTTTTGCATAAATCATCTTTCAATTCTTCCAATTTTGCTCTAAAAATACGAGTAATAAAATTTGGGTGATTTTGAATCTCATCATTGTGTTGTAGTACTTGTCTAATTTCTACCCAATTTGAATTGCATGTAATAGTTAAAAATATATCTGATTTTTCATACCGTTGAACAATAGCAATAGCATCCATTTATCTTTTTAACATATCTCTAGAACTACATGTAAAAGATTGTGGGAAAATAAATTTTTTCCCTATATTAGAACCTCTTGTCTCTCCATGTTCAA
Organism: Fraxinus excelsior; assembly: GCA_019097785.1. Lineage (NCBI taxonomy): Eukaryota > Viridiplantae > Streptophyta > Magnoliopsida > Lamiales > Oleaceae > Fraxinus > Fraxinus excelsior. Next base: position 1,423,481 of record CM032642.1, read on the forward strand.
CAATGTCTACAATACCCTGATAGAGTTCTGCTCGAATCTGTTTTTGATTATGACGAAAATAGTCTAACCCTACAGTTTCAATTTTAATATACATATCTACAACATACTGTTGTAATAATCTACCACTATGAAGCAAAACACACTTACTAGAAGGTCGAATTTGCAATTTGTATGAATAATATTCTCGACAGAAAACTTGAGATCGATGTTTCGTTGTAAGTACTGCAAAAAACAAATAGATCAGAACATGTGTATTAGACAAATGAAGGAAGTACATAGTGAAATTTATGAACTAACCTTTATTTTCGTGTTCAATGATTTGAACTGCAGATATAACTGTTGAAGGTAAAGCAAAGGATTGAGAAGTAGGTTCACCATGGGTAATTGTTGATCTTTTGATTCCTTCATGCCAACCAGATTTCCCGCATGGAAAAATAATGGATACTGTAAAGAATCATAGCAATCATAATAATAATGAACTCTATGCATATCATTAGAATGACCATATTTAATAATATCACGAAAGAGAACATTAGTATTATCATTGTCTTCAACCCATACAGTAGCTACTTGAGATACTGTAAGAGTATTAAAGACACGTTGATCAAGCCCTGGATCACATCGTATATATATTTCATGGTCTTGTAAGTTTGGTATACTTGTTAAAGATCTAAAAAATTTACTATATGGATTGACCTTTAAAATTTCTATTAAAATGAGTAAAGTATGTTCAGCAAAGTTTTCTCAAATTTCTATATGATTTTTCAGTTCATTATATGTGTCATGAAAATATAACTGCATATAAGAAGGCATAGTATTTTGTGGGACACGTGTATTTATATAATGGTATATTTGCCCTTCAACTCTAAATGTGTATATACCTTGTATGATTTGAAAAGTTGTTTGTCGTATTTAACACCGAATGAAGTAAAAACAAAATGATTATTATATCCTCTTGCAAGCTCCTTAAATCCAATCGGGGTAGGTTCTTTGGACGTTAATAAATAGTATAATTCAGAAGGTGAAACAAGTATAAAAAGATTAACTTTTCCATCAGAGCAACAAAAACCTTTGCTTTCCTTATAAACAATTTTTGCACCACAATGTTTACAATTAGCACATGTAGGTAATACGTATGAAGTAGGTAGAATATTTAATATATTAAAATTAATTTCATGTGCGAATGTATAATTATGAGTAGGAGAAATTTCGTTTTCACTATAAATGTTCAAATTTTCGCTATTATGATTCATTGTAGGGTATTGTATTTGCATAAGCTTGGAATCATTATGTTCGGATGATGTAGAGTCAATATGAAAAGTATTATGTGTAAATGACACAGGTTGAGGTAATCGTTTACAACGATCAGTAGATTCAAGGCGAAGCCGTTTTCGACGTTGGCTTTGCTTGTGGGTTTGTTGTTGACGATAAGACATTGTTTTAAAGTCTCTATCAGAACATACATTTGAAACATCCATGGCAATAAAATATGCTAAGTTATGGAATGATTGAGGCTGAAAACGAAGATTAGAAAATAGAGAAAATATTATATTTCATATAAATTATATGTTTATAAATTGAATGAAGAATAATGAGAACCTATATTTATTAAACTACAAATTGACAAGTGGGAAAAAATATTAGTACTACCTAACAATATATATAGTTTTGACGTAATATTCTGTAAAGTTGTTTTTGTGAAAACAGAATACGCATACCTCGAAATAGCTCGAAATGTATAATCGAGCAACAGAAAGCACTTGAACAGCAGAGAGAACTTGCAGAGTCAGTTTAGAACAAATATGAAACGATTCAGTATATGCTCGTTTGGGAATGACTTTTGAAAGTGTACAATATAGTACAATTTTATAATTAAAAAAATCGTTCTTGTACCATTAAGCATAGAAAATGTGAGACAAAGTACGTCAAACAAAGTGACAACTGTATGATATTTTAGAATTGCAGTTTATCATCGAACCTTAAATAAGCGTGTGATTTATAGGAAGAATAAAAAATATCTTAATAGTCGGCGAAGAGTAGAAAAGTTGAATTTTGTGAGTGGCTAAAGTGTGTAAAATAAACTGTGTTAACATTTTGTCGTGAAGTAATACTCAAAGTTAACGTGGAAAAGTTGAATTTGGGAAGTGGCTAAGTAATACTTGAAGTTAACGTGGTAAAATTGAATTTGAGAAGTGGTTAAAACGTGTAAAATAAATTGTGGCTAACGTTCTGCTGCCATACAGCCTTAAGTCAACAATTGTAGGTATAGATTTTGACATGCTTCAAAATGAACAGCAATTTTGATTTTTATTTATTAAATTGTTTTTATAGGTTGTGTGAGTAGAATTAATGGGAAAAAATATAAGAAATAAAAAAGGAGCGGACATACGGAATGAGACGCAAGAAATTCTTGATTTTATTTTATGTATCTATATGTAATAAAGTAAGGAAGCAAAAAAATAAAAAAAATAAAAGAAGAAGGAAACATTGAAGAATGTTATTATTTAAAAAAAAAAATAGGACATAAGGAGAGCGGAGGAAAGTGCCTCCGCTCGCGAAGCATTTGGCCACGCGGAGGCAATTGTCTCCAACCGCCTTACGCGGAGTCGCGGAGTCTCGCTCCTTTTTTTCTTGTTTTTTTTTTATTTTTTTCAGTTCAAATTTTTGTCTTGTCATCAAATTCAAATTCAAATTATAATATTAATAAATTTTCCCCATATCGCCGACTATTTGAGAAGATAGAATGGAAGCAAACAATTATTGAATTTAATATTAACAAAATTTCCCTCCCGCTTACAATTATTGACTTATTATTAAATATTTGAGAGTAACAGTAAATGGGAAAAAAATAGGGATAGTTGGGAGCGATTTGGGTAATCGAAAATGCTTCAAAATGAACAGTAATCGGCATGTAAGCTCTTTTAAGATAGTAGGATTTGTAAAAATTGATTTTTTTTTTTTTAAAAAAAGTACGTGGTTAAGAAGTAGGATTTCGTGCAAAATTATTTTATTAGAAAGAATTGTAATTGAAAATGAATTTAGGAAAAAATGGATTTGAAAGAATGTGACTCAAACGGGCAAAAAAAAAAAAAAAACACTTGTGGCTGTAATGTGGTCTAAGAATTGGGCACTTCGTCCATTAAAGTGGTACTTGATAATGATTCAGAATATTGTGAGACATTTAGGTCGGCGTTCAGAGTAGATTTTCGAGCATTGAGATGACTTTTCTTAGGATCTGGAAGGACAATATTTTCTTAACTCTTTTTTACTAAATTCTCAAATCAGCTTACTTAGCTAAGATTAAAAATATTATTTACTAAAACTTATTATGCTTTTTAAGTAAATTTTGAAGCTTGGCCAAACATGGAACTAACAAGTCCTTCAAGGGGAAGGATCTCAGTGCAATATTTTTGAAGTATTTATGCTTGTTCTATTTAATATTTTCATGTAAGAACAAAATATAAACACCAACAAATTAAACAATATTATTGAGGGTCGATTAAGGACAAGTTTAAAAACGTTTCGGTCTACCCTAATTTGAAATTCTAACTTCGTCTTTGTGACTATGCGGTCGCATGGTTGGCTTCACTTCCAACTAATGCGTTATAGTCGCCGAACTCCTCTCTCTCATTCTTTGATCTCTTTTTCCAAATTTTCTTCTTCGAAGGCTTTGTTCGTTCGCTCAATTGATCTTCGACTCTTTCACATCCTTGTTTCTTCTTCCGAGTCATCTTTTGGCTCTTTGTACTTTGGTCTCTGAATTTTGATTTTCTTCAATTTTAGTCCCCTTTTTCGCTTCTTTTTTCCTAAATTCCACAATGTTCACCAATGTTATCCTACAAGACAAATAAGTATGTAAAATACACTTATCATGTAATCGTGTGTATCAAGTCAAACACTGCACACGAGTTATATTCACCTTCACAAATTGAATAAGCCTCTTATAAATATCTTCCTTAAAAAAAAAAAAAAAAAGACTTTTGTGCAAAATTAATATAACCGATGATATTCAACTACATCCAAATCGAGAGGAGATGACGATCAAGCCATCTGACTAAAGAAAAATGATAACAGACGAATGTAATAGAAACAAAATAATAGTTGTTTGTCGTCAAGACTATTCGTTTAGTCTATTGTTACATGTACTCAAAATTTATTCTTCGAGATCGCATCTTCTCAGGAATGTAAACTTGTTCAAGGTACCAACTCAAATTGTAGAAGGTACTAAGCATATCAATAAAGCTGAAGCAGGAAATCTTACTTTGCTATATATTCCCTTTAATATTTTCTTCTCACTTTTGGCATCCTCGCGGCCCAATACCCCTTCTATATCGTGCCTTGTAAAGCCAAAATCCCTTTTAAAAGGAACTTATGGAACAAAAATAAATCCCACAATAAAAATACGGATCAAAAGCCATTGATGACTCAAATTGTCTCCTTCCATTGAATTTTTAACGATTTAATTAAATAGATAAAAATTAGTGGTGAATAAGTAGTATCTGTGGATTTTTTGAAATGTATGAATAAATAATTACTTTTATAAACAGTTTATAAACATGAGCCAAACATGTGTGAAGAAAGCATAATATTGTGTACCGAAATCAAATATTGAATAAGAGTTCTCAAGCGAATTTAATATAAACGATACGAATCAACTACACTCAAATCAAATCAAGATGAAAGTGGCTCAATTTGGGTACCTCTATTGAAATCCCCAAGGCAAAGTTTGTTCTAAAATGGTGTTAGTTTGATGCTTTTCTACCCCATCCTACCGTGTTAGGAATTATTATTTTTTAACATAGTGGAATTCTTGATATAAGTAATTTTTGTACGAAAAAAGGGACTTATCTTAACAGCATGAAATAAATTATCTTGTTCAATTTCCTTCTTAGTTTTCACCGACGATAACTTCTCTATTTCTTGAAAATTTGCCTCCTCAATTCATCGGCCAAGTGGAAGACATTGAAATGACTTCAAATCTTGTAACCATCCCCATCCACTGCTTTTGTACTAAAACGGGACACTTTTCTTTTGATTAACCTCACTTCTCAACACTCAAACAAGGTAAAATTGCCTCATAGATAAGCACCTCTACATTACCCACATCTAAGAAGTTTCAAGAAATCAAATTATTGCAAAAAGATAAATGATTTTACCTTTTAGAGACTTGGGCGATACGGTTCTTATCTTGTATCTATCTACCTTATTTGTGTATCTTTTAACCAGCGTTCTAAAAAACATAAAATACTATTAGGTTTGGAGATCAAGCTTCAAGCTAGGCAAGTCTAGGCATTCAAAGAAGTTTTCTAATTTTTAATATTATTTAAAAATTTTAATCATTCCAAAAATCATTTAATAAATAAAATAATACATACCTAATATTTAAAATTATAACATACATATTGACTTAATAATTTCCACAATTAGTCAAATAAAAAGCTTCTAAAAAATTAAATTAAATTAATAAAGCGTGCCTAGGCACGACTAGCATTAGGCGGTCAACTTGACAGTTGATCACTTAATCTCACAATTACTATTAAGACGAGATGTTTCGCCCGAGACGTTTTTTAAAACTCTACTTTTAACTACTAAACTATTGGAAATTCTCGTTTGTCATTTACGTTAAAATAAAACAGCACATACAAGAACTAAATGAGATACATGTATTTAAGATCGAATTCATTTTTCATTAATTTCTCACATACATGCAATTTTTATTAGTAGATGACATCAAGACTTGGTTGCAACATCTCTATATGTTCTCATACTATATTGCGTTATCTTATCTAAAAATCCAAACTCACTCGAAATTGTGTTTAGCATAGAAAGCAATCCACCGATGGATCGAAATCTGTATTCATCCCATCCCATGTACCTCCAACACAACGTGTTACATGTAGTGTCATGTCATGTTTATGCCAAACTTCCACTATTTTTTTTTCACAGCCACAAGAAGCATACTTTTGCAATAAGTGGAATCTAAGTTAGTGCATATGTAGCACTAATAAGAAGAAAGACAATGCTGTCACAAAAGTTCAAGGATGAACACAAAAGCATATCCCACATATGGATAAAACAAAAATAATGGTCTACCCTCAAAGTCATAGAACACCTGTATGAGACACCATCACATTCTTTGCCTGTCATAAAAAAAGTGCTGTCACCACAGAACCCCACGGTTTCAGAACCAAAACTTTACAGACCACCCCCACCCACCTAGGGCAGACAAAAGCCCTAGAGAGCATTATCAATGTTTTCATTTTCTAAAACTAACAGTCCTTTTTTCTCTTCATCAGTATTTTTTTTGCTCATTTCCAAGCTAGTTAGCTTAGATGCTTTCAAAGTTTCCACTTCCCAATCTATGCACTTGAATATGACATACAGAATCGAAATTGCACAGGCCGCTTGAGCCGACAGGAGCCCGAACCATAACCCACTGAAGCCAACCTTGAGCCAGAAGGCCAACCCGACCGCTATGGGAGTGCCCACGAAATAAAAAGAGCCAAGATTGATACGGGCACCCACAACTGGCCTGGCTGCGCCACGTAGAATGCCACAGCCGGTGGTTTGTGGACAGTTCCCGAGCTCGCATAAGCCAATGATTGGCAAAACGGATGCTACAAGAGATTTGAGCTTTTCGTCTTTGGTGAATAGACCACCCCAACTTGTCCTAAATATCGACGTCCAAATAACATTGACAATTCCAATCACTAACGCACATGCCAATGCAACCATTGCAGCCAGCTTTGCTTTGTACGGCTTCCCAGCTCCCAATTCATTTCCCACCTGCATGGAGAATTGATATATGAATTTCGATCAAATCAGCATTTCGTAAGAATTAACCCTCCAAGAGGAAAGAAACATACAAAGTCCACTACTCTCCAGGATCAAGAATATAATGTACAAAGAACACATGATGATGCTCCCTTGTACTACATACCGAGAAGATGAAATTAGAACGACAGTTCCGTGATACCATCGTAAAACAAGCCGAAGAATGTTATGTAAACGGGATCACTTTTTGGTTAGTTAAATGGTTATGTCATTAATGAGAAATTGGCATGGAAATTTAGCCATAAAAGAACAATATAGGCAGCATGAAAATTCAAAACTTGTCCCATAGAAAATTCGTCCAACCACATAAATGTGTGACATGGAACATCCCTGTTTTCTATTTATGTAACAGAGTGGTAAGATTATAACAACCAATGCGTTAGTGTTACTCTAATCACAAATAAAAGGGTTTAACAAGCATAATTCAAACACCTTATAAAGTTTTAATCAATGTGCCTTCCAGTGAACAAAAGAATAATGAGAAGCCAATTGATGCAGCACACACGTCAAATATATTTGTTTAAATTTACTGAATGTTGGCCAAATTGACCCCAAAAGTACATGAAACATAAAAGACTAGTTGAAAAACGCAAGAGTCCATTATTGCATACCGATATATAAATGATAGACCGTTTATAGTTTTATGTAGAGAATCATCCAAGATACAAGTAAAAACTTACCCTTGCTGAGACGCAGCCAGCCAAGGCCATTGGCACGGTGTACATAAGGCTAGTGGTCTGGATGAGTATCCCGGTTGCAGCCACCGTGAGTTGAGGATTAGGCAAATATCCAGCCAAAACCGTCACAATCTCATACCACCACCATTCTAAACAAATTCCAATGCAACTAGGCACAGCAAACTTAAGCAACGGCCCCAACCCACCACACACGCCACCAATCCCCGCCTTCAATTTCCATTCCCACCTCCCATAGGAGTACACATACCCCATCATCAGCAGCATCATATGCAGGTTTGTCAACACCGAAGCCATCGCCACTCCGGGAACCCCCAAACCCATAAACACCACAAGAAAATAATTCAATGGCACGTGGAATATCACAGCCACGAAAGTACACCACATTTGAGGTTTAGTAACCCCTTGTGACCTTAAATAAACCCTCAAAGGTTGTAACAAAGTGTTGGTCAACAGGTCAGGCAGAGAATAGATACAATACTTAGCAGCCATTAAGGTAATGTCTTTGTCTTGTCCCATGAAAATCATGATGGATTCAAGATTAATCCAAAGAAAACTGATTGGAATGATAGCCAAGAAAAGTATTAAAATCATACGGTGGAGAGAGACAAACAGAAGATCCCAGTTTTTGCTACCATAAGCTTGGCTGCAAACTGGCTCAAGCCCAGAAGCCAAACCTACTAAAACAGAATAGCCAGTGATGTTTGTGAAGCCAATGGAGAGGGAACCTCCGGCTAGCTCGAGGTTCCCAAGTCGACCCAAGAACAAGACAGAAACCACGGCTCGGATGTAGACTAGACAATTCATTGCTGTTATTGGCAGTGCCATTGACCATAGTTCCTTCAGATCCTCCACCACCTTTTTGAAAAACCCACAAAACATTAGAACACGAAGTTTGAATTGAAACTGGGATCCTAATGGAAGTTCTTCCCTTCTAAACCAGCTAGATTTATGACAACGAGTTCTTTCAAAATTGTGCAGTTTGTACAAATTATAAGTTTCGTCGCCACTTTATAGAAGATAGTTAGGCATGCAGTATTAGGATATCACTAGACATAGACTGTAAAATAAATTAGATTTTAACTTACTTTCATCTTTAATACTGTTAGTTACTATCCAAACCCAATTTAACACTTGCAATATTTTAGTAATTCTACTTGACCAAACAGGAAGTATAATGAACACGATTCGAGTTTCTTTTCCCAATGCTATCAAACGTCTCTCCAAAAATGCTATTACATATCTATTTGTGTCTAACACCTTACGAAGTCTGTATCTGTATAGATAAGAAAAAATATAAATAGTATATTTTAAAATACAAACTGAGAAATACACAACATCCAAAAGCCGAACATAAGTAATAGAGATATAGATATACATATATTTATAAAAACGGAGGTATTACCTGGGAAGAGGAGGGGAGTTTGTGAGAGTAAAAATCTGGGCTTTGTTCAGCCATTAATGAAACTGGGAAAATCTGAACTGAAAAGGGCTACTGGAATTGCATGTAATAATCTGCTAAACAAGATAAATACCAAATAAGTTACTTATTTTCCAGAAACTTATATAGGTAAAATAAGAGCATTGAAATAATTTTCTACCATTCATAGTTCTTTCAAACTTTCTTGATTATTGATGATCAAGGAGAAGGGGTATTGAATGTTAGGAAGGGTGTTAGATACTATATGAGTGCATATATAGGCCTGGTGAGAGGTGTAGGCGTGGGGTGGGGTGGAGTTTATATATTATACAGGCAACTTTTGCTGCTGGCGGCGACTATGACATGAGATTAATAGGGGATTCTACAAGTAACAGAGGAAACTGTAAAGGACACATGTATCAAAATGGAAAATATGTTTAGAGAGAGAGAAAGGAAAGCGATGTAGAGAGAGAGAAAGATAATGAAGAAATAGAGCATGACAACCTCTTTACTTTCTCTATGGTGAGTAAATGTTACTTTTACTACCACAATTAATATGGTCAAATTGTTTTAACTTTTATATTTGAAAAAGGCCAATTGATTATTGACCAGTGATTATGCTTTTCTTATATTAAGAGTGTGTTTGGTGCATATTAAAATGAGAAAATGTATTTTTTTGAAGTGATGTGATGATGAATATGTGATTGAAAAAGAAGAAAAAGTTATTGATGTGATGAAAAATATTATTTTATTGAAGAACGTATGGTTGAAAATGAGTAGAAGAATGAGAACGTATAATTTGAATGTCAATTAAAACAATCAGTAATCTCAATTTTTACTCATCATGAAATATCAACCAAAATATACAAATGAAATATACAAGTAGCATAATTCATCATTATACTTGAAAGTTTTGTTCTCTTTCTTATGCCATAGATTGAATAGACATTTAAAATAGTTATAATTATAATGGGGGTAAAATTTTTTTCTAAGCAAACAACTCTATAATCATAATGTTGAAATTGTCGACCTTGCTTTTTGCAAGGATGACGTGACTAACAGAGCTTAGCTCCTGCAGTGTCCACATAAGTTGTAGACCCGCACACTTGGACAAACCTTTAGTGCATACGACCAAACTCTAGCGATGGGGGAGGTGATCGCATGCACTCCAACGATCAAGTCCATTGGGTAAATTATATAATTGGATATGGGATAGGCTTGTGACAAATTTATCAAGATAAAAAGGGGGATATAATAGATGTGTTTTTATAGTAGAAAATGATGAATAAGAGTTGTTGGATGGAGAGACGTGTAACCTCACCTTAACGGCTGGGGTCTCTTGTCTTAGACATCCATCAATCATTCATAGGTCATGTTATATTTAATGTTGTGACGACTTGATAACCTTAGGCATGACTTCACTTGTTTGGTTGAATTAATTTATAGTCATTGATAAAGATTTAGAAATAGTTTCAAAAAATTAGTACATGTATTCATTTAGTGTTTAAAATATGCGCAGTCATCTTAAAAGTTTTAAAATTTTCATTCCTGTAATTTTTCCTCTCAAATTAGTAAATTCTATAAATATATTGTATAGCACAACCTATGCAATATACATATAATTATTACTATGTGGAGACAAGTTATTTAAGACAAGACTTCAAGATTTTTAACTTATGTGTTTGATGGATATTATTGAGGAAATAATATAATTTAAATAGTGACGTGATAAGATGTACGTGGTTAAAAAGTAAGAAAAAGTTATTGATGTGATGAAAAATATTATTTTATGAAAAAATATATGATTGAAAATGAGTTTTGAAAGAATGTGTGTCAAATATGGGCTTATTACATCTTGAACTTGTTTCCAAGACAAGACTTCAAAATTTTTAACTTATTACAACTTGAAATTTATTCTTATTTATAACTAGTTCAATTTGGGATCGAAAATTTCTGTGACTACATGAAGGTTATACCAGTATCACTACAGAGATGTCTTACTATAGATAAAAGAATGGCAAGTGAGAACAAGTTCGAATAGTTAATTTTAAATATTATATATAGCATTTTTGTTGACATTGTCATTATGATTTGATGATATGTTGTCGCAGCTTTATTGATATTTTGAAAATTTAATTTAATTTCCAAATCTTGACTTTAAATACTTGTTTCATTTGAATGATTGTTAGGTGGGTAAATCCCCCTTGCTAGAAGGAGGGGTGCCCGGGTCAAATCCGAGCGCCCCCTATTGGCTGGGGGCCTGACACCCAGCCAATAGGGGGCACCTGGGTTTGACCCCAGCACCCCTTTTCTGGCAAGGAAGGGGGGTCCTTGTTAGGTTATTGATGTATTCACTTACTTGATCAATACTTGAATAGAATTGTAATTTTATTTTCGTTTGAGCAAAAGAATATGAAGCTTAGCATGCATATGGTAACAATCATTGTAAAGTCTCTTAGGGAGTAGAGATATAACGCTAGACTTTGTATGAAGTTTAGCATATAGTAACAATCATTGTAAAGTCTGATAGGGAATAGAGACATACTGCTACACTTTGAGTGAAAGAATATGAAGTTTAGCATATAGTAACAATTATTTTAAAGTCTGATAGAGAATAGAAATATACCGCTATAATTTGTATAGTCTTATTGGGTCGACTAATTGTATTGATAAGTCGAGCCTTAATTAATATTGGAAATGTGAGCTAATCTTGATGATAGATGATGAACAAACAAAATTCAGTATGTACGCAACATCCAAGTGACCATCCAATGTCAAGGAGTGTTATAGAGTTGATGATAAAGATACAAGTGATCAAGCAAGTTGCCCATACAAAAAAGAAATATGTGGACTTGTCGGAGCACTCAAAGATGAAAACATTACTTTTAAAATTTTATGGCCCTGGCATGTGTTTTAATTATTTGTTGCATTTCATGTAGTAATTAAGCTAGGATTTCATTTAACACTTAATCACGTTTCATTAATTTTTATCTTACGTGTATAGCATTTTATACCTATGATCGTATTTCAAGTGTCACAAGTATGTCCAAATTTCTTTTATGAATATAGGGCTCAACCATATGATCGCAAAGACGTACAAATCCCTAACAGTGCTGGAGGATGAACAAGCAAAATTCAGTATGTACACAACATCCAAGCAACCATCCGACCTCAAGAAGTGTTATAGAGTTGATAATGAGGAGATGAGTGATCAAGAAAGTTGTCCATACGAAAGGGAAATATGTGGACATGTTGAAGTACTAAAAGATGAAAACCGTTATTTTAGAATATGGAGAGCAAAACGAAAGAGTGAAAAGCCGATAATTGTAAATAGTATAAGGCTAGCACAACATGTTTATAGCTACAGTGTAGTAATCACGGTCAAAGTCAAGCCCTAGACTAAAAATTGAGCGTTCAATGGTGGGCAACCCATTTTTCTAGCCCTTACTCGCGTGTTAAATACGATTGTATTTAACACTTCGTACATTTCATTAATTTTTCTCTTATCTGTATTAGCATTTTATACCTATTTCAGTGAGACAATTATGCCAAAAAAAAAAAAAAAAAAAGAATCTAGGGTTCAACCATAAGATCGCATGGATAGTCAAGCTTGTGATTACAAGTCCGTACAGATTCTTAACAGAGTAGCTAGGCATTGAATCATGTGATCAAAGGCCTTAAAGTCATGAGATCGCATGCCTATAGTCCTCGGGAGTTTTAAACCCCTGACATCACCCTCATTTCATAATTCACAAAACTCAAGAAATTTCAACTCTCTCATCCCAAAAACACTTTCAATTGAAAAAAAAAAATTCAATAGTCCCTCATCTCATGGATATATAAGTAACTTGAAATTAAGTTAGTATAAACTCCCATGTGATTATAACTTATCATGGAAATATTCGAGAAATCTTGATCCGAGCTCGGTTTAATCAACCAAACAAACACCAACCAAGAAGGCTTGACTCACAACTTTATACACTTGGTTGCCACAAGTTGACTCACCCACAAAGGATGGTGGTGGTGGTTGCAATATTACAAAGGGAGGAAGAAATGTAAGGAATCAACAGTGAAAACTCAATACCTCACCTCTCTTCTTGGCTGCCTCTCTATTGCATTCTCTCTCTCTCTCTCACACACACACACCCCAAACAACGGCCGTGTATATATATATATATATATATATATATATATATATATAGCACTTGTTAGGTTATTCCAATTGGGCAAAACTTCACTAAATGGGCCACCATACATCACTATCCAACTAATAACCACAACTTGGATCATACACGAGTGCTGGACCACGAACAACATTAACTCAATTAAGTTGCTTCTAGTTGTCCTAATTTATTTTCGGGTCGAGTCATCATTAAGGTGTCGATATAAAATTATCCAGCATCGGTTTAATATCATCGTCCGAGATTTATTGGGTATCAAATCCAACATAATTGTATTAATTTTTCTTATCTCTTTTTAGGTATGCTGAAAATATTGTAGAGAACGAAGAAATGAGAATAAATAAAGATAAAAGGTCAAGTACTAATGGAGAGACATCATCATACAACGAGTATTGCGAACTTTTGTTAGGCTTGTATCAATTCTGACATTTGAGGACAATGTGTATTCCATATTTGGAGTGTAACTTTGTATTTTTGCGTTATTGATTTGTTTGTGTGTGATGTTATTTTCTTTTCTAGAAATTAAAAATACGAAAAATAAACTTTTATATGTGTGTTTGTTGAGCTAGGAAGAGTCTCAACGAAATAGCACCTACAAATAGAGTTTTGCTTCTTGTCCAGAATATAAAATTATTACCTATGTAGAAGCAACCTTCTGATGTGCATTTTCCCATCATACATGTTTCCTGCCCAATCAGCATCTAAATATCTTAGCCTGTGGTATGAAGTTCTCTTTACAATTTGTAAATCAAATACACATTGAAAAACGAAATGTAGGGAATACATACATGAACAAGAATTTTGTAGTATTTATTAGAGTTTGAAAATTAAAAATACACATTGAAAACTGAAAAGTAAGATATATTTAAATAATTGAATTGTGGTAGAGCTATAATCGTCCAAAAAATGATTCTTACTTGATGTGATATTTAATAATTTATTTTAGATAAATATAAGAGAAATGCAAACCCTTGAAAATAAATGTTAATTAGTATACATACACGTAAATATATAGTAAAATGTATACTTGAATTAACGTGAATATTAATTAATTTATAATTATACCAAAGAAAAATATATACGTGATAATGAATGTTAAATTATTTATATTAAATAAATACAATTTAATTTTCAATTAAATGAAACAAATTCTAATTCACATACATGGATGTGAATATGGAATTGTATTGTTGAATGTGAATGTTGATTGATTGACAATTAATAACAGGAAATACATACATGAACAAGGATTTTGTAATATTTGCTATAGTTTGTAAATTAAATACACGATGAAAAACAAAAAATAGGGAATGCATACATTAACAAGGATTTTGTATTATATATTACATGGACATGAATAAAAAACTACATTTTTTATTGTGAAATTCTAATTAATATTAATTAAATAAATGTTAATATTAATTAATTGAGAATTAATAATAGTGAATACATGCATGAACATTGATTTTGTAGTATTTACTACAGTTTTGCAAATTAAGGGGATGTATTCAATTAAAACTTTTAATGATTTTTTGGGATTTAAAAAGTTTAGAGGTATTCAATATAGACATTTTTAGACTCTCTAAAATTATTGATGCATTCAATTGAGGTTTTTATGGACTTTCAAAAAATCTCTAAAAGTCACGATATAATCAATTAAAACATTTTACAAGTCTCTATAAATTTTGAGATATTCAGATTTTAATGACTTTTAGAGGTTACTAACTTTTAAGTAGAAAATACTAAAGTAAAATCTCAAAACGTGTCTCTCATTAATTACAAGATATTGGTATACTTTTACAAAAAAAGAAAATTTTATATCGACTATATTTGTTTTTATTTTTATTTTTCTTTTATTACTTCTCTCTATTTTCTATATATAAAAAATTAAATTGGATTCTTATAACTTTTTTTTTTCATTTTTCATTCATCTCTTGTGAGAAATATCTATTTTTAATTAAATTATAAAATTCTCTGTAGGCTAATTTATATTTAAATTTAAATATATTGATATCTTATTTATTCATTAAAGGTATATTATATTAATAATACCAAATTGTGCAAACCACCACGTGAGAATTTCAAACTATTGCACTATATTCACGTGAGTTCTATTTCAAATGAAAATGTTAAAAATTCTTTTGAGTTCTAAAAAAAGTCTATAAAAATTTTAAAATAGAAGTCTATGAAAGACTTCCCTTAATTCCATACAAATCTATAAAAAAAATTTACGAAATCCACATAAGTCATCACTTGACAAAAAGTCCATCAAAATCTTCAAAAGTTCCAATTGAATACTCCCCCTTAATACATATTGAAAAACGAAAAAGTATGGAATAATGATTTTGTAGTATTTATTACATTTTTAAATTAAATATATATTGGAAAAACGAAAAGTAAGGTATTATTCAAATAATTGAATTGTAGTAAGGCTATAATCGTCATAAAAATAATCCTCAATTAATGTGATATTTAATATATTATAGATTTTGGAAGAAGATATAAGAAGATTAGTAACGAACTATAGAAGAGATTTAACTAAGAGTTCAAGATTCATTTTTCTACTATTGAGATTTGGATGATATCTTACTATTCCAAATTGTATTTTTGTAATCTCATGATATTCCTCGACTTTTTATATGATGCTATAATAACGATGAACCCTGTATTTTGAAATTTGAGGTTAATTTCGAAATTTTGACTTTAAATACTTGTTTGGTTTTAATGATTGTTAGTTTATTAATGCTTTCAATTATTTGATCAATTATGTAAGATTTGATCATATAGTTCATGTGATTCACAATTTTCCAATTACATATTTCATTAATTTTTATCAAAATCTACTAAAAATTTGATTTTTATCTGAACCACCAAACAAGGACCGAATAAGCTATGTATGTGAAAATTATTTTCACCTCAAAAATCATGAGATCCACAGCTTGAAATTTTGTGCTTTTGAAAAACATACTCTTCGTTTTCTTATTAAACTTACAGAATAATATCCATTTCATTAAGCCTATTCTTTTACTAAGAATACGTGCAGTGGGGCTTGATGTGTATGTGTTGGTAAATCATGGCTACAATAGACACAGACGCTGCACATAATTTTATGAATCGAACGTGGTTGAAAAGCTTGAGTTGAATCTAACTCAAGTGAATTTATAAATCAAAACTGTAAAATTTAGAAGTAGAAGCACAATCTACGGAGGATTACGAGTTGGAGTTGTAAAGATGAGTCGAGTTCTGGTTATTCAAGTTTGAGAAAACTGTTTGGCTGGATCTCGTCTTTTTGTAGAATGTTTGATCTATTTCTTACCTTTAGTCGAATAATATGACAACTAAAATTAGTAAAAGTTTATATAGGATTGCGCTAAAGATTACGATAAAAGGTTATATGTTGCATGGAAATCTTTTAGAAAAAATATACGAGTGCATAATTTCTTAGTTATTTTCATTTCCTTCGTAAAATCATGCATCTTATTTTCTAGATTAGCGTTTAAATTAACGTAGTCATGCATCATAAATCTTAAAATATTTATACACCCAACAAAAAAATAATTTTATTAGATTTAAATAAATTTAAAGATTTAAAGAAAGTTTGTCCCATATATAGTCTATGCTACCACCACTATCCGTCGATTATTAGTGAGTCCTTTAACTTTTTGCACTTTAATCCAATTCGATTACGTCGATCTTTCAATACAAATGAATTTAATTTGGAACAAATGCCATGGTCCCATTTCATCAATAACAACTTAGGATTTGTAGAATCTATGATTGGTTTCATGACATTAATTTAATTAAGGTAATGGGAATTGTTAGGTCTTGAATGGAACCTAGGTAGGCTGAATCATATTTAAATGAGCATCTTATAATATTTACTAGGATTATTAAATTGTGGTAAGAATATTGTAACAAGAGGACAAACTTTATCCTCTTTGTCTGAATAAAGGGACAAAAACTACATAATTAAAAAATAAATAAAAAGCATTCTTTAGAAGTAAGGTCACCTTTAACTTATATCGTGCAACTTTCCTTAATTATATTGGCTCCCAATAATTAACCTTTTTGTAAATCATTAGACTTTTTTGATTTTATATTTGAGAACAATCATATTTGATGTGTCTTTACACATAATGAAATAAAAACAAAAGATATTATGTGTGACAGGAAAGAAATTGTTCACAATTGGAGGATATCTTAACTGATTTTCTCAGACAATTCGTTATTAAAATTATAGCAAGAGAAGCCTACATAAAGATTGACTCGGTTGAAGTGAGAAACCTTTTAATGGGTCATCGGATGTGAATCCGATATATCTTGCTTTCACTACCAGCAAGCGTTGTTGACATGTCGAGTTGTTTGAAATGCATATAGTAGTCTATGTTTTCAGATATGTTTTGTGCAAAATAAATATAGATGAAAGAAGCCCCCCGCGGCACATCCCAACGGGTAAAGGAAGGGGTTCTTAATTGCTGGCAGTTCAGAGGTCGCGGGTTCGATTCTTGAGGCTCTTGGAAGACAGACTCTCTCCTGGGAAGCAAGATTTATCCTGGAAGACAGGAGTTCCCCTGGAAGGCAAGGTGCAACATATATTGACTCGTTCGACACTTTGGCAGATCAGTGAGGAGGCTCTTGGACCCTGGCTAGTTTGGGGCACATCCCGCGGTTTACCGGTCTGCGTCTTGAGGGACCAAGACGTAGACTCCAGGATTAGTCGTCGAAGGTGGACACTTGGGTATAAAATATATATATATATATATATAGATGAAAGAAATAACGTGTCGATTGAACGGATAACATGGCCAGTATTTTGTAAATTTTCTTTCTAACTAGTTGAGTTGTTTCTCAATCGATTGTTTTACTCTACTTTTTTTGAAGGATAATGAACAATGCCAATTACTTCATGTCGGATTAGCTTGCTTGTACCGATGCAAGGAAGTTGAGTTTGTGCACCACCTCGACCACATTACTACTATATGATTCCTGCATTGAAATAGTAAGGCCATTGTCAATCACGAATGTACCAAGCATGTAACTGATTTAAACAAATGGGTACTGGATCCTGGATCCGGATCCCCCTTGACCCAATTTTAAATGTGTTTCGTGGGATAAGTGACCCAGTAAAGACACTCAAAGATTTTGTACCTGTTTGGTTTTGATTTGGAACTTTTACTCTGTTCACGAACTGGAATTCAGAGGGGGAGATCAAGGTGCAATTGACAGAATTGGCACTAAAGTTTTGAGTTTCATTTTATTTTCCTCATTTCCTATTACTTTTTTTCCCCTATACATTCTTTTCTCAAATATCATCGAGAGTATCTCCACATGTGATCAAGTTTCTTGTTTCCATCATAAATATTTTCCCCTCTCATGGTGTGGGGATGTATTTTAGAAATTTCATAGTAGGGACCTTCACTTTTATCCTAATGTTTCTTTTAAATAGGGATCCGTCGTTGGAATTTTGTATCATCATCAAAAAAGAGAGAAATGTTAGAGAAAATAGGGTGTTTGATTTTTTTTAGTAAACTTCTTTTCATTTTAGCGAGTTACTGTAGTAGAGACGAGGACGTGATCTCATATTAAAAACGAACTTCTATAAATCATGGGCATTCTTTTGATGCAATTTTATTGCTCCTCGCATTATATAAGAGTATGTGAAGAATGTGCGAAGCATGATGTTAAATTCAAGATATAAAATAACTTCATCTCGATAGAAAGAAAAACTTGTAGAAATTAAAAGATTGAACAGCGAAATATTTCGATTGTCACCCTAGAGGTTCGACGACTGATTCTAACGCCTAATCCCATGTATTCATTAAATCGATTATTGCTCGATTACACTATATAGCCCCAAAAACAACAACGAAGGTTACAAAGTTTAATCGGTACACAGAGATAGTACAAGATACTTATATCTCTTTCAAGACAACTACCGATATACAAATGAATTACACAAGAAACCTCAAATCAGCATTCTGAATATTACAACATAAGAACCCTCTCATTTTTATAGATTCCACTCAGAAAATACAGCAATCGGAGGCTAAAATAATAGATCACAATCTCGAATTAGATGTTCAAGAGAGAAGAAGATTTCAAATCAAACCTTAGCCAACGAGAGTAAAACTCAGAAATCGAAGAGCGATCAATGGCAAGTGAAACGACATTTACAATTAAAGCATCAATCTATCCAGTATGCCAACGACCGCCCAGATGAAGCCAGGTGTCAATATCTCATAAAAAGCGCCCACTAGCAAAGTTGCTATTTCGAAAAGTGCGACTTTCACTTTCAAATTTTGGGAGCACACATACAAGGTTCGAGTCTCCACATTATCCACATTTTTAGGTCTAAGAGTGTAGCCATGAGCATTACCATCAATTTCATACCACAATTTTGCAAGAGTAAAATCTTCAATTAAAGCAGTTGTAATCAAACCAAGGGTTTTGTTTTAAGAAAATAGTGACCATGTCTCGTCCCTAAGAATCTTAATGTGTTATTGACCCAATTTTATGTCAAAACTCCATGCTATCTAACATGTATAGAGACACAAAATTCCTTTCTAAATATGGAACATACCCGGTTCCTTTCAGAAATAGGACATTACCATTTTCGAGCAACAATTTACATGTCATATTATTACCCGTTATAACTTGTCCACTAGTAATCTTTTCCAATTTTAGAAACAATTTTTATTTGGGCAGACATAGAAAGAACAATCTGAATTCAGTATCCATTCATCGTTCAGTTTCTTTTCCATGTTAACAAGGACCAACCCATCTTCAAACTTATCTTTACTATAGACAAAGATAGCATTCTCATCATCAAATTTCTTTTCTTTTGTTCCATATTTCATCTTATAACAATTCTTAATAAAATGACAAGACTTCACACAATAATAGCATTTTTACCTTTTGCCTTATTTTTGGATTTATTCTTATCGCTCCATTTATTCTTGTTTTGATTAAAGGTCTTAGAGTGATAATTAGGTTTACTAAAGGCTTTTCCTTTCACAAACAAATTATCTCCATTTTGATACTCTTTAGATGTAGATTTCATCTCTAGAACCTTAATTTTTTTAGGTCATCTATGATTATATCATATTCTAGAGCAACCTTGATGTCTCTATATACGTCACTAATGGAGTTTAAAAAGATTACATTTATGATTATATCAGTAGTGAGTTATTCACTACTTATTCTAGGGCATCTTTGACGTCTCTATATATGTCACTAATGGAGTTCAAAAAAATTACATCTATCTGATTTTTTGAAAGTTTTTCATCACAGTTAACCATGTCTTGGGAAAGTTTTGTAAACATGTTCAAGTTTCCATCCAAATCAAGTGAGGGATCCATTTTAAAAGAAAAGATTTGCTTTAACAAATAGCATTTATTTGTAATAGTTTTAGTCACATATTTACCATGACGTTTAGTCCACAGTTGAGAAGTAGTTTTTATTTCACCAATAGTTCTTATGACATTTTCGGCTTAGTAGCCATTCTCACCATTTTCACGTGTTTCCAAAAAATTCTTTGAAAGATATCAAGTGTGCCTTTGAAAACTCTTTCCCCGTGAATTCAATAATTAGTTCAAGGTTGTCCAGTAATGACAAAGAAATGGGATCAAGAAGTGAAAATATTAAAAAACAAACAAACCTAAAACAACAGAATAAGAATATAAACAACCAAATTAAAAAAATTAACAAATGAAAATTAAAAATAATTAGTTTTAATATTACAATAAAAGAATTTTTCTAAACTGGCAACTGGAAAACCATATATATGAGCATACCTTATTATTCCTATACCTTACATATCAATAGTTGCAGTTCCATTTTTTTGTTACATCTTCCATATGGAGCAGAATCTTTGGATTATCACATAGCAAAAATTCCTCTTTTTGTGGTAGCAAAATCATAGGATTGTCGTGCAGAAAAAAATAAATAAATCTGAAATGATAAAATTCAAAGAAAACATCAATAATACCAAGATATGTTTGCCCCAACGAATTGGGGTAGTTCACCAATAAATTGGCTATGTCTCATGTGTATCTCACACAGAGTGGATATGGCTCGGATGCACTAGAAAACTTCAAGATTTCATTATTGCTTGTTCTTCCACAGATGAATATCTTATAAAACAAATACTACCAAGTCCCCAATTTTTTGACCAACAATTGTGAGAAATCCGGGTATCACACTGGATACCACTTAATAGTCCACGGATTACCAATTTAACGGCTTTTAAGTTTCCGAATGATTATTACTTATCCGTATTTAGTTTTGACCGTATGTGCGAAATTAATCAATCAAAAGCAACAACTCACTTTTAATTATTTCTAAATGATTAAGCATACAAATCCAATTACCATATGTTGAATTGCCGCAATAATAAGAAAAACAATAATAAACACCGGTGTGATGATGGAAAAATCCCAACTGTGTAAAAACTCCGGAACCAAGCCATTTGACTTCACTATAGAGAATACGGAGTGAGTTATAACCAGATGCTATCTAGCCAACTCCACTAGACTTTCCGATCTATTTCCTGCTAATTTCAAGGTCTTCTCCAAGACCTGTTCCAAGATCTTCTGCAATTGTCTCTTCCAAACGGGATTCCAAAAACATGCTCAAACGTCTTGTGCTCTTCATGCGCTTGTAATCTACCTCTCTCAACCTTCAGCAGTTCTCAAGTTCAACTGAGAAAGTACCTTCTTATGACCAATAGGAAGTAGGTGGTGTTTCGGATTTAATGATTTTGATATTTTTCCCAAATATTTGGTTGTATAGAATCAAGAGTGAAATGATGAAATCAGTGTATGAATAGGCTCTTGAATTTTTTATAGAGAAGAGGCACAATGAACAACCACGTTGAATGAGCAGTAAAAAAAATATTTCAAAATAGCAAATTAGGGTTTTTAGGGTTGATTGTCGCTCGAGCGAGAAGCGGTGACACGCGAACGACACACTATCGCTCAAGCAAGAACTCGGCGACAGGCAGGTGACATACATTCTGTTTTTGTCGCTCGAGTGTCAACAGGGCGAGAAGCTAGTGAAAATACAGTGCCGCACTAATCTCTACTCATAACGCTCGCTTCATTTTTAACTCAATAAACACAAAATCAACTAAGAAAATTACATAGATAGAAGATCTCTAGACTCTCTCTATAGAGAAGGTGACACTTTTTTATTTGAGAAAGGAAGTCTCTAGTTCAAGGTAACTCTACAGCGAGAGATATGGCATCCTTTTATATATGCATTCAATGGTATAGATGCATTCTTGATTAATCAACTGTAGGCATCATTTTTAGCAAATGAAATGCGACTCCAATTCCAAGCCCTTGTATCACATAACACAAAAATATAGTCATTTTGTTGTTTGAGGTGTACCCTTTTAACACAAGTAAAGTCTGGAGTTTCTACTCTGTCCAATGAACAAGTTGGAAGTGGGAGTATATTTGATTGGTTAGCAATATAATTGTAACTTAATAAAATACTACTAAGGGAGGTATATTCAATTGAGACTTTTGAAAACTTTGCTGATGAGTTATATGAATTTTATGAATTTTTTTAGATATTTGTATGGAATTAGTGGAAGTCTTTTGTAGAATACAAAAGATTTTTGAAAACTTTCATTTTAAAACTTTTAAAGACTTTTGAAAACTTTCATTTGAGATAAAATTTATGTGGATCTAATCCAATATTATGAAATTATCACATACAAGGTGATACTTCTCACAATTCCATCTTCTCCCATATAATAATTTTTTTTTTAAAAGAATAAAAACTTAAGACCTTAATTAAATAAAAAATAATAATTATACATATAAAAATAAATTTAATATTCAATATTATTAATATAATATACTTTTAAAAAATAAATAAAAAATATATTTAAATTTAATTATAAATTAGTCTATATAAAATTTTATAATTTAATTAAAAATAAATATTTTTCAGAAAAAATAAAGCCTCATTTGATATACATGATTTTTCAACTTTTGAACATGTTTGATAGTAGAATTTTCTTCTTATTGTTTTGGTTTGTTTTGATTTTCCAGTTTTTTTTTTTTTTTTTCTTTTTTTTGCAATTGAAAAAAATTCTAGACACAATGGTAAAAAAAAAATTATCACTTTTATTGACAGTTTCCATACGAAACAAAGTCAAAAGAATGGTAGTTGGTATGATAATATCTTTTCCATTTTTTTAGCAATTGGAACAAATTCTAGACTCAATTGTAGAAAATATTATCACTTTAATGGACAATTTTCAAAAAAAAAAAAATGAAGCCAAACGAAACCAAACAACATTTTTCATGTGGGAAATTATATCAATCAAAGACAATTAATTACAATTTTCAGTAAAATAATTTGTAGGCAATTCAATTCCATGTAAAACATTTTTTTCCATCCATTTTCCACATTTGCAATCAAACGGACCCTAAATGAAAAAAGAAAAAAAAAGTTATAAGAATATAATTTAATTCTTTCATAGAAAATATAATTAGAAAAAAATATTTTGTAATCATAACTCCAATGTTCGTAGAAGAGAAAATGAAAGAGAAATATTGAAAAAAAAAATACATATTAATTTCTTCTTTTTTTCTTTTTATGTGATAGTCTCCCAAAATTTTGTGATTAATGAGAGAAAAATTTTGAGATTTTATTTTAATACTTTTTGTTTAAAAGTTAGTACTATGGAGACTTTTATAAAAGTATCTAAAAGTCATAAAAATTTGAACACCCTAAAACTTATAGAGACTTCTAAAAAGTTTTAATTGAATACACTTTGACTTTTAGAGACTTTTTAAAAGTTTATAAAAGTCTCAATTGAAAACACCAATACTTCCAGAGATTCTCCAATGTTAGCCCCAAGAATAACTAACCAAGAGTGGGTGAATTAGTGTTAGAAACTTTTTTGACAATTAGTTTCAAAACTATTCAATACACAAGAAACAAATTCAAAGTGTAATAAGAGAGATAAATATGCAAGCTCGATAACTTAATTCAAGTATGAATATAGCACAATATAAATGACAACATAAAGTAAAGTGTAATAATGTAAAGATAACAAATCAATTTAATGGGG
Source organism: Fraxinus excelsior (assembly GCA_019097785.1). NCBI lineage: Eukaryota > Viridiplantae > Streptophyta > Magnoliopsida > Lamiales > Oleaceae > Fraxinus > Fraxinus excelsior. The sequence goes on from CM032642.1 coordinate 1,447,700, forward strand.
TTCGATACACAATGTGTTCTACGTCCTTGTTACCAAGTTCTCTATTACGAACAAGGTCAAATGCTTAAGTGACTTACAATAAGGAGCACATACCCTTAAGTGACTTACAACAATGAACATTTATCTTTAAGTGACTTACAACAAAGAACACTTATCTTTAGGTGACTTACAACAAGGAGCACATATCTTTACAATAGAGTTTTCACAAAGCTCTCGAAACCACTAAAGTATAAATGATAGTTTTACAATTGAAACAACTCTCTTAACAAATGATATAATCAAGTCAAGTATTTAGAGAATTAGAATAACACTTCAATAGATAGCAAATAGTAAAGTTCAAGTGTTTTTGTTGTAAACTTTGATGAATGGTGAATAATGAAATAGTTTGTATCTTTGTATCAAAGTTTTTCAACCAATTATCTCTCTTAACAAATAATACAAGTTAAGTATGAAAAGAGATTTTACACTTTAATAAAAGTGTTGGCAAAGAAAACATTTATAAAAAATCTTGGAAGCGGAGTTTGTTGACGAGGTTGAGAGTATTGTGGTTGCCTTTGTAGATTAAAACCCGGTGGATGATTAAACTGTGGTTGTGGGGCTATGAAATGATTTCCTCCATAACTGATATTAGGGTGATCTCTCAATCCGGGATTATATGTGTTAGAATATGGATCATATCTATTTCTCTGTTGCATTGCAAATCCCCCAATTGCATTTCCTTGCTCTGTGACTCCTTCTTGTAGTGTCGGGCATGCATCAATAGGATGTCCCGCAATAGAACAAATCCCGCACACTTTTTCTTGTTGAATTGTCCCAAGTGCCATTTGTTGTACAAGAGAAGTGAGACCAGCCAATGGTCATTCAATTTGAGAGGTTGCTCCCATCTCACTTGTTTAATCGGTGCCTCTTCCCTACTGCCAAATTGTTGTGAGTTGGCGGCCATGTTGGCTATCAAGTCTATAGCAACTGTTGGTGTTTTATCCATTAAAGCTCCTCTACTAACTACATTAATCATACTTCACTCTATCGGGAGTTATCCTTCATAGAAGTATTGTAGAAGTAATTGCTCACTAATTTGATGGTTTGGGCAACTAGAGCAAAGTATTTTGAATATCTCCCAATACCCTTTTCCTTTTTTTCCTCGCAATCAATCATGTTTGGTCTCATCTTCAATTCGTATGATTCTTCATTCGCTAAAATCTCAATATTCAGTTTAGCTCCATTTTGACATGAAAAGAAGTCCTCTTATTGAGTTGTCATCCCTGTTTTCATACTTCCAAGTTGATTTTGGCAAAACTTGTTTCATTCTTTCACTCTGCCATGTAAGGAAATATATCAACTATTTACAGAAAAACAATCCAAACGAACACCACTCGGCATCGGCTCAACCTAAACTAAACCAACGCTTTTGTTGCTTTAAGTTTTCACCCACTCCAATTGCCCTCTTTCTAACCCACAAAGGATCATGGTGGTGGTAGCAATATGACAAAGGGAAGAAGAAGAAGGAAATAATGGTTGATCTCCAAACCCTCCAAGTCGGCTGCCTCGTTTTCTCTTCTCTATTTCTCACTTCACATACACTACACCAGTAAATCCAAAGCGTAAAAAATTGTCGCGTACCTTAATCATTGGTAAGTGATGACATATTAATAAAATCTCAAAAAAAAAACTTCACACACACTACATAGCTTGAACAAGAAGCATAATATATGGATGATTAGGTTACTAAGTATGTGTTTGGTAGATATTAAAATTGGATTAAAACTGAAAAACTATTCGTTATTGTTGACTTTTATTATATGAGTGAGACTCAATAACGGCTATATTTTTAATTTTAATTGGATTTTGAGCTATACCGAACGCACACACTAAATTTGGGGCTAACTTATCCATTTAGATGGGTCAAAAATATATCTCTTCAAATGGGCCAATTTAATGGACCAACAATAATCCAAAACCACACACTAATCAAACCACCAATCCAACTCCAACTTAGGCCCTCCAAAAGTGTTGGTCGTTTTCAGGTCAAGCCAAACCTATGGTGTCGATAAATTATCCAATGTCCGTTTTAAATGATTGTCTGGATTTATTGGGTATTAAAAAACCCAACAATCACTATGTGTAGACATGACACGTGCATTGCACAGTCGTTGTACATGGCATTACATATAGAAAACAGTTCTATGCGTAAGATTTTTCAAATGAAACCCCTTCAATGGACCAAATTGGTATAATTTGGTCCACTCCTAATCTTTGCTTATTTTAGTAGTATTTTAATAAGTTACCATTGCTAACTAATCGAATATACTCCCACTTCCAACTTGTTCATTGGACAGATAGTAGATGTAAGAGGTAAACAACTGCACTAGTGATAAAAGGGTGCATATCAAACAACAAGATTACCACATTTTTGTATTATGTGATGCAAGGGCTTGGAAATGGAGTCGCATTTCACTAATGCTATATTTATGGAGAACACATTTCATTTGATAAAAATGATGCCTACCATTGATTAAAAACATCATGTTTCAGTACGGAACATAGTTCAATAAAAAAAAGTACAGATAAACAAGGATGGAGTCTGTGAATAGAACTCTATAATATATTTGACAAAGTTCTTGCATTTTTCTTCCCTAAATCCAGTATTGTCCGAATCTAGACTACCTTACTAGACATGGCGTCAAGGGCTTTCATGCCCCTTGGTGATAGCAATTTATTCATCAAGACTAATAGGGCCAACTTGTACGAGTTCCACAAGAAATGACATTTCATCTTCAACACATACCAGCTTTTTCACCCAGTGGATGATATTTCCTTTCCCTCCTTGCTGCCATCACGTCTTGGACTTTGCATCAAATCATGTTTCGTCTCATCTACAATTCATATGCTTCTTCATTCCCTAAGATCTTAATATTCACATTTTTCAGCTTCGGTTTGACATGAAAAGAAGCCCTGCTACTGAGTCCATGTTTTCATACTTTCACTACAAAAAAATAACTGATTTCGCGACAAAAAAAATGTTGTTGCAAAAATTGAGATTTTGTTGCAAAAGTAATTTAGCGACGACAATATGTTTGTTGTGGGTATTGTCACACTATATGAGTCACAAAATGTGTTATACGACGACTTTCAGCCATTTATCATGTTAACAAAATCACGACACTATTTGTTTGACACGAAAAATACGGAATATCAACACAATGTTTGTAGCCACAATATCATCACAATATATGTGTCGCGAAAAATTAAAAGGGCGACAAGTCAGTTTGTTGCAATGAATATTCCAATAATTTTTTACGAGAAATATGTTTATTGCAAATGTTGAGTCATGGAATGTATTATGCAACAACTTTCGGCCATCCATCGCATTAACAAAATCGCAACACTATTTGTTTGATACAAAAAATACAAAATAGCAATACAATATTTGTAGCCATAATGTTTTCACAATACATATATGTCTCGAAAAATAAAAGAGCGACAAGATAGTTTGTCGGAACTATTATTCCAATAAAGTTTTTACGAGAAAAATGTTTGTTGCAAATATACTTTTAAAGGTGTAATTTTTGCTACCTATTTTATTTTGCGACAATACATGCTCGTAGTAATATGTTTTTAATAACTAGTCATGTTTGTCGTGAAATATGTATTAGAATGTTTTTGATATGTCGTATAATATATTTTAATATATTCAACATTTCTAGTACAATTTATTATGTAACAAGTGGTGTTTGTAATTAAATTTATTTCGCAACATAGAGAGTTTATCACATCATCATTTGTGCAACAATGCATTCGTGTTTATTTATATACGTCGTATATTTTATTTTACAATATATAAAATTAGTACGCAAATTATTTTGCGACAACGAGTGTTTATTTATGTGTCAAGTTGTGCTCGTGATTAAATTTATTTCGAAACGAAAAATTTTTGTGGTTTCAACGATGTACAATCGTCGCCTAATTTATTCTATTTTTCATTATGTATGTCGGAGATTCTATTTCAAACATTTGATTTTCAATTTCTTTCGTCGAAATAAAATTGTTAGTATGGTACACATTTATTTGAAAACCTAACTTCATAAAAATTAACTCGTAGCTTTAGGAAATGAATGCTTTAGTAGACAATTATTAAAATACAAATGATATCAAAATAGACAAAAAAAAAAATCATATTAGTGTCAACCAAATAAATATAGACCAAGATACTATTTATAAACTTGGTTATCTCAAAACCAAAACAAATAATAATAAAGTATAATAGTTGTAATTTCAAAGTTGAACTACTTAGGAAAGTTTACCAAACTTGAAAAGTAGAAAGTAAAACTAGAAATATCAAACCACAACTATAAAAGAAAAAAGGTCATGTCACGAGAAGAAATCAGGTTTTTCATTTCTACTAAACAATAAAAGAATGAATAACAATTCTGAAAACTTAAACCAATCCACAAACTAGTAAAATTTTCACATGAATTATGCTTATGCCAAAAGGGAGGAATCCATAACAAACTATCAAATCAAAATCTGGAAAACGGAAACTAAAAATTATCTCAAATTGTGCATATCCACACGGGAGCGCACAAAAAGCGAGAACATAATTGACTTGTTGGAGATGAGATTCTGATGGTGCAGCTTAAGTGACATGAATTAAATTTGTGTATTTTACTACAAACATGTGTTTACATATATTGGTTAATATGAAAAAAAAAATGATGATTTCTCAAAAAAAAAAAAAGAGACATTTAGCATATAAAATATTGTAAAAACTAAGGACAAATGAAATGACAACGTTAAAAAAATGTTGCAAATAGGTGAACACAATTTATAAATTGGTTAAAACAACATTCATAAAATGTTGCAAAAGGGGAACGACAACAGTTAAAAAACGTTACAGCAGAGGAACGGCGACATTGAAAAAATGTTGCAGAAGAGTAACGGTGATACTTAAAAAACGTTGCAAAAAGTCCAGAATGAAAGTAACGACAACACTTAAAAAACGTTGTTAAAACATTACGACAACACTCATCGAAACGTGGCGAAAAGTCATTTGCAACGTTTTCTAAACGTTACAAAAACTTGTATTTCACAACGTTTAAAAACGTTGCAAATGACTTTCCACAACGTTTTCTAAATGTTGCAAAAACTAAACAGTAATGTTTATATTAAGCTTTTGCAACGGTATATAAACGTTGTCGTATCCTTATGGTCTACGGCAACACTGAAATCCGCAACACATGCACGAACGTTGCAAAAAGGTTATCGCAACGTTTTTAAAACGTTGCAAAAGCTGATTTTTGTTGTAGTGATGTATTCTTGAGTAATCGATTGTAGGCATCCATTGTTGCAAATAAAACGTGTTCCTCCATGTATATCGCATTAGTGAAATGCGACTCCAGTTCAAAGCCCTTGTTTACCTCTTACATCTACTCTCTGTCTAGTGAACAAGTTGGATTGTGGGAGTATATTCTTTACAATAGAACTTCAACTTATAACTTAGTAAAAAACTACTAAAATAAGCAAATAATACTTTATTTAGAAGGATTAGGCCAAATCAGTTCGATCAGATGCAATTAAGGGCTTTCAACTGAAAAATTTTACAGAGAAAAGTTTTCCATGTGGAAGCTCGAATCGGAATTTAATAAAACCTAGTATAGCCACAATGAATGTGTGATGCATGTGCAGTGCACGTGATGTGCAAATAGATGTCCAATAGAACCAATTAGTTGGAATTACCATATCATTTTAGTAGCATTTCTTTCTCAAGACGAACACATATCTTTCTATAAATAGGTGATACCTCTCCTTCAAGGCATTGAATGAAACGAGTTCTGCCAAAATCAACTTTGAAGTATGAACAAGGACGAGGCCTCAGTAACATGGCTTCTTTTCATGCCAAAAACTGTGAATATTTAGATCTTAGCAAATGAAAAGAATATGAATTGACATGGTTGGATGGGAGGAAAAAAATCCAAGACATGGCAGCATGGAGGAAAAGGAAATGTTATGATCAGGAGGGAGAAAAAATCAGGTCTGTATTGAAGATGAAATGTCAATTATTGCGGGACCTGTAGAAGTTGACCGTGTTATCGTTGACAAATAAGTTTCTACCACTGAGGGGCATGAAAGACCCTGATGCCATGTTCAGTAAAGCAGGGTGAGTTTTGACCGGGTAATATTGAAGTCTTTCAAAGCAAAAATCTTGTTTTTTAGCCATCATTGAAGAGAACACACTTGAGCCTGAATGGTATAATCCTAGTCAAAGATCAAACTATTTGGCATAAGTTAAGATTCGTAAATCTTAATCTAAGTAGTAGTTGCAACCAAAGACAATAATGAAGTGGTGATACAGTCAAGACCGAAGAGTTCATTTCACTTTTCTAACAAGTCAAAAAGAATAAGAGGACGAGGGAGTTGTTCTTTATTTGTTGTTTTTTTTTTAGTTAGTTTTGTGAAATTACTAAGTCGAAACTATTGTATTTTTTATTCTTCCATAGTGGATTGTTTTACCCATGATAGAGGGGTCGTAAATGTTTCCCTTAGGGGTTTATCACGTTATTTCTTGCGTTCATTTTTATTTAATTTTGCAATAGATTATATCTTGTAGAACAAAAAAATGTTAAATTGTCCAAGTTACAATTGTGCGTAAAATCGCCTATATGAAGTTTTGACTAGCGAATTCTGGTTGAAACGAATAATTGAAACAAATTATTTGATTAACTGGATTTTAGTATTTATACAAACTTCTCAAAATATATTATAGAGTCTTCTTCAGAGATTGTTAGATAATGAGACTCCAATCGACTATTTTCAGGCTCAGTCAATCCAAATCGACACCGTAACCAAACCGATCAAATCACAAACCTACACTCCAAACCGGTTGCTCCAACAAGATCAGCCCACAAAGGACTCGGTATGAAGAAGAAGGTAGCCTCAATGTTCAACCACTAAGGCTAAGGAAGAAGGGAGAAAACGGATCACCAACGGCACAAAGCCAACAAAGAAATATGGCTCTCTTTCACGGCTACTCAAAACTTCACACACGGCTAGCTGTAGTGTTGGGCAAAGCGTTAAATAGATGAAATAAGTATGGGCCTTAGCTTAGAATGATAGAGCCAAATATGAAATGTATAAGCGGGCTAACAACCGTAAAAGCCATCAAATTCTTTGGGTTGGGCCATGAGTAACACTAATTTAATTAAACTGCTTCAAATGGCTCAATAGGATGTAGGATCGGTTTGAACAATTGTGGTGTCGATATTTCATTTCACTCAACAGCCGAGGCCTATGAAGTATAATCCAAACAAAAAATGATTTAACATCATCGTCTGGGATTTATTGGGTATCAAAACTCAACAAAATCTCCACCTTGATTCTCCATAAATATGCAATCAATCAAAATACAAAGTTAACACTTGCATAATCAAGGTAACCAATTAATTTTGTCACGGACCTTATCTCATGTTTCAAACTTGAAACATATATCATACCTGCTCCATATACTCACCAGGCCAAGGTCAAGAACACCCAAGTAGAAGCAGATAATCACAGCAATCAATCAGGAGCAAATAAACATGCGATGGAGATATCATATTAACACATAGATATTTTCAAACATGTTCACACAAAACAACATATTAACACCAAGTCAGTCGACAGGCCAACACATATGCAACAAATGCATAAAATGACCCTACGAAGAAGATCTCACCAAACTTTCACTCAACCCATTTCTAACTGGTAAAATCTCTATAGATCCTAAGTTCTCGGGATAATCCTCTATCGCCACATCACTTCTCCCAACCTACGTGGATAATGAGTCTCCACCTAACAGATGTCTCACACTCCCCCTGATCAGGATCTCTTCTCAGATAAAATATTCCAACATTTGATCACATCTCCACTGTGATCCAAATGCCACATTCCACATCCCACAGTACAAGCCAACAATATACCCCTAGACATCTATACTCCACCTTACCAAAAGACATACAAAATGGAATTTTCGTTAGTAAAAAACCTTGTCATTTCCTACAAAAATGCTGTTGGTAATCGTCTTTTATTGCTAACGGCATTTCTGTTGCTAAAAATCTTGTAATTGCCTACATGTATTCTGTTGGTGAAAAGTCTTCAATATTTTGGTTTGTAAAAACATAATCATAATTGGTAAAATAAGGTATTACCAACGGCATATCTGTCGGTAAAAATATTATATTTTAACAAAATATTTGTTGCTGAATTATTTTCTAATTCAGCTTCAATACCAACGGAAAATCCGTTGGTAAATCTTAATTTATTATTTTGTACTAAAAATCAATATAGCCACTAATTAATAATTATTAATTTCAAAATAATCAAAATCATCAAAACACATTAAAAGCTTTAATAGATTATAAATTATTACGCCAAAATTCCAAATTTCAAATATGTCGTCTTAAAAATCATCATTTCGTGATCCCGAGCTAAAAGGAAAATGAAAATTAGGAATATTTTGTTCCCTAAGCATGCTTCACACTGTTTTCCACAACTCGGCCTTGTGATTTCTTTCAACTCGTTCAGGACATACAGTGAGATTATCAACCATTTTGTTATTCTCATCTATTGTATTTCATATAATAGCTAGCTCTGACTTCAAGTTATTCACCTCTTCATCACGTGCAAATGTTGAACTTCAAATTTCAGATACTAATTTTTATATTCAAATTAGTTCGACAAGGTAGATCTTGTTGATCAAACGTGGTCTGCCTCACTAATGTTGACCTTTGCCTTGCAAGTATTGAAGGCGTGTTTCTAAAAGTGCGACTTTGGCTCACTTAAGTGGAATGATCTTCTACTTACACATGACGAACTTGTGAGCGTTGGAGGTAGGATTAATTGCTATCTCATATATATACTACTTAACCCTGCTCTACACAGTATGTGAGCGCAGCTTCCATTTTTCATTTGTATTCTCTGATTTTTGTTCTTCTCTTGAAAATCTTGATTGAATTTTGATGTTTGCTTAGTGTGGGCGATTGAGAGCAATATTTGTAATTTGTGAGGTGAGAGAAACTTGAAGAGATGATTTCTTCGCACGTGTGTACTTAACGTCCTTAGCTTGATTTCTAGTATCTGGAATAGAATCCACTTTTTAGATGATTAATGGGTAAGTAGCATTTAGAAGAATGTGGACATAGGGACCCTTTAATGGGTGAAAAATCTTTTGTGTTCAATTCTTTAATTTCTTGACAATTGTACTTTGTTAAATTGGATTTAAACGATCGATTTAGACCAATAAAAATATTCGAGTCTCCCAAGATTTCTCATTTCAAACTTAGTCTCCAATCTCTCTTGGAGTCTGAAAATCTCTTTTATCATCTCCAGTGATAATCAAGTCATCTACATAGATTATTAAAGTTGTTAACGTTCCCAGTTGGTATTTGAAAAATAGAGTATGATTTGAGTTGCTTTCATGTCCATGCTAAATTGAACCAACCATGCACGAGGTGATTGTCTAAGCTCATACAATGCCCACTGCAACTTACGATACTTGTTTTTGCAGATTCAATATATGAGGTGGAATACCCATGTAAACCTCCTACTCGTGATCTCCACGAATTAAGGCATTTTTATGTCAACTTGATGAAATGGCCAATTATATTTGCTGCTAGTGACGGCAAAACCCGGATAGTATTTAGTTTCACTATTGATGAAAAGGTCTCATGGTAGTCTATATCATACTTCTGTATATAATCCTTCACCACAAGCCTCTCTTTATCATTCAATGAACCCATGTGCTTTGTGTTTAGTAGAGACAACCTGCACTTGCACCTTAGTGTCTTAATTTCTTTTTGGCATTACCACAAGAGAACATGTATTGTTCTTATGTAAAGCTCTAGTTTCTTCTTGTATTTCTTGAACCCATTTCGGATCTACAATGGCTTCTTAAGTATAAACGCCTGAACAGGTTCTGACAATTTTTGAGTGGATACATAATTTGAAACCAGGTAACTAGATCTTCTCTCTTCAAAATCTGGTGACAACCTAAGTTGGTGGGTTGCCAATATTATTTTCAGAAGGTGTTGACCCCAAAAAATGGTCCGATGACGTGGCCAACAAATAAATAGAAACTAAAATCCACACTAGCCGAATCATTGTATGTTTATAGTTCAAGTCACTCCTTTTAATAGATGAATCAATGGGGATGATAATCCGAGATGTTTATCAAGTTGTGTTGTAATTAGTTGGTACATAAAGATGGGGTTGGCTGGTTGAGCAAAGTGGAGAGAATTAAGATTTACTTTTGATGTGTAAACTTGCATGCCCTCCTCTCGTATGAAGTTTGGGTTTTTATATCCAATGCAAGGTGAATGAGGTCCGTCTGATTGTGAGCATGTGGCTCTACTAGATCCATTGACTCCTATTAACATCAATCAATCATTTTAGCCATTAATGCTGAGATCCTCATATCCTTGCTTCTGACTTAGGATTAGACCGTGTAGACATGCAGAGGCGGCGTTGGCAATTTATTGTCTTGTCAATCATTTCATAAGGTCTATTGTTAGTTGACTAACCACCTCGCCAGAGAATGAACTCGTATTGTGGACCTCTGCCAAAAGGGGATCGAATGAGCAGCTTTTTGCCTCGGTACGCATAGAAATGGGTCGCCCACATGCCACATGTGAGCTGATCCGTTTGCCACGTGGTGTGCTTATTTCACGATTATTGAGTAACAGAAGGTACATTATAACCAACAGTAGGGCTGGGCGTGGGTCAGTTCGGTTCGGTTCTGAAGAGAACCGAATCGACCCAACATTTTCAGGTATTTAATAAAAAGAACCGTTGGGTCCAAAAATAATTATGGAACCGTTCGGGTTCGATTTTGTACCATAATTAAATTTTTTAACGTTACAACAACACTACATAAAAATAAAATATTAAAAGTAAATTAATTCAATTTATACAAACACGAAAAAGTAAATAAAATCCTTCAAAAAATTGCTGATTTATATCAATAGTTCATTGGTTTAAAGCAGTCTGCATAAAGATAATGAAATATAAATTAAAAGTTATAAAAATAAAATATTTTTAAGTATTGATAATACTTACCGATTATTTGATTTAATCATCAATTGCTTGACTTGTTATAGTAAAAAAACTCTACAAACATAATTGAAAAGATTGAGGAGCTTTAAAATTGATTAATGAGCTACCGCCACCGGGTGAACTGATGAATAGAGATCAAGATGTAGGTTTTACAAATTACAATTATCAAATGATTTTGCTGGATTTGTATTTTACTAGTGGACTTACCAATGACAGGGCCCAAATGTTGGGCAACTGGGTCAACAAAAAAATAAATTTGGTTGGACTTAGTTGATTTATTTAATTAATTTGGTAATTTGTTTATTAAAAAAAATTCGGTTCTTCGGTTCTCGGTTTAGAACCGAGAACCGACCCAAACTCATCAGTTCTCGATTCGGATACCCGTTCGGGTATTTAACTTATGAAAAACCGCTCGGTTCGATCGGATTCGGGTTCGGAAGTTTTGCCCATTCCAAACCAACATAATCATTAAGGGGATAAGGTGCAAATATCAGAAAATTCCAAAAACTTCACTGTCATGTTTCAACAAGTATAGACAAGTAAATCTAGTGGATTTGCATATGGAATTTCACTCTTACTCAAGCTCTTTGGATATGTTACACAATAACTTTTAGCTAAAATGCAAATATCACATTCGAAGTCTGAAGCATCTACATTAGAAAATAAATCTGTAAAAATGTAATTAGCATAAATAACTAATAGATGCCCCAAGCGGGGATGCAACATCCGAATGTCTCTCCTTGACATTGTTACTGCAATGCACATTATTAGCTATCTCACGACAAAAATCATCCATGTAAGATAACCCATTTCTCAGTACCACGCCCAATTTTCTCTGTCCTAGGTAAGGCGCAGTTTTAGACATTTCGAATGAAGTTGGTGACTCTTAATGGCCCACTTTACTGCCTCTAGATGCCATAACTGCCCTAGTCGGAAATGTTTCCTCAAGGTTGGGTGACTATAGTAGCCACAATCCCACATCGTATGGGAAAAGAAAATAGGATCGATTTATAAATTAAAGGACCACTCCCAAATTATATGAAGAGTTTTGGGTGTGGGTGAAAGATCAAGAAATATAATGTGAACTTGGCTCAAAGAGGACAATATAACATATATGGTCTTAAAAAACGAAAATATGATTTATTTGTAGGTGAGAGAATAACTCTGAATTAGGGCTGTAAGCAAAAACCGTTAAACTGGAAAATCGAATCGAAATCGCATTTTAGAAATCGTCGATTTGGTGCCACGTGGACCCGTCAACGAAATGGTTTTGAACCAAAAATGGATTGATAGAGTTTTAATTGCGATTTAAAACCAAACTGGAACAGCGAAAAAATACATATAAAAAATAATAATAAAAATGAAAATTTATGAAAAATCCAAATATGTAAAATTCAATTGTTTTGTCATGAGTGGGTATTTTTGTCAATTTCTAATTTTCTATTACATATATATTATTATTACCCAATAATCTTAATTTATATCTAATAATCTCAAGACTAACATAATATATCCAAAGTCCTTATTCTCTTCAGAATTCAGATGAACTTCAGCCGACATCCGACACATCCTTGAGCCACCACACCACACCACACTAAATCAGAGACAAAGAGATCCTAGGTCTTCGGTGATAATATTTGCTAAGAATAAAGTTTCAAATCAATAATTTTTTCAAGCAAACTGAGGTAAGAAATCTGAAATTATATGGGTTTCGCATTTCTCTCAACTACTAGATGATTGTGAAATAAACTTATTCACTTTGATGGAAATGGTTTATCTACTATGTACATGATTTTATTCTATTTGTGTGGACATACTCTTATTTTGTGACTGAATTAGACATAATAAAATATGTCAATAGAAGCTAAAAAGTGTTCATGTTCAATTTGATATGTGGATGAGCTGTTTAATAAGCTAAAAGAAATCAACAATGACTCCAGTAGCAACTATACTTGCATCAATTTAATTGTTGTGTTTTATTGGTTAGATATTTTATTAAACTGTTTCTTTAAGTGTTTTGAATTAATAATAATAATATATTCAGTTAGCCTATTAAAGTTTTGAATTTTGATCCAGTTGGCGTAAAGTTTATCATTTAAGGTGTTGTATTATTGATGTCTCAGTAACTGTATTATAGAACTATATTTTTTAAATAAATATTTAGTTTATAGATGTTTTGAGCCTTATATTTAGTTTATTAGACTTGTATTGTAATATTATCGTAACGTCTTAGCCTCAAAAGGGTTAACAAAAAAACTATTATTATAATTTCACTTGGGTGTAGTTGGTATTTAAATTTATAATAGATATATTTAGTTGTTTTAGATTTATTGTTAGTAAGATATAAATAGATATTGAATTCAATGAATTAATGACATAAAAGTATAGGGGCAAAAAAATATACGACGAAACCGACGGTTTAAAATCAGACCAAATCGTTAGGTTTAGGTTTGAGATTTTTTCAAACCATTCAAAATTGTTTGGTTTATATTTGAGTTTTTCTCAAACCGGTTTAAACGGTTTGGTTTGAAAATCTATCAAAAATCGGTAAAATCGGATCGCTTACACCTCTACTCTGAATTGGTATGAGGCATTTTGGATGTAAGCCAAAGAACAAAAAATGACTCAAATATAACAAATGGTATCAGAACTTAAGTCTAGCCATAAATGTAAGTGACAACGAAGTTGGGCTTCCTAAGGTAGAGTGATTGTAGTGGTCACAATCCTCCATCTTTGCAAGTCATAGATGAGTTAATATGTTGTAGTGAACTTCATATAAATTGCCTCCTTCGAGACGTCCGGATAAGTAAATTATTGTAAATCTCGAAAAACTGTAAGATGTGAGTATATGGATATTTCATATAATTGGAGATGTCATTCGAAGAGGTTGATCACATCCGGCCTTAGTTGAAAATTTGGATGCCCAAATGGGGATAGGTCATACTTGGTTAGCTTTGAATGACTAGAGAAGCCCTACACTCCTCCAATGGTGTCATTCATTTGATTGGTCAATATCAAGTCGAGTTCTTTTCCTGGTCAACTAATGTGTCACTAGACGAGAACTATCCGAAGGTCCATCCGTCTCACAATTTTGAAATATTTGGGACATACACTACTACAACTAAAGGTTTGAGTGTAATATTCATACTTTTGAAATGTTTGAAACTTATACTGCAATTATTCCTAAAATAAAAGAGCATGACCACGTAGAGGATGCACATTTTAGATTATTTAATTTTAGAAATTTTTAAATTTTGAAATAATTAGATTCGATTTCAAATCGCACTTTCGATATTGAAACTTTATAACAATTTAGTTTAGCTCAAAATTAAATCAGTGAAGATCCGTATAGTTTCAAATCAACGATTTTGAAAATATGGTTCCAAATTGATTTGATATTTTTACGATTTTTACTTTCGTTCCCGTTTTAGTCAATTGTCTGCCCGACTAGAACAATGTCACGATAAAGATCGTGGCATGAGGTGGTTACTCCTTCAAAATTAACACGCTTTGCGTCCAGCTTTGGGAGGGTGCGTTGCGTATAATTTAAGCGAATATTTATTCATCTAAAATCTCCCAATGGGAATCAGTTTGCAAAGTCGCTACTATAAAAAAAACCTCGGACGAACAGAGTGCTGTCAAGATCAGCAAAACTGCAATGGAGATTTCATCGGCTGCCCCAAATTCTTCATCGGGTTCCTCTAATTCCCGTAATCGTCGGAGCCAATTTCGGTACTGTCACTGCAACTGCTTCAGGCGCTGCTGTCGCTGCTTTTGCTGCTTCTATTCCTACCCTTAAAAAATGTAGTAGATTCTCTGTTTTCCAGTTTCAAAATTTTATTTTTTTCTTCTTCTTTTATCGAAACGTATTTCATGTAAATATACAAAATGCTAGTGAGTTTAGTTGATTAGAAAACATGTCTAGTTTTTGTAACTTAGAAGTTCTTGTTGAAGACTAAATTTATATAATCATTGTATTCTATCCTTAATAGTTTTAGTTTACAGGGGAGGGGAGCCATGGAAGGTACTAGCTTTTACTATTGCCACTAATCATTTATAGAAATTGTTTATGTACTGGACTTTTTGATAAAAATTGAATCTTGTCTAAACGTGAGGGCACATGTTGAACGCAAAATTTGAATAAATAAATATTCCACATTGTTAAGAGCTTAAACTTTTAGACGATGTAGTTCAACAATGCTTGTGTTTGACGTATAAGTGTCACTTAAACGAGATTTTTTTGGTACTTTCAGATTCTTCTTTTTCCCCCTCATGATATGGACTTTGTTTATGACAATTGCTAAACAAAATTGAGTTGGAGGGTGTGATAATTATATATGTTTTAGTAGTTAGTACAACAGGATCTAATTTTGATTGGGTCTACTTTGGAATTTTAGAGAGTTAGCCAATGTTTGGCTCATGTTTATAAACGGTTATAAACACTCAAGCAACTTTTATCCATATATTTTGAGAAACCAACAAGTGCTACCTACTTATTTCGCACTCATTTCTATATATTTATAATTTAAATAGTTTATTAAGCACTTCTCAAACATACTTCAATTGCTTGAAGTATGTTCGGAAGTAGAAAAGAATGGGGATGGAAGAGCTGTAAAAATTCAAAGCACCTGAAGGAGTTTGATGTATGTGATATATTGTTTTATTTATCCAAAAAATTATAAATTGAGGTTAAACCATGGTTTAGGCACTGTAACATCAGTAAATTGTATGAGTAGAAAGCTTCAAGTTGCTGACAGAGTTTCTGTATGAGATTTCCAGTTGGATATGAAAAGGAGGGAATTCAAGGAATGGATTGATTTTTTTTTTCTTGGGGGGGGGGGGCGCTTTCTGCTGAGTAACTATTAAATTTTTAGGAGTGAATCAGAACTTTTGTGTAATGAGTGTAGTGATTAAGTGATGACATTTCTAGAGCAAGTTCTGGAAGAACTAGATAAGGATTTTGAGTAGGTAGTATCTGGAACTTCATTGCATACATTAATCTGATGTTTTTGTCAAAGCAAGCATTGAAGGATTTCGACAAACTTATGGAAGTGAGGGTTCTAAAGGTTTACATGTTCCTCCCTTTGATGGAAAAGATTGTATACGGAATTTACCTTACAATATTTCCAGGCTTTTGATTTGGTGAAATTCATTTCATGTAAAATTCCATTTTAACCCCGCAATGTGCCCTATTTCGTCAGCTTCATATCGGTAGGTGTGATTTAGCAATACATATAGGCACAGTAGAGGAGGGAGCTATTCACAATAAAACAAAATATTGGCACTACACAATATGTGGAAGTATCAATATGGTGGTAGTTCAGAGCTATTGGTACAATATGTAGGCCATTTTTTTCTTTCCTGACTATCTATACTATAATCTAGTATGTTAGGAGCCATTGTGTCTTTAAATAGGATGATTATATCACTTTTGTTATGGACACATATCCCCACTGGTTTTCCAAATTAATCCCCCGGACACTTATAGTTCAGAATAATATATGAGTGATCCGTACACTGCATCTCCACGGTCCACCCTAAAACTGGTCTTCCCGAAAAATTCGAAACGGCATGGAGTCAGGTAAGTCCTAAAGTTTATGGCATGCTGCAAAATGGTGTTGAAGTTGGAGTTTCTGTATGTATAGCTGATAACAAAAGTCTTCTTCTGCCATCAAGGTTTGCCCCTTTATTCATACAGTTATTGCCTGGCTCTGGCAGATATTTTTATCTCTTTTTCTGCTTGATACTTTTGCAAAACTTTTTGATAGTTTTCCGTTCAGTTCATGTGTATTTTTCCATTTGAGACTTGGAAAATAGGAGGGAAATTTTGGATGGATTATGACAACTGATCATGTTCGTGCTAAACAATTTATGACAAATTCACCAGTCATAACTAGTATTGGGAACCTAACATGCTTAGTGTTTCTAGATGGATTTTCTTCTTTTATTTGCTAATTAGATTATATATCAACCAGGAATTTTATGTTTTTAGCTTTAGACTTTACTTAATTTGCATGTTATTCCTTTCTATATTCCATTTGAGATGATATGTCGATGTCACTAATGTGATATGTTAACCAGTCTGAGTCCCCTCAGGGCTACTGAGGTGAGAAACGGCTGTAAACTTCAGGGTCCCGTGAGATTAGTCGAGGTGCGCGCAAGCTGGCCCGGACATCCACGGCTATCAAAAAAAAAGATATGTTAACCAGCACAATGAGAGTGATCAATTGTTGCTTTGGTTAACATAATGTGAAGTCCATAAAATTACCGAAGTTATGGTATATTCAGTTCCTTCTATACTGTCCAAGATTTAACTCGGTAAAATCCATAAAGATTTCCCTCATAAACTGCTATCTGTTGATGAAAGGTGCCACCTAAATTGCCTTATTACCTGGTGTAGAAAATTGATCTAATACATTTGCAAATAAGTCCGTGCTTTGCCAGTGATATATCCTCTTCTTTTTACCTGGTGTAGAAAATTGATTTCATACATTTGCAAATAAGTCTGTGCTATGCCAGCGATTATCTTCTTCTTCATTTTTCCTTTGAGCTCACACAACTTCGGTTTTTCCAAATTCCTCCAGTTTTTGTGGCTTGTGATCAATTTACATATATGTTGGATTGTGTATGACCTCGACCATGGAGGGCATTTCTTTTATTACGGGAGTATATTGAGAATTTATGAATGTGTCGGGGTTTCCCCGATATTCTTGCTTTAGAAATGGCTTATTAGAGGGTTATTTTGTGCGCAAGAGAGGCGTGAGGAAAACCTTGCATTCTTCTCTATTATAACAATGCAATAGTGAGTGGACATGGCTCTCATATTTACTCTAAAGTGTAAAACACTATCATTCTGTGTGCACTTTGCTCGTTATCTGATTATAATTACCAAAGTCAAGATTAGAGTACCTCTGCATTGGCCTAGTTCGTTTTACACTGCTAGATATTGTTCATATTTATGTCCGGGAATGATCTTGTGGATCTGTTTTGAAGCTGTCTATGCACTGATGAGAAATTTCTTAAACTATTGAGAAGCGAGGTGCTGATTACTTGGATCCACGAGTGAATTAAAAGTTTTCGAGGGTAGACGTTGCCATGAGATTAATTTTTTACTTAGTGGATTAATTTAAGATTTTGAGTTCAATTGACTGAGTCTACTGACTTGTTTCTGTTGGATTTAATTTTAAAATTCTCAATTATGTGAATGAGATTATAAGGGGAAATAATTACTAGATTTTGTTATTTTCTTATTTTGGTAGTACTGATTTTTCATTATTAATAATATAAGCTATAAACCATGGTACAACAATATTATATATGCTGCTAAGATGGCCCGGGGTATAGCTCAGTGGTGCAAATGACAGGAGTAATGTAGCTTTAGCTGAGCTGGCAGTCACAGTGTGATGGTTTGATTCTTGCCTTAACAAAGTTTGGAATTGGACTCTCTGTGGGCACCAGTATGACAGCTCTTGTATCTTGACCTACTGAAGCACATCCCACGATTTACCTCATCCACGATGCTCTAGGGGAGGGGAGAGCCCTGAAGGTTGGGTTCAACCTTTTTTTTATATATGCTACTAAGGTATATAAAGTTTATGTATAGACTGGGTCTACCACCAGCAATTTTCAACGTTTATAGGTTTTTTCTTACTTTTCAATCATTTGACTAAATTAATTTATGCATTTAACTTTTCTTATTCAGTAACCATTTATTAAATTAATCCCTCAAGACAGGCAGCCATGAATTTCTGGCAAAGGGACAACAAACCTTAGATCAGGTTAAATGGACTTCAAATTTTTTTAGATGATCAAGTTTGACTAATCTTAAAAAGTATACTTATAATTAAATTACCTATAAAATAAATATTCTTGTTGTTTGATTCACCTATTTTGACAGTGGCATAAAGATATTGAATCCCTTCTGGTCGGGAAGATGCAGGCCAATAGCTTGTTGTCCTCTTCTACAGCATAAGCTTTAAAGAAGAAAGCTATCAACGCTAGTATGTAATATTTACTTAAAAAAAGTTTATCGAATAATTTTTTAAATAAAATATTTTTACTTACTTTAAAACATGCTCTGTGTAACTTCATATTGCACTGCTAAGCGAAATGATTTCGGAAAAGGATATTTAGGTGGTGGATGAGGGCGGTGCAGCCGGTGCTCATGTCATATCTTTAAAAGATTGTAGTCAGTTTATAATGATCATATGATATTGAATTTTGTATTCGTACTGAGGAATCCCTTAGATCAATTTGATCTCGAAAATAGATATTTTGTGGCTTTGGGTTGGTAGTGGTGGGTTGCAAAAGAGACTGTGTCAAGATGAAGTAGTTTTGGTTCATCAAATCAATTTCTTTCAAAGTGAATTGAACCAGACAAAAGCTTAAAAGTAAGCAAAAAACACTCATGCTTTTGACACTAAAGCCAAAACCCAGGAATCTAAACCTCAAATCTTCACTTTCATCATTCTTCTTCTATTGTAATCATCACTCATTTTACTGCCACCAAAGTCTACAAAAACAGTCACCATCAATAAGGCTAATGGCCTAAGGTGGCGACCTCTATTGCACTTTTGAAAGCGAGCCTTCAAAAATAAGCACAACCCGTCAGTCAAGGCTCGAGTGCTACAGAAAACACCTTATCCATATGTGAATTTGCCGAAAATTTGAAGAATTTTCGTGCCATTTTAAAGAAAACCTCCTTGTATTATTGTGTGACCATTATGGAAATATGTCACACTCTATGATATTAGACTAAGTTGAGAATTTAAACTTAGTTTCATAAAATTGGACGTGCAAGACTGCTAATCGTACGTTTGGACTAATGACAGGTCGAGGACTAGTGTTCACTTTTTTAAATATACGGGGATTAAGTTGCTACCTGGTAGTAAGTTTGAGACAAATATAAAAAGTATACCAAAAGATAAATGAATGAGATATGCAAATTCGACCCCAGTTGAGTAACAAGAAGTCTTCATTATTGTTATTTTCATTGCTTTATTTTTGTAGGAGACAAAAATAGGGATGTAGTACTGTGTTTGGTTGAAAATTTGTTAACTCATTACACTTATTGTAGTCATGTCAGCTTTCTTTTTACTACTTTGCTTTAGCTTTTGGTGTCCATTGGATTCTCATGCTTGATTTTCTTAAACTCGTGTCTTTCTCCAACATCTTTTTTCCTTTAAAGAATTCTCATTTGTGTTCTAAAAAGAAACATAATTTCGATAAGACAGTACTAAACAGTACTTGAAAAAGTAACGAAAATTAAAATCTTATCTATGACACTATTTCACTTATGTGTAACACTACTTGTATATCCTTGTATTTTTCTTCCCATTTTGAATTAAGCTACTATTCTCTACCTATGGCTGCATAAATCCAAGAGTTTTTCCTCCTTCTACAATTTCATCAAGAAAATCATCAAGTTGTCCAATGATATTGTTAGTACCAGGTGGATTGCACAGCTTTGGACTATTTTTTCGTCTATTTATTACAGTGATGAAGAATCAAATTATCACTATATTTATTTCGGTGTAAGATATCACATTGTTCGAGGAACCCTAGATGCTGTCGAAGTAAATGATCGTCAACAAAACATTAAGAATCCCTACTAAAATTTTATCCACTATACCATCTAATCTTGTTCGATAGTGCATACCGTACATGTGGAGAATGAACAAGAATGATGAAATGAAATATAAACTAAAACGAAAATTCCTAGTTGTTTTCCCTTGTTTTTTATCTTCAAATTCTTGAATGGAGCTTCTAAATTCTCTACCTATGGCTGCATAAATTTCAATAGCTATTTCCTTCCTTCAACAATTTCATCATAAAATTGATTACACTGCCCAATGATATTTTCAATACTGCTTGGTCAGACAGCACTGGACATATTAAGAAAGAATAAGTAAAATTTTATGCCTTGTAGTATCTAGTCATGTCTAGTACTGCATACGAAAGATAAGGGAATTGCGAAAGACTAGATGGAGGAAAAGGAAGATAAACTAAAACGAAAAGTTACAACCATCCGACTATGGATTCCCCTACTGATTTTTTGAGCTTCTAAATTCTCTACCTATGGCTGCATAAATCCAATAACTTCTTCCTTCCTTCAACAATCTCATCAAAAAAGTCATCAAGTTGTCCAATGATATTCTCAGTACCATTTCTCAAAACTCCAAAACAACCCTTCAAATTTTCCACTCTCTCTCTTATTCCAACTTCTGGTTCCCACTCTACAGTTCCTTGTAAGCAGTTCCTCTCCAATTCTCCCCTCAGCTCATCCATGGCAATCTTCGATAGTCGAAACTCGTGTAGCATAATCCCGCCACGGAATGTCATCTGATTGATCTCAGATGCCACCCTCTGCTGCAATCTTGCGGTTGAGATCATAAAGGATGATCCAAAGAACAAGCACCCTTCATATCCTCCTCTTGAAAAATTCGACTCGGGCCAGCAGAAAACCAGGCCATAGAGTAAGATCATCAGAAGAATTGAATTCACATTTTTCATTGCATATAAAACTCCCCTGAATCCATTGAATCCATTCAGTTTTGATTCTACAGAAACTTTCTCTTCAAATCTTAATGAAAGTGGCTCAATTCTTGTCTCCATTAGTGATCTGTTCTCTTCCTCCAATCCCACAGCCTCCCTTTGACATCCTGATATTGCTCGAATAACCTGTTTTTTCAAGAATTCAATCAAGAAGATCAATAAATGAAAAAGGTTACAACAACCAATAAAAGAACTTCAATTTTTACCTATGAATAACGATGATTTTAGTGGTTTTTCTTTGTTGAAGACTACATTTAAATAAAAAAAAAAGTGACTTCTCTAGTAGTGAAGAGGTGGTTCAATATGAATGTGCACGTCTAAAAAATAAATAATGTATTTTTAAACGTTTAGGCGAGATAGTTCAATAATTATTATTCACCTGACGTGTAAGTTGTGGGCTTAAACGTCGATGGCTGTCGAGGGAAGAAGTTATGTTGAATCCTGCAGAGTAATAATTTTCCAGGCCAGAAATTCCAGATTTAAGGACATGACAAATTTCCCAGAGCCTGGAACTTTCATCCATGTACTCATCAAGCCATTTTTCTCCAACTGGCAAGTGAAGTTTTTGAACCAAAAGGGTCAACTGATTGTGGAATGATCTCAAGAGGGACAAATTTCTTTGAAGGAATTGAATTGACATGAAATTGTTGGACAGGAAAACTCGTTCGAGATCATCAATTCCTCGGGTTAGGAAATTATAGAAGCCAGTGACAGAGTTTGTGGAGGAAGGATCCATCATATGGAAGGAAGTAAATAGAGAAGGAAAAGGGAGAAGTTGAAGGGAAACTGATATCAATTTTAGAAGCTTAGTTTTCTGGGGTTGAAAAGCCACAGAGAGAGTTGGATGAAGAATCCATCATAGGAAAGTAACTAGAAAGGGAAAAGAGGGAAGGGGGAGGGAAAAAGTAATATAGAGAATGATATTTGAATTCGTTGGGAGGAGAAGGGGAAGGAAAATTATGGAAGGAGGGAAAATCAATCTGGGAAGCTCGTTTTCTGAGGTTGAAAAGGACTGTTGGGAGCAATGATGACTGTTTCCTTTAGATGGGAATGGATGATAGGTAATCTGCCACTTTCAATGTTAAAATGGTCACAAAGGAAGAAGAAGAAGAAGAAATCAAGAAACGAAAAACTCCCCCCTAAGAACTCGCCCTTAAAATCAGTTCGCGTAAAGAAAGTGCTTATAAATCTACAAGTCAACCCTTTCACGAGCAGTTACTATTAGTTTGTTAAACAGAGTTGTAAAAGATTAAAAGCAGGCAAATTTAATGGACATGAAACTCTAGTGAACTCTCTTCCAATTTCATCCCTTTTCTTCTAGGTGATTTCTTTATCAAAACATGATTGTTTAGACAAGAAAATATCAATATATGAAGAAAAAGAAAAGAAATTGCAAGTGGGGTATTAAAAAATTTTGATTGGCAATATATTTTTATGATTTCGAATTGAGATCATTGGATTGTAGACTGGTTTGACTGGGATTGGGCAACACTTTGAGGAGGACTATCCCTTTTGAGTTTAGTGCATCTTGGATTCTTGTTTCCTCTTTTTCTTCCTCGAGCAACTGAATTTGTTCCTTTACTTCCCCTCTATTCTATTGAAATTTGTGGGGTTTGTTTTCTCCTAGATGTACACTCTTCTAATTCCCTTGTCTTTTTGAGTTTTTCTAAAGGGATTTGGAGTGATGGGGTTCTTTGTATTTGGAAAATAAAAAACCATGTTAGGTTACCCAAAATCCTTGTCTTAACTTCTCTTTTTATTTTTAGATTCTTTTGTTTTACTTTTTTCACTGCGACATAGAATTTTCCACGTTGCACTTAGTTTTATCTATTTTCACTTTGGCGTCGTAGAATTTACCGTGCTTCCTCTAGTCCCTTGTCGCCAGCAAATCCATCTAAGATTTGAAAAACATTGATTAGTGACCCTCACACCCATCAATCATATTGCGAGTTAATGCATGTTTAGTAAGGAGGGTAGAGGTGAATGATAAAGGACAATATGAAATGAAAAATGGTAGTTAAAATCTTATTGATTGCATCTAGTGTAATTTTGCATCATTAGAGATTTCGCTTTTGGAAGCTCAAGAATGCATTACCGAAAATAAAAAAATCACGTCTTATTCTCGAAAAAAATTGACGTTGATTCTATAATTCTTTTTAGTCATTTCGTTCATTTCCTTTTTACGTGTACTAAAAGATAAATGTACAATAATTAATAAAAGAATATTATTTTCAACTATGCTCTTGGCAATATCATATAATGTACCATTTTATATGTGTTTTTAAATGTATGTATAATATATATTTTCTAGATGGGGATATGGGGGACCAAGAAATCTTAATTATATGGGGTTCGATGCATTGTTTTATGTATTTGATTTATTTTACTAAGAGGTAGCTCGTGGGTTTTCGAAGAATGTGACATTTGAGGGGATGTTTGTCTTTTGAGATTTCATTGGAAAGTGAATTATTACTTATAAATTTTATTTTTGGACCGTCGATTTGGGCACCCTTTTATCTTGCCTGCCACACAACCTACACCAAATTATAGGATGTGATCATTTTTTCTCCTCAAATTATGTCCTCTTTCAATTAATTAGTATTATGTGGACACAACCCATTAGCCTTACTAAACAGAAGTGCTCACGGGTGGATTTGACGGTTGATGAATTTTGACTCACATCTTTCACCCTATGATATGACCAATCTAACCAATTTTCATTTTCAAAATAATTTACCATTAACTTTTTTTTTTTTTTTTCTCATTCAAACTTTATAGGGCTGATTATTTCACATTGAAGATTTGAGTAATTTTTTCCAACTCGTACTAACAAATAGAGATATAAAGTCCTGTGTAAATTTTGACGTCAGCACGTTGAAGTACTAACATTGTTCAAAGATAATAGGACCGGCTATTTCACATTGAAGATTTGAGTAATGTTTTCCAACTTGTACTAACAAATAGAGATATAAGCTCGTGTATATAAGATAATGAAGAACTAGGTCTTTTAGAAATATTTTCTATTACTTCGTTTGATCATCATTATATCTACTTTAAAAAAACAATACCACTAACAATTCGTACCATACCATGTAAATTAAGATAATTTCTTTTTGTTCAACATTTTATATTGATGTCACATTGATTGAAAAGAGGTCTAATAATCCAATAGAGATGCAAGAAGAGATATAATATCAAGAGTTGAGACATAAATGTCATATACCTACTTTCAAATGCTTTATTTCATTTAAACCCAAAAAAAAAGAGTTCATTTTCTAGTGGAGCTAACAAATTAAGGGCCCTCCACCAAGAAAAATTATAAATTTAGACTACCCTCATCAATTTCATTTACCATCCACATTGATTGTCGATTAGATGGCTCATGATTATAATTTAGTTTCAAATTGTAATCCAAACAATTTTGTTGCATGAACATGAAAATTTGATGTCATTTTGTGATTGAAAGAATTGGTCACAAATAATTATTAGTAGATAAAGTTGCACTTAGTTCCATAACCTTTAGTTATAGTAACAAGTTGATCATCTTCCTTTAATTATAGCTGGCAATCAATCCTCGTGTCAAGACTATCCAAATTTTCATAAATCGTTGTATAACCACTAAATATTCAATTTTATAAATCTAGTTTTGTGTCTCTACCTAAGCGCATGTTCAGAAATTTGAAGTAAGATATGTTTTTTTTACGAGTGTTGTATTTGCATAAGAACTTTATAGAGATTTAGACGATTTTTCCTAGTTGATTGTGCAATTATTGTGGAATGTTAGGACCAACTTGTTCATTTTAAGCAATAGTTAGGGACTAGAAAGGCATTTTTAATAGTATTTAGAAGTTAAAGAATGATTTGTGTACAAAGGAGTAGTCGATACACTAATCTTCTTCTTTTTTATCAAACATCGTATCTAATACGGATTATGAAATTATAAAACATGTTACATTTGTTCATTGGTTGTAACTATACAAAAATTATGTTTTGATTTTCTTATGTAGATTAATTTTTATCGAGACAAGTTAGTTTTTGACCAAACATCGTTTTCTAGCTAGAATGATGCATGCTCTATGAATTCTTCCTAAGGGAATGTTTCATTTTCTTCTTAATGAACCTAGATGGATACAACTGTACCACCATGGTCCATATTAATGAATGAAAATGATTTTAGTTTACACATTCTTAGAATGCATAAACTGAAAAGTAAAATCGATTACATGGGAAAGACAATGGAGGTTGAAAAATCAGTACTTTTGGGAAAGCCACTCATGAAGAAGAAAAAAGAAAAAAAGGCCATAGCTGATTAAACCTCTCGGCTTTTTCTGTAAAAATTATTCTCTTTAGGAGAAATTTCTGCACTCATTTCAAATCATATAGGTCTGGCTTCAACCGAACAATCCTCTCCCTTTATTTTATTTGTTTATTATATCGTCTACTCAAAGATAAAAAAATAATTAAATCTTTTGCGACCACGACACATTTGACTTGTTTGATGAAATGAAACTATATAATAATAAACGGAAACAAAAAGTAAGTTAAAAATCTTGTTCATTGTACTTCAGACTTGTCGAATAGTAAATTCGAGATATGCACTCTGTGGTTAAGCAATTGTCATTTATCCATTTGATCATATAATCACGTTACATGTATATTATTTTTTACACTTTATCATGTCACAACATACTATTAGACAGTTTAAAAAAATAAATAGTTTTCCTCCAATCATTTTTGACAACACATCAAATGTCAAACTCTAGCCCTTGTTTGAGTTCCATTATTTGAGAAAAAAAAAATGATTTTGGAATACTGTTTTTTGAAGAACGTGTGGTTAAAAAATAAGAAGAATTTTTGGATTTATGTGTGTAATATTATTTTATCGAGAGAATGTGTAATTGATAAAAGGATAGAGAAAAATGAATTAAAATTTATTTTTCGAGGCGGGGGAGGAGGAGGGGGGTCCCGAGTGCTTAGATTGGCATCTAGCATTTTTGTTGATCCTATAGGTCTCATTTGAACAGGCAATTATAACAAAGATGAACACTTTAAACAGCCTTTTTCCTTCAGAATTATAACCTACCACTCATTAGAGGGAGAGACTCTGTTGCAATCAGCCTTTTGTACGAAGCACAAAAATGAATTTTATCCTCTGCAATCACAATTATGACGAGAAAGAGGAAATAATGACAGTGTGTTTTGACAATACAAGCAAATTATTACGAGTCATGTACAAGAAATATTCTTTTCAAAATTTTTTGACCTGAAGCTAATCCATTTCGGTCCCGTTCAAGTTTTGGCTCGCCGAACCGAGTTGTTCTAGCCTTTGAGAAGGTTGGTTGAGTCACCCGATCTTACACAGGTGCACTGGTAGACTTACAACATTTACTTCTATAGATCATCTAGCCGTTGAGAAGGTTGGTTGAGTCCCGCGATCTTACTCGGGTGCACTCGTTGACTTACAACATTTACTTCTATAGATCATCTAGAATAAAGAACTTTCGTTATAGAATAAACATGTTCGAATAAATGGTATCCGATAGGTTTTAATGCACGGCGTTTATTTAGATTGCGAACATCAAGCTCGAGTTTGTGCTTAATGATTGGGATTAAGATACCGGTTAGAATTTATAAATTTGTCTTCTTATTTAGATTACGAACATCTTTTTTTAATGCCGTTTTTTCGTCCAAAAAATCCATTAAGAAAGTTTAAAAATAGTTATAATTTAGCTCTTGTGATTTTAAATAAGTAAAACGACAATAAATACAAAAACTCGATAAAATATGCCCCTCATTTCAATGTACATTAGGAGATCATCCGAAAAGAAATCTTAAGAAAAGACAATATGTGTTAATTAATTAAAAGTCGAAGATAAGAATACGACGAAAATAGTTGGAAATATAAGTACGAAGGGTTATCTTTTAATGGACGATGGTGATTTTGTGGTTAATTCCTTTTTTGGAAATTTAGGGTTATAATTTTATTTTTTTCATTTGTACCATATATATTTTAATTGCAACAAGTATTCCTAATTTTTGCTCATTTTTGCACTTACATTTCCAACTTCTTTCGTCACGTTACTATCCTTAAACTTTAATTAATTAACACATTTAGGGTTGTAATCCATTACCCTTTTGGGGGTAAGTATGTTGGGTAGGGTCTATTGGTTGTTTCCCTTTGTCTTTGCAAAACGAAAGGATGATTTGAAATGATGAACTTATAAAATGACGAAAACATCCTTCAACATTCGGGGTAAGCATGTGGGGCTAGGGTTTTATAGAGTTCTTCCCTTTTTCTTTACAAAGCAAAAAGGATGCATGGGAGTGACGTGATGAACAGAGACGGAGCTAGGGGGGGCGGGAGGGGGCGACCGCCCCCCCTAACATTGTCCGCGGTACACTATTTCTAGTTAATTTCTAATGTATTTTTCAATTTCGCCCCCCCCCCAAGATTTTGAATCGCCCCAAAAATTTTGAAATTTTTTATTTTTTTCCATTAATAAATATTGAGTAAATAACTTACATTTTAAAGTTCAACATACAAAAATCTTAGATCTAAACAAAAGATTCAATAGTTACTTAAATAAATCAATAGCCAAAATCCAATCCAAAACCTAAGTTCCCAATTCTCAAGCCCAACTAATTAAAACCTAATTCCCAACCTGGTTTATGCATAATGCATGTTTAGTTGTTCTTGAATATTTGAATTTAAGAATTAAGTAGAGTAGTTGCTGTTAGTTTGTGTAATTGTTAGTTATTGAATATTTGAATTTAAGAATTAAGTAGTAAGATAGTCAATAGTGATTGAATCGAACATTGAATTTCAGTACTATTTTGGTACTCAAAATCGTCGTTT
The DNA here is from genome assembly GCA_019097785.1 of Fraxinus excelsior. Taxonomy (NCBI): domain Eukaryota; kingdom Viridiplantae; phylum Streptophyta; class Magnoliopsida; order Lamiales; family Oleaceae; genus Fraxinus; species Fraxinus excelsior. The sequence continues at coordinate 1,476,192 of CM032642.1, forward strand.
TCAATTCTCTTAGTCAAAAAAAAAATTTCGGGGGCGGAGCCCCCGAACCCCAGGGAGGGGGGCCTGCCCCCCTCCACCCCCCGTATTTTCGCCCCCCCCCCTAACTTTAAAACCTGGCTACGTCACTGGTGATGAACATATAAAATGGCGAAAATAAGTTTCTACATTTTGGAGCTCTAATTCATGACCCAGTTTGTTACGGGTTTATGGGGTGGTTCTTTTTTCTTTCTTTCTTCTTTTTTTATCAAAATAAAAGCAAAAAGAAAGGATGGGTTTGACATGAAAGTATGAAAAATGGAAAAAAATACCATCTATATTTAGGGTTCTAATTCATGACCCTTTTGAAGGGTAACTAGCATGTGGGAATAGGTTCCATTTTTATACTAGGAATCCATCCCCTATTTGGTTTCCCTTTCCACCCCAAAAAGTGGGGAATTTCCACCTAAAACCCTCTTTAAAGCATTTATAGTAATCTAGTACCACAAGTGGTTGCAGGCTTTAAATTGAGTATCTTTACTTAATCTATAGGGACACCTTTTCTATTGGTTGAGATCTTTGAGACTTAAATGTGAAAATATGCAATCAAGAAAATAAATTATTTTTTATTTTTTATTTTTTATTTTTTATTTTTTTATTTTTGTGGATGAGAAGGTTCTTAGGACATTACTTAAGAAGCCTTTTTAGGCCTCTCTTGTTCAGATTATTTAGTTAATTTAATCATTTTAAAAAATAACAAGATGTTTGGTTATTTCGTAACATATTATTTAAGTAGATTAGTAATGAATCAATGAAATTTCAAAATTAATTCATATGACTAATTCTAAATTTATTGAAAGAAGTGTTAGTTTGTTGTTGTTATAATATTTGGCTAATCTTAAAAATAAATAAGCAAGGTTTAAAATGAATATTTGTTTTTAAATTGATCAAAATTTAAAATAAGTTACTCATTTTGATAGTAAATTAAGAATTATTTTCAAAATAATTAACTCGTTTTGAAAGTTAAAAAAAATTAAATTATCCAAATACGTTAAGAAATAAAAAAGTTCTATAGTAACTTTTAGTTTTACATTTAAATTTTAGACGAACATACTCTTAAATCAAACAAATTATTGGAGTGCCACGAGAGTACTGTTAAGATTGAAGAAGATTACGCCCAAATTATGAGAATATTTTTGCACATACATATATAGAATTTTCATATTTAGATTATTTGTAACTATAAATTGTAGGCACGTTTAATGAAAAATTCATTCAGTCTAAAACCTTTTACAAGTACGGCCAAGAATTTAGCTTCAAAAAAGATTTATACGATGGCTGGCGAAGAAATACAAAAATAGTAAATATTTTCTATTTTCTTGCGTGGGTGGGTGGGTGGGATGGGATGGGAGAAGGACAAGTGAACGCTATCAAATTTGGCAGCTAAAGTTCGGTGATTTTGAACTAAACTCCTTGAAAGAACTTGTCTACAATCATTCTTGATTTGCACTATGCATTTGATGTACTTCTTGGCCATATCCCATTGCACATGTTTCATAGGCCCAATCTCTTGTTCATGTTCATTCATCAATAATGTACCAAACTTAATTGGATGAGGACTTTTTCTTATTTATTTCATTTTTCACTTTTTTTTGTTCTTAATATCTCATAGTCACTTATCTTGGAAGAATGTTGGCACACGTGTGTTTGAATGCTTTGTGGCAAACAAATCATTGAATTGTTCACATCAAGAAAATTGATGAAGATAGGGCTACTACCCACCTTACATAATATGTGTTTGAAAATGTATCAACGTATTTCTAGCTTGTTAGGTATACATAATTAGAAACTATAATTGATATGTTTCTTGTCTATTTTTTGTTTCTTATTATGCACATTCTAAAATCTAAAAATATCGTTAGTACTTGTTTATAACACAGTACCTTTTAAGTATAGACGGTATGTTATTGTATTTTCGTTTCATATACTGTTCAATACTATTTAATCCACCTTATTAAGATATTACTATTAAATATTACATTTGGTACATTTAGATTTATCCAATATTTTAATGAATAGGAAGATACAATTTCATATTTTTTTTCTCTAATTATTTTCTAATGCTTAGATGTATGATTATATAAGTAGAAAAATGATGTAACTGCTTTCACCATGATCTAGTATTATTTGCAATTTTTATGGTTAGTGGTAATGGGTTTGTAAGATTTTGGGGTCCAAAACAACCAATTTCCGAGCTCAGTTTACACAACCAAAACAATACCAACAAGGCGACTCGACCTACAACTCAACACTCCGGTTGCCACTAGTTTTCTCACCCACAAAGGGTATACTTGGTGGTGGTGATTTGTAGCCACAAATGCAAAGGAAAGGGAGACCACAAAGGAGACAAGGAAAAGACCAATACACAAAGTATATCACCGATTTTTAGAGAACCAAGCCGGCCTGATTTTCTCAAACAAGGCTGCCGGTTTTCTCCATGAAGGAGCAGCCGTTTTTCCCTCCTTAAACCCTCTCAAATCACACACAAAGGTTAAACAAGAGAATAAATATATATATGTTGAATATTAGGTCACACCAATTGGGCCAATACATTAATTGGGCTAATAAATCACCATCCAACCCAATAACTTGGATGAGCCACGAGTGTTGGGCTACGAGCAACATTAACTCAATTAAGTTGCCTCTAGTGGCCCCAAGTTGTTTTCAGATCGAGCCAGCGCTAAGGTGTCGATATAATTTATCCAACATCAATTTTACATCATCGCCTAGATTTATTCGGTATCAAAAAACCTAACAAATCTCCACATTGATTCCTAATAAATCTGCAGGCAAACAAAATACAAAGTTTATACTTGCACAATCAAGGTAACCAATAAAATTGGTATCACAGACCTTACCTCATGTTTTGGACCCGAAACACATATCATACTTACTACATATACTCACAAAGGCTAAGATCAAGAAGACACAAGTAGAAGCAGATAATCACAGCAATCAATCAAAAGTAAATAAACATGCGATGGATATATCATATAGGATAACACAGATTTTTTCAAACATATTCACACAGAACAACGATTAACACCAAGTTAATCAACAGACCAATACGTACGCAACAAATGCCTAAATAACCTCATGAAGATCTCACCACACTTATCATATCTCATTCCGTGTCACTCATACCTCGAGAACACATATCTCACCTCATCGTCCACCATTCTCACTAGACTAATCACTCAACTCATGTCTAACTGGTAAATCTCTATAGATCATAAGTTCTCGAGATAATCCTCTATCTTCACATCACTCCTCCAACCTAAGTGGATAATGGGTCTCCACCTAACAAAAATGATAGAAGTACCTCTCTTACACTCCACCTAATTATGGTCTCTTCATAGATAAAGAATTTCAACATTTGATCACCTCTCCACTCGTGACCCAAATGCCACACTCCAATCCTCGGTACAACCACCAATGTACCCCTAAGTATCTATACTCCATCTTACCAAAAGACATACAAAACACTGCTAATGCATCTTAAATCCACTATGGAAAATCAATACCTTTCGACGACCACAAAGGTTATGGCTCAATTAAAATTGACACACGCACCACAAGGTTACTCCAATCACCAATGCTTATAAATCCACAAATGATTAATCCCACAAAGGGAATGGTGAGAGTGACACTTACAAAGATAAATAGAAGAAAGAGTTGGTTACTTCACAACACTCACAAAAGAAGCTCACACAGAGAATGAAGATAACCCTCATAGGCTACCTCACATAATCTCACAAACCACACAGGCTCACAAAGATGGAGAAAATGGCTACCCCTCTTACTTTTCACTACCACACTCTCTCACATCACTCACAGAGCAAAACAGAGTATGCCATAGATCTCAACCCATTATACATGTAAAAAATTACACCAAGTAATAAGATCACTCAAATTCATGCCAATACACATATCAAACACATTGAAATGCACATATAATCACGCAACCGAATTAAGCGATCACACACATGCAGAAAGAATTATACACGGATGCACATGCAGTAACAAATCGTACACTCAATAAAGCTCATAACGGTCATCACTCGACCCAAAGACAGAATTCGCCTCACCCCGGGAAACGGTTACCCCTTCATGGTAACCCCAAACCAACGTCACCCCCACACAATGACTTCTATGCGAAAACTAAATTATCACACACAATAATTTTAACTGTAATAATAAAAGGCAAAGAATACAATACCGAGCGGACCACGTCTGAAGGTCCGTAAATATTGACAGCTGAGAATTTACCACTTTGGGATTACCGCAATCCGCCCTAAAGCTTCCGTCAACACGAAACGGCACCCGGCACCTGAACGTCCAAGGGAAAATCGTCCAACTTCTACCATATTGCTCGAAATTGAAATCCGACATTACCGCAAGGTCCGTCTCGATGTCCTGAAAAAACAGTCTGCAGAAGTCTCCGGCTAAATCCATCCGATGCGCCCTCCACACGCTCATTGGAGTACCCACGTGCTGGCGTTGGCGCACGCCCTCCACCTTTCCTAGATCGCCTTCGCCTACAGGGTTCAACCGTGGTGTCCGTTTCTCCAACGGATCTATGGTTTGCCCCGAAAACACCAAAACAGGTTCGGCCAAAATTTGAAAAATCTAGACAACTTCTTCGTCTGATTTTCTATCGGTTTCTGCTCGATTTTTGGTCGATTTACAGCCCCCCTTTTCAGCTCAAAATCATTAAATAATTCCGAAAATGATTTAAAAAACTTATTATTAGAATCAAGAAAGTCCAATGCCTCCATCAAAGACTTTTTAATATAATGCGTGGGGTATGACTCAAACTTGTATAAATATCTAACAAGAAGTGCCGGTTGCAAGAAATATTCTTTATCAGTAAAATATTTCTTTGAAAATTATTGGAAATAGTTTGAGGGCCAAGTTCTCTTATTGCAACTCGCACGTTACATAAGTTGTAAATTGTCGAAACCCATTCTTAAAGTACGTAAAGAGTAAAAAAATGTCGAGATTGAAAGCAAATTTAACTACGTAATGTTGTAAAACTGATCAAATTGGTCTGAGTTTGGTTCTTATTCATATTAATGAGAAATTGCGAACCTCACCTATAGTATATATTTTATATTGAGCGATGTGTCAAATCACCTAATTCATTGTCTAAAGTATTGAAATACATCACAATTTTATTGAGAGCCTGTTTGATGCCTACCTTTTATATTATTATTATTTTAAGAATTCATTTTGGAATAGTGATTTGATTAAAAAAAAATTTGAATTTGTCTATAATATTATTTTTATTAAAAAATGTGTGATTAAAATGAAGAGAGAAAAATACATGGTGGGAATTAAAATTAGATTTTTAGCAAATTGTAATGTGGTTGAAAAATTGTGAAATTTATGAAAGATGTGGTTAATATTGATTGTCTGACTTTAACTTGAATTAAAATCAGATTTTAATCCGGACCAAACAATAGCTTAAAAAAATGAGAATCAAATGAATAAGTTCGCCCATGTTTGAGCCACATTATATTTTTCATT